>CM076579.1:1243030925-1243568110 GCA_034641835.2 Pinus albicaulis
ACAAATTACGCAATTAAAACTTACAATTCCATGAAATACCTAATATTTTAGGAAAAAATGACCACAAAAGGATGCCCAGAGAAGGGATAAAAATTCTAATAGTTGGATTATGCTATTGGAAAAAGGACACTATAAATACTAGACATTTTTTTTATTTTTGTCCAAAATTTTGAAATGCATTTTTTAGCAATATTGTCGATTCTTTTGTCCAAAATGCTTTTTTGAATACATAAATCGATTCAGCACCCTTAAAATCCCTTGGGGAATTTGAATTATATGTATTACATAATGGTATGCATGTCCTTCCTTGGGTGAGATTCTAGAGTTCAACAAGAGTGAATCATTAATGTGGTGCACAAAAGGGTATTTTATATGTCGAATTAAAAGAAGAAGAAGAAGAAACTTTAAATAGATAAATTATATTAAAAGAAAAATCAAATTTTCTAAATGAAATGGTGGTAGATGCATTAAATTTTCTTTCACCTCGATGTATAGATTGACTTAATATCCTCTTAGAGTTTAGATACATTTTATAACAACTAATATGAGTTGTATGAACCTTTGAAAGGGATTGAAATTGCCAAAGGCCCAAATCTCTACATAATTGCAAACTCACCATTCTAGGGATGCTAGTAACACAATACGACATATGTATGTGGGGCAATTGAGCTATGGATTTCAAGATCCAAACCATCTTTAAAATCATTCAGGCTATCCAAGATTCATTCCAAGAAATTCACTCCTTTGATTTTTGTTCACCCATAATGGTCTACCAGACTACTTGGCATCTCAAGTGGTACATGGACCACAAGGAACTTTACAAGTTAATGGATCCACCCAGCTCCATCCTACTCCATATCTTATTTAACTATGACACCTAGTTGCATCACTAATTGTCACTTGAGCGAATGGGAAGCCACCTCATGGATCTATTCCATAGGGCATGATGACACTCTTTAAGAAGTTCATAATGGAAGGTTTTGGAATGTTCAGTCTCACTAGTGTGGAAGAAATGGGACAATGAACAGGAATTAATAGTTTTTTATGATAATTGGCATGGGATCTCTGTTCAATGCCTTTTTGCACAAGGATTTCCAAATTAATGGCTCATGTAGGACTGATTTTGTGCATATGGATTTTGGTTTGTGGCATCTTCATTGGTTTTTTGATCATTCCTCTCAGTGCAAGAGTTGGTATGTGTAAGATGATGGGATTCCCTCTCATCACGGAGCTGGTAGCCATGGTTTCTTGACAGACCCCAGGGTCGAAGGAGACATAGGCTTCTGTTGGAGAAGTTTCTGAACTACAAGAAAGTATCAATGTGCTCCAAATCCACTCAGATATGACGACAACATGGCTAGCCTCTAGAATGGAATTCTTGGTTAAACATAGACATTTGATTGAGAGGATGGATAGTGAAATTGATAGCCTACGATGACCATTGGAGGTGTTTCAACAAAATGATACTAGGGCTACTCGACCTCCTTCCACTTTAGCGAATTCGATCTATCCATCTACTACCTTTCTCCCAAACTCGAATGTAGTTGTTCCACTTCCAGGCAATGTAGTCTATTTTGGTCCCTTTCTGGATCATCCTATAGTGTAATTATTATATACCTATAAATTTTTGTTTTATTTTGAGGCCTTTTATTATGTATTTAATTATAGAACACCCTCCTCTCTTGTACATTAATTCATAATTGGTCTAGATGATTTTTATAATGTCCATTTTTAAATTATTCTATACATCCTAAACATATAATTTAGTAATGTATTTATTACAAATATTTCTAATAAACATATATTAATTACTATTAAAAAATTAAATTAAATTAAATAATAATTTATTATTATAAAAAAAAAAAAAAAAAAAATTTAACTGAATTTAGTTGTGTAAAAATTTAAATTATTATTATTATCCAATTTTAAAGTCACAGCCAAGCTAGACACCAAATTGTTGTATGAGACCCTTATTTGTGGGACAAGGGACCCACCTTGGCTAACAATTTCACTGACATACATACTCTACCCCTCTAATATTGAACCTATAACTTCTTAAGAGGAAACACATACTCTTAATTATAATTGTAAAATAAATTATTTTGATTAAAATTGTTAAATAAATATAAAGAGATTGTTAAAATGTCTCTGCTTATTTAACTAAAATGGTAATAATTAATCGAGGTTGTATAATTTTCTCTATGTTATTAACTTGAAAGTTGTAATATAAAGTGTTGGTATCTCTCTAAAATTCGCATTAAGCAGCACGAATATCAATTTCAGTTGAGTGTCCATTGCGCAAAAGTATGAAAACACTGCTCACAACGGCCAGTAATATCAATCTCAGTGAAAATCAAGACCAATAATAACAGTAATCAGTTTTCCCCTCATTTTATTTTAAAAAGATGAATAATTATCATTTTTTTTTCTTTATTAAAATTTTTGATAATTTATCAAATTTAAATTTACTTTAATAAATAAAAAATTTATTTAAAGATAAGTTAATGCTTTGAAATTCCAAACCGTTTAATACACCCAATGAATAATTTCAGAAACATGATTTTCTTCGCCCTTTAATATACCCAGTAAATAATTGATAACATGACTTTCTTCTTTGATATATATGTGTGGGAGCAATGGTTTACATTTACCAATGATATTGTTTACGCGTACCACCCACGGAAGGTAAAATAGATTTACACTTCCACAAGTCTTGAAGTAAGTCATGTTAATCACGAGGACTTCGTGAAGAACGCGAAATGAAAGTACAAGATATGTCGCGTATGGACTTAGGACATGGACTGGTGCCTATTTTAAGAAAACCAATATTTGTTGTGCCATTGACCCCTTAGAGTGCTCGGATGTATATGTCAATTATTAGATTTAGCTAAACATATTATTTAGTTCTGAACATACTTTGTATATCTGTAAATTATTGGATTTAAGTAAATATATTATCTAACTATAAACATATACGCTATATATATTACAATTATTGAATTTAAGTAAATATATTATCTAACAATAAACTATACTATCGAGCATTGAGCATTGTATTAATGAGCTAATAACATCATTTTAATTTGGGCAAACTGATTTCGATAGCCACCGATTGCACAAAAATTCATTTACACTTTCGCAAAACTTGAAGTCAAGTTAAGATAAGCAAGCAGGTTGGAAGCTTCATGGTGAATGCGAAATGAAACTATAAGAAGATGTCCGATGTTTTTTTTCCAAAGTTGAAAAAATGCCTTTTTATTATTAGATAAAAAGGTACATCATTAGAGCAATTTGAGACATTATACCTTGTCCAAATTGATGAAGATGAGACAAAAACTACTCCATGAACATGATATGCTAAAATTTAAAACAAACTATGCAAAGACAGGAGTATGATCCTTATGTCACATTGGTTAAAACCAATCAGGAACAAATATATATAACTGATGTCCGGGATAGCCCTCCGTCGTGCCTTGAATTCAAAGACTAAAAATTATCAGAGTTTCCCCTTACATTTGGCATCCTGATCCTATATGCACCCAGCATCTCCGCAAGATTATGGAACCGGGATGAGAAATTATCATTCTTTCACCGAGCCCAAGTATTGAGCAACCAATATGTTCCTCGCCAGATCCAGCAACCCCATCTTAGAAAGACAATCAACACTGGTGTTTAACTCTCGAAATATATGGATCAAAGCTGGCCTATGCAGACTTTGGATAAGGGAGTTGATGTGGGCTATCCAAAACTCGAAACCCACAAGACATAAAACAATAGATCCATTGATCCCATCGATCAGCACCTTTGCATCCCCATACACGGTTAGATCCTTCAGCTGAAGATTGTATGCATTCCACAAAATACCCCACAGGGCCACTAGTTCTGCCTTGATGTTTGTCTCCGGACCCCCATTCCAATGAATTGTGTATCTAACCCCATTTGCAAGCCGCAACCATCTCCCACAGCTGCAACCATCCCATTTTATTGAGTGTCATCAAAATATGCAGTAGGGAGGGATACAGGATATGGCCTAATGCGCTTATAGAGATCCGATCCGAATTTATGCGGTGAAACTAATAAAAAAACACATAACCAAAACACAGAGATGCGGCTGAAATAACACTTCATTTCATTAATATCAAAGAACCGAAATTTGCTTGCTGCATTTAATGAAATAAAACTAGCTGGTGGCAATCGGTAGCGATCTCTCGAGAAGAGATGTGCGGCTCTACAGACCTCTGAATCGCGTTACAATGAGGCTCGAGGGCCTATTTTATTATCGAGAAACAATGAGAACCCTAAACATCCCAAAAACCTAACCCTAGGAGATGAAGCGCCAAACCCAGGGTCCTGCTTGGGTAAATTGGTGTTTCAATCTCCCAGGGACGTAACTTTGGCATGCATTATCTCCGCTGACGCACATGATACATCATTAAAGCCCATCCCAGGACCACAACTTTCGAGACGAATTCGATGATCCAATTTGTTGGTGCTTTGATACCCAAAAAACGCCGTTTAGGCCTCAAAACGGCTCCGTGTCTGTGACCCAAAAAATCGCTAAAAATAGTAACTGAGTCAAACCGAAAAATCGAAAGAGACAATGGTGGGGCCAAGTGGAATAGGTGGTGGCCACCAATATCCACCCTGACCAAAGATGAGGTTAGAGAGCACTTGAGGGGATTGATAATTCTGTGACCACATCCTTATAGCCCCATATATTTGCACTAGGTCTACTTGACATCCATAAAAAAAGAAGCGGTTACGTGCCCGCCAGACTTACCATATGAGGAAGAAGGGGATTGCCTAGAATCTGGAAGGGGCAGCATCCAAATCACTCACTACTTCCAAGAACGAAACAAGCCTCCATCTCTGGCTTATAAAGTGTTTGGAAAAAAGGCCCCACAGTCTTAGGACGAAAAGACAAAGAAATAAATTATGGTGAGTCCTCTCGTTCTGAACCCTGCAAAAACAACACCATCCAGGCCCATGAAAACGTCTTTTCATCAAATTATCCCAATTAAGGATGTGGTTTTCCCAAACCATCCATCCGAAAAGCAGTATTTTCAGGAAGACTTGTTTCTTCCAACATTTGATGAAGGGTGATTCCGAACTGTCCTCCACCTTTCCTTGAATAATACCCTAATATATATCAGCTACTTCAATGGCATGACCCTTTTTCTTTCTGTTCCATACAATATGATCCCCACTCTGTGAATCACTTAAGCCAACCCCTTGTAGGAATGATACATAATGCTTCCAATTTTCAACATCCTCGCCAATTAGACCCAAAGAGTCTGCAGGCCGCCATGTGGGGCAACCTTGTTTCTAGCAAGCTATCACCTGTGCTAAGAAGAAAATACCTTGTTGTGTTAGCTGGTGTTTGAGATTTTTGTTCATAACCCATTCTTGATCAACCCTGAGGAACCTATCACTCCCCAGAATGATGTCATGCCCATTCCCAAACCTCCAAATCAGTCGCTTCCCAAACATGCCCATGAACTTTTGAAAACTCATCCATATGCAGAACCTCTCTTTCTGGGCATCATAGTGTTCTTGTAAATATGAAATAGTTGTATCTTGTGAAGGTACTTTGTCCTAATCACCTTCACCCATATACTAGCCCCTATGAGTGCTCTCCAGAGCAATTTGATAAGAAGAGCATGTGAGAAAGTCCTAAAATCCAGCAGACCCCACCCACAAAATACTTTCGGCAACGAGATGTCACTAAGTTTACAGAGATGAAATTTCCTTGCCTTAGATGCACCTGACAAGAGAAAGTGTGATATTACCACCTTGATGTTGTTTATCATGCTAGATTGGAGATAGAATAAATGAGCCCAGTAAACCCCTAGCTATTGCAAGACAACTTGTACCAGAATGTATCTTCCACCTAAAGACAACCACCTATGTGACCATCATTGGATCCTTTTCTTATATTTTTCAACAAGCCATGTCTAATCAACCACTTTGGTTCCACATGGATTTAACCAGAAACCCAAAGATGCCAATCCTTCCTTCATGTTTCTGATTGGTGTGCCAAAAATATCGGCAATGAAAGAAATATCCCCCAGCTCTCCAGTTACGTACATTAAAAGGGATTTACCAACATTAATACAAAAACTAGTGGCTGCTCCAAAATTATGGAAAATATAGTGTAGATATATCCAATGACTCCTGCACAGCCTGCCAAAAATCAGAAGATCATCAACAAACAATGACTGTGTAATAGTGAGAGACAGAGAAAACTAAACACCCTCAAATAGCCCGCCACCATTTTCCTTCTTTAGAATCAAACTAAATCTATCCATAATTAGAATGAAGATCAAGGGAGAGAGGGCACATCCGTGACACAACCCTCTCCCCACAAAAAAGAAATCCGTTGGATTTCCATTGATTATGACAACGTATTGTACTGATGATATACATGCTATAATCCAACAAATATTTGAAACAGATATGCTAATTTTTAAAATAAAAAGTCTTATAAAGGACCAATCCATTGAGTCATATGATTTGCAAATATCAAATTTCATAATTAGTGCCTCCAACTTTCGACTCTGTACAATGTGTAAAACTTCCTGGGAAAATGTGATGACATCGTGAATGGATTGACCCTACAAGAATCCATATTTTTATGAAGATATGTGGCAGGATAAAAACCCCTTTAATTCTTTGTGCTATGATTTTAGAAGATATCTTATAGAGAATGTTGCATAAGGAAATCGGGCGAAAATCGTTGAAAGACCAAGGATCAGAAGTTTTAGGAATTAATGCCAAGAATATTGAGTTCAAGTAGCTAGGGATGTGTCCCTGCTACCTCAACGTTTCCACCATCAGTGAAATCTCATCCCCCATCATATCATAAAAATGGATGAAAAAATTTGCTAGCCATCCATCCGAGCCATGACTTTTGTGTGCCGCAAAAGATTTCAAGACACTTAGTACCTCCTTTTTTGTGATTGCACTGGCTAGTTCTTCATTTTCCCTTTGGTCAAACATCAGATTGATGTGCTGCAAAACCCACTTTGGCTTTCTAGGTCGATCTCCATGTCTGCGTTATAGAAGCTTGAGAAGTGTAGGTAGGCCTCTTTCTGGATGTCTTCTGTAGAAATAGACAAACCTGCAAAAAATGATTCAATTTTCCATATTGAGTTCCTCTTCTTATGCCCATTCACCACCTGGTGAAAATATTTAGTGTTTTTATCCCCATCCTTTAGCCATAGTGCGCTACTTTTCAATCTCCATGTTATTTCCTAGATTTTTAGAATTTCCAGCTTCTTGTTCTCATGTTGATCCATAAGAGACTAGACCAATCCACACGGAGGGTGGGTTTTCATTGCCACATATATAAGTTCAATCCTATGTGAAATAGACCATAATTCGATTTTTAACTCCCCTTTCTTCCTGCCTTTCCCAGAATTTGACTTTCAATTTTAATCTACGTAGCTTAGCAGATAAGACTTCTTGCACCATGGTGGAACCCCCAATATCATCCTTATTCCAGAAGTCCATAACCAGATGGATAAAATATTGATCACTTAGCCAAGCCCTGTTAAATTTAAATGGAATCTTGTGACCCCAGGACTCCATGCGCCATGACAGTACAATTGCAAATTTTGGTGAGAGTGTGGAAGGAATAACCCTAGACATAAGTTTCCTGAAGAGTTCACACATGATTTTTTGTACCATGAACCAGTCTAGTCTCTTTCTTATGAAATAATCCCCTTCACGCATATTTGTCCAGGTCGGAACCACAGGGCACGGTTTGATGTCAAGAAGTTGATTATCCTTTAGGATGTGGGATATCCTTCTAGGCATTGGATCCTGATGTGAGTTTGAATGCCAGTGTTCATCTACCAATAATGTGGCATTGAAGTCCCCCATAATCAGCAGATTTCTTATATTCAAGATGGACGATTGGAGCATTCGGCCCCAGAAAATGGATCTATTTTGGCAAGAAGCATAGAGATTAATGAGGTGAACAGTCTCCGTGCAGCCCCAGAAATGCGCAGATAAGATTATTCCACCAAATAACTTGTATGCCCGGAACCTACCGACTGTCGGGTTCCACATAGCTATCAAACCCCTAGCTCTACCATCAAAATCAATGACGGCCACCTGCCATCCTGGGTGAATACAAATAACAATTTTCAGAGCTTTGTGGCATGTACAAAGGGATTATTGGAAGACAAAAATAGATGGATTTGTTTCAGAAAATAATTCCTGCAAGCGAAGATGTCTGGAGGTTTCATCCATCCCCCTAATGTTCAGAGAGAGGATGGAGTTCATTTGGGAACTCCCGTGGGTTTGCTTGCTCTAAGCGCTCGATTTTCTTATGCAGGAATAATGGGGACATCTCTGAATCCTTCAAGGTATTCCAGAAAAGAGCTTTAGACTTGACCCGAACCCTACCGTTAAAATGGCGACTCCCACTTTTTGACTTCTTCCTCACGGTAATGTTAAGCCCCGATTCAGGTGATATGGAGGCATGGGGGTTAATAATGGGCCAATCATACATTGAAAGAGAAGTAATATCCAAAGTCGAGTTATTAATAACAAAATCGATGTCGCTTCCCACAGAATTCCTGGGCGATTCATGAATCACCAGACCCTCCGTCGCATGTGGCGGGGAGATAGGCGGAGACACCCATTCCAGAGGAGGCATGGTAGGGGATACAGAGAGAGGATTACTCACATACATACCCAGGACAAATGACATGGGAGGATGTGGAGGAGGAGCACCAGGAGGATCAATATTATTCCCCATGTCAGTAATAACAAGTGGCATGGAGACTGAAATTATAGGCATTTCTTCGAGACCAGACTTCGAGACCACCCTACCCCCAGAATCATATAGGCTCCTTAATACATTCAATTCATCAAACGATGGAGCAGAGGATATTCAACATGGAGGTAAAGGGGAAGGCGTAGGAGACTTACTGAAACTAGTGTGTTAGGACAAATTTGATGAGTCCCTATTTAGCCCCAAGTGACCTAGCCTTGATGCATATGCCTCCCTCTGATAGCGCCCTTTCGGACAACGACTAATCAGATGACCAGTTTGGTGGCAATGTAACCACCGAAATGGAAGCCACAAAAAATCCACTTGTTTCCTGTGTACTTTGTGTTCCCACTGGAGGTTAATGTCCCCCGGAAGCTTTCCTGATAAGTTTACTTCCACTAGAAGCCAAGAAACCCTTATGTCTTGGGTGCCAAGGATACCAGGCTTGATGTGTCAGGTTTTTCCAATCGAATTACCAATGACACTAAGTTCCTTCTTGGTCCAAAACTCCAGGATCAGCCCCGACAGCTTTACCCACACCACGTTATTTCTGGGTGACTCCACCACAGGGTTGAAGCCCAAAACCCAGGGAATGAGCTGCATGAAACTCCGCCCCGTGACCCAGGTGCACCCAAGAATTTTCTAATAATCATCTTCATGCAAGAAATGAATGCAGAACTAGGTGTTCATCAAGGTTCTTAGCTTCGACATGTACCCCAACAGCGGAAACCAGTGCCAAATCCACTCAGATCAGATGGTGACACGCGGTTAGCCTCGACCAGGGCAACCTTGATCGAGCATACACATCTGATTCAAAGGATGGATAACGAAATCGATAACCTGAGATGACCATAGGAGGTGCTACATGTAAATGGTACTAGGGTTATTCGATCACCTTGCTCTTCGGCTAATTTGATTAATGCATTCATTACATTTTCCTTAACTTGAATTCAGCTAATTCTCTTTTGGATAATGTATTTTCTTTTGGTCTTGTTTTAGAATCTTCCTAGAATGTAGTTATTGTAAATTTGTTTGATCTTGTGTCTTTTAGCGAGTTTATTTATTTATAATTAGTTTAGATGATTTATGTGGTGCTGATTTGAAGATCATTTTGTAGATCATAAACATCAAGATTATATATATAATTTGACATATATAATTTAATTTTTTATTTTTCATAAATTTTGTTACCAATTTTTTTTTAAATAATAATGAGTACATTTTACTAACTACAATTTGTAATTTTGTAGAAACCAATTAGAATATAGTGAACCATACCACTTAAGCTAAATCCTTTTTGAGTGTTAATAAAAAATATTATTAAAAGATGGAATAATAAATTATTATAAATAAAATAATTATTTAATTAAATCATTTTTTTTTATTTTATAAAAAAAAATTAAATAAAAAAAATTAACTATGAAATATATATATATATATATATATATATATATATATATATATATATATATATATATATATATATATATATATATATATATATATATATAAACATCTTTATATATTTATTAAGTTGGTAATAATTAATTATAGTAGGTTGCACGATTTTCTCTTTGTTATTGATTTTAATGTTAATAATATCTAGCTCCTAGCTCCTCTGCCTTAGCAGAACATGTTGAAAAGAGGAAGTTAAGGTCATTGCTAGAATTGACCATTTTTATCATAGTAAGTTGAGGGAGGTTTTAAAGATTGAGAAAGACCAGTTAACCTTAATAGAGACGATGGGTGGAGCATTATCAGATGTTGGATACCTGCCCTTAACTCCTAGTTTGTTTTTTATTTAAGCGTTATGGGTGGAGCATTAGCAAATGTTGGATACCTACCCTTAACTCCTAGTTTGTGTTTTCTTTAAGTGCCCCTCCCCTTTTTCCCTCTTCTATTTTGATTATGATTATTATTCCTTAATAGTTTTATTATTGTAATTAATCAATAAATTAACATTTTATTAATGGATAAATATAATAGATTTATTATTTATATTATAAATAAAAAAGATAAATAAAATAAATATTCTAACCTTAATACTTTCTATTTTCTCTTTCCTATTTTTTATTTTTTGATCTTGACTATATAATCCAATTGGTTATTTATTTAATAAATCTAAAATAAAATATAATAAGATTATATTATATAGCAACAAGAAATAATAATAAATAAATAATTTGATAATATTATAAAAATTGAAATAATGAAATTATTAAATTTCCTTTTTACCTTAATAATGGCTAGTAAAATATTATCTTCATTTATTTAAATTTGATGTAATGATATAATCTTTCATCATGTTCTTAAGATGAAACACAATGGTTGGTTCAAAACAAGTTCACAAAATCTGTTCATATGTGATTGTCACTAAAAAATCTTTCTATACAAATTATGGATCATAGAAACCAAATTTCAAAAAATTTAACTTTGTAATATAACACACTACTATCTATTGAAAATTCTCATTAACCAATATGAATATGAGAGATGTGTCAATTTCCCAAACAACTAAAACAACACTCAAAGTTGTCACTTATATCAAATTTCAATGAAAGCCTATGTCCACACCCTTGATTGTGGAGTTTTACCCACAATCAACCCCACTTAACTTGCTACCCCATTTGCAAAACTTTAACAAATATTGTGTCTCCTAAACCATTCAAATAAAACTCCCCTCAATACTTACATTAATATATTAGTTATTCAAAATTTACTAATAATTTTTTTTAATACTTCTAATAAATTATTTCAAATCATTTTATTATTATTAATAATAAAAGGGTGTGTGCAACCTGATTTCGATTGCCACCGATTGAACGAAAAATTATTTACAGTTGTACAAGTATTGAAGTCTAGTCGAGATAAGCAAACTGACTTGAGCCTTCATGATGAGTGCGACTTGAAACAAGAAAATGTAAGATCAGGGAAAGCTAAGACTAATGCCTATCTGGTTTGAATGACGAACATGATCAGTTTAATTCTAAACTAGTGTGGATTTCTTATTTTCTCGTGTAGCTTGCGTGTGTACCTGGGAAACCTTCCACCGCGAGTAACTTTACGTGTCTTCTACGAAAACTCTTTGAACGAACGAACCAACGGAAACGATAAGTTGAAAAGTACTTCGGATTTGTTGGGAAAGTTTAACCTCATCCCAGAGTTCAGTCAATCTTTAATTTCTTCTCATCCACAACTCCAGCTGCCTCTATTTATTGTCTTCTTGACAGGTTGCAGTCCTTCCCGGCGGTGTGAAGCCGGAAAATAAACTTAGAACCGTTATAAGGAATAAACGACTAACTAACGATTTACATCTATCCAACCTTTAAAGAAAAAAAAAGGACGGTCGAATAATGGAAATTAAATTTTCTGGAAGTTGAAAAAATTTTGCACAAATTTTTGGAAATCTAGATTATAATTGTAAAGCATTTCAGGATTAATTCAAACACTCTCACAATTAATTTTTTTTAACCTATTTTTAAAAGCTAAAATTTGAAACCAAAATTGTGACCTAAATAAACAACTCCAAATGCAAAAAGTACTGACCAATTGACGCTTAACATCTATCATACCTTGAAGTTCAAAGGATAGCTTATATAAACGAGGCTATCTGTAGTTATATGTGTTATTGTATTTAAAGTTTTGATCACAGCATTGCTTTGTAGAGATGGCCGATTCCTCACTAGTTACTCAGAATAAGCGAGGGACAGATGAGTATTGGAATTGCGAATTCTCTTTGCCCAAGGCAAAGAGAACCGATACCGGGAGGTCGGTTTATGATAGTGTTATTATGGCTTTAATTGAGAAGATCGATAATATGGATGTTATTAACAGTAATTCAAAAGAAACTCAGCTCCAGGACGAGAGGCTGAACAGGGTCATGGAAAATGAAATCGGATTGAATGGGCAAGCATATGATGTTGGTGAGAAGGGCATTAGTGAGAAGGGTTCAATTAAACAAGGAGAAATAACAGAAGTGAATTCTGAAGCGACCTCGGATTCTGACACATCAGACATGCATTTCAAAATAAATTTGACGTATTATGACGATGTTCGTGGAGAGCCTGGTATCTTCATTGACCACACTACCGTAGAGTTTGGAATCATCATGAACCTTTTGGATGGAATTTCAAAGGGCGATATTATGTTTTCAGATGCCGTGTATGGGTATACTGAGACCGTTTTCTCATCTCTATGGGAAGATGACATTTGGCAGTGGAATGAACATTAATTCATTCAAAATGTTTTTGTATCGACACAGCACCAGGAAGAATTCATATTTAGTGGAGCTGACTTTCATCACATTTGGAAGGATTTTACACCGATCCATGAGCGCCACTGCCGACGAAGGCCTGTAGTGTACAGATAATGAAGAAAATTTTCCTATTGTATAGATTTATTTCTTCCAAACTATGATAAACGATTAGCGGCGATGAGTAACATATCACTTCAGTGCACAAGGTGGGCGCAGAATTTTCATTTTCGTTCAGATCCTAGACTATATTATCAAAACTCTTTCTCAATGTTTAGAAAGTTATAGATTTATTTCTTCCAAACTATGATAACCTATTAGACGGGATGTGTAACATATCACTTCAGTGACGAAGGTTGACGCAGAATTTTCATTTTCGTTCAGATCCAGTCTATATTATCAAAACTCTTTAATTCTCAATGTTTAGAAAGTTTTGAAAACGCGCTCTCAATGTGTAGTGTATGGTTTCTTAAAATGTAATCTACGTGTTAGATTTATATATTTTTTTAAGACTTTGATCTATTTTAAATTTGGATATACTAAGAGTTTAGAAAGATTAAGTTTCTTGCTAAGATGTATTTAACTTTATATTTTTGCATTTCATAATAGATGTTATTAATCTTTTAAATAAGTTTTATCTTAATTAATTAATATTATAGATAAATTTAGATTTAGCTTTTAAATAAGCTTTGTTAGAGAGAAATATCATGAGCTCTCCAATATCATGTTTTTGACTAAATCATATTTATATATAATTTTTATTTTTAGATTTTAAATTATTATTTTTAGATGTATTGTTAATATAGTCAATATAACATTACATTATATAATTTTTTACATAAAATTTATTATTATATTATAAGGTTCTCTATGTAATAATTTGTATAAGGTTTTCTATGCAATAATTTGTAATATATTCACAGTCTTATTTTTATATTAATCATCCTTGCAATTTTTCCCAAATATTTCATAATATTTGAAACTTTGTTGAATTTCCAATTAAAAGTGGTAAGCTCAATTTTTCACATGGTTAATAATTTGCAATATCATTTTGACTATAGTTATCTAATAGTATAAGCTTAGATATATGATATAGTTATCTAATAGTATAAGCTTAGATCTATCGTTTCTAAAATATAATTATGTAACAAAATATAAAGATCGCGGGCCTTATGGGCCATTGAGTTTGACATTCTTTTTATGATGCACGAACTAAGTCAAGTGTAAGACAAACATGATAGAAATATCTAGCGAGTATGACTATTTTGCAATTACTTTGCAATTGTTTGAGCGAAGCTTATATTTTACTCTAAAGAGCTAAGGTGAAGTAAGAATAACTTATAGGAAAGCCTTTTTTAACATGTTATATAGGTTTTATTTTTCCACGCAGGTTAGAATTGCATCAGTACCACTATTTTGCAATTTTGTCAGCTCATACATCATAATTATATGAATTCTTTGTAAATTTAAACAAATTTTATATTTTCCTCTAAAGAGTTAAGGTTAAGTAAGAGTAGCTTATTGGTAAGGTTTTTTTAACCTGTTATATAGGTTATGTTTAGTGTTGATATGGGTGACTTCACCCTAATTACAATTTCGGTTTTTTTATTTGTTAGAACAATTTTACCATAATATGCAATTTTATTTAGAAAATTTATAAGAAATTATTTGAAATTATGTGACAAACAAGAAAAATGAAATTTTATGGTAAATAAATTATTGTAAACAAATACCTAGCACAATCATTAACAACATTGTGTGTTCCCTCATTATCTACATCTAAGGAGGAAGGTCATTCTTTATGTTAAAAATAATGGGGGAAGGATGAATCAATATTTGATTCCCAATTAAACTTTATTTATTTTATGTATTCATTTCAATTCATCTGATCAATTACTTCATTTGAACACATTGTTATATCTTATTCAAAGAACCATAAGTAACATGAAAGTAACACCATATGAATCAAAGCACATCAACACATGTGGACACCGAGATTTTAGGTGGAAACCCAAAGTGGGAGAAAACCATCGTTGTTGTTATTCTATATTCTTCTATTATAATAAAAAAAAAATTCATTACATCATGATCGTGTACTTATGTAAACTCTTGTCAATACGGAGGCTACTACCTTTAGGAGACTATAACCTCCATTGAAAGCTCCAACCCTTGGTACTTCGTGGACCGCGTTTCACAATATTTCATAATAGATCCACCTATCTCATCATAAAACGTGCAGGCCACCTTTCATCTATTTTCAAACTAGACCCATACAAATAAACACTTATCAACTGAATCACTCATAACCAAGTCACTGAATACTAAAATATTGAATCATTGAAGGACCAAAAAACACCAAATCAATACCGTGAGACAATATCTACTCCTCCTTGTACACCTCTATAATAGACGAAAAATTCAATGAATGTGTACGCAAAATGGCTTCCATCACTCCTTTTATAATTATTTTATCCTTAAATACCAAGGGTAAAACCTATTGATTTCTTATTTCCACAAGCACAAGAACAATTTTAAATATTTGGTTGAATCAATATGACCCCGCGTGCCAAATTGAATGAGTAAAACACTCATAATGCCAAAATTTCTAACAAAACAGTGCTTCCTCCAACCCTAGGATTATAGTGGTATAATCGAAAGTTCTCATAATATATGTGCACAATCATTTTAAAAAAACATATGTCCTCATATTAAACACAACCTTTCTGTCAGAGAAGTGGCTTTTCAAAAGCTTGCCCCAACCTTATATATATGGCTTTTCAAAAGTTTTCTCCAACCTTATATATATTTATATATCTCTGCCTCCTTCCACCAAGGCCCAAAGGATTTATTAAAAATGTTGTCAAAATAGCTTCCGACTCATTCATCCAAGTGCCCAAACAGTTTACCATAGTCTCAAAGACCTTTTAATACGTCGCTACAAAAAATGTCAATCATAATGGTGCTTCCAAATAAAACTCCATGGCATTTTTAATTCTATTTTAAAACTATTTCTTATTCTGCAAAATTTCACTTAGCTCCTTTTGTGTTGGCGCTTAGCTTCTCTATCCATCATAAAACTAGGCATTATCACCACCCACTAGATCCTTGAGGTGCTTTACTAATTTCAGGCCTTCAAGGGCTTATCTCCTATGTTATACACATTCATGTCCTTGGTCTTAACCATTGCATGTTACTTCATGTCAGGCTAAGCCCAGAGCCCTCTATCCTCATGCTTAAAACATTCCTCCACACAAATATTTTAGGGTCCTCTTAGGAGGCTTAGTTGTCTCGTATGGTCCGCCTTGCCTCAATTTGAATTGGTTTCCACTATGCCATAAGCCCTGTCAGCCTGATGCTTGTTGTCCGACGCTTCCACTCTATTCTATTTTAATAAATTTTGGGTTTTGTCATGTGGGATGAGTTGTACTGTGGAGTCTGCCACTACAACCAAAAGTCAATAGAAATTCTTCCAAGTTGAGTTGTCTTTGACACTATCCATGCCATCCCGCGCCCCATCATCCCATTGCTTTATTTAAGTGCTCTGCTTATTTAATTTGGGCATTGACCAGTGGGATGATGTGATTCTGACGTACCATGTGCCACATCTTAACCTATGATTAGTCCATGTGTCACTCAAAAATGGGTTGGCCACATGTCACGATATGATTAGGCCATGTCATGCTTACTTCATCAACCATCGTTAGCTCAGAAAATCAAATTCTACTATGTGCCCCTTTGTTAAGGAGGAGAGACAAGGGTCTTGCGGCCTTGTTTTGCACCATATTTCCTTTATACAAATTTTAAAAAGGCTCCCGAATAATTACTTTTTTTTTTCTCCAATCTTCCTCCAAGATGACACTTCCATGCACATTTCCTGAATATCCTTTTAGGTTCATCCTTATGGGTTAGCCTCAGTAGGATAAGATTTTATGTGGGGGGCGCCTGCTTGTATCTCCAATAATTGTTGCATCTGGTACCTTGTTTTAGGGCCATATCCGCCCCTCAAATGCCATATTCCTCGTATCTCCACCAATGGTTGTTTTTTCTATGATGTGTCAAGGCCATGTCCACACGTCAAATGTTATCTAGCTTGAATAGTTGAAGGGCTCCTTATAATATTGTTGAGATGTGCGCTCCAAGGTAATTGTTTCATACTTATGTGTTATTGTGGACTCCACCTAGACTAATACAACACTTCTCCACCGTTGTATGCCATGTGAGCCTTCTCATTGTCACCCAACTCGATGAGAAGAGGGACTATATAAACTTTTGGGACTAAGCTTTCAGGTGGATCCTACTGCACCATATAAAATTTTTCTTTGTGCGCTTCTCCCTTACACTACTCCTTTGTAAATTCTCAGGGCCCTCTTCCAATTATATTTCGGCACTGCACCATTCTTATATATAAAAGGGCTATTTAGATATAATTATTGATAGTTCTTGAATGTAAGGGATTTCATAAGGACTGGTTAGTTGAAAAAATCTCTCTTCTCATATCAAAACACATTTTCTTCTCCTCTTTGAATTTTATAGATTGTAAAATGCTTGTAAAAATCTGTCTTCGTTTCCATCAAGGAAAACACATAACCATAATGCCAATAATCTCCCCCTTTGGAATTGATGAGTCTTTCTCCTCCTCTGACATCAAGTGAAAGGACTGTAAAATATCAAGATAAGAGCTTCCCATATCATGTGCAATATGACAAGTCTGATATGAAAATATGAAGAAATTTTTTTTGACTAACCATGATTCCCCTGTACTGACTAACTTCATCATAATATTCATCAGCATTAGAATGTGTCGCAACATATCAAGAGACACAACACTATAATAACCACATCCATGGAGAATCAACCCATTTACCAATCAATAAGTAAGCGAAAATAAGGAGAGTGCTAAAAAAAAACTATCATTAGTAACCATACATCATCAATAATGTCTTAGAATTTGAATTCTTCATGTCATTCAATAATAATAGAAACAGAAGCAATAAATGCAATTCAAAAATATAACATCTATGTCAATCAAAACCCCCATTTTATAATCAATAGAAAGAAACAGCGTAAACTATGAAACAAGAAGTATAAACTCAAAACGATAACTCTAGCCAAATAACCCCAAAAAAACATGAAAAACAACTCGTAAACGAAAAGTGGTGATGCTAGAATAACATTTTTTTTTTCTAGAGGTCAATTTTCAACATGTTTAAAAAATGGCAGTGAAAATTAAATTTTGTGTGCCAAAAGCACCATAAAAAAAAGTGAAGATGCTCGAAGAACTTTTTTTTTAAAGGATAAATTTTCAACATTTTGAAATACCATGTAAAAGATAAAATATCATGACTCAAGAAAAACTTAAAATTTCAAAAGAAAAGTGAAAAAAAAAATACAAATACAAACAAAAGTTAAAACAATAAAATAACAAAAAACAAAAAAACAAGAAAAATAGGTTAAAAAAATAATAATAAGTAAATAAAAATATATATTAGAAAATAAGATATAAATTAAAAAAAGGACAACAAGAAATCAAATATATAAAAAAGACAAAAGAAAAAATCAAACATAAAAATAGAATAAAAAAACAAATTTACTTGTAAAAGATAAAAATACAAATAAAAAATAAAAATAAAAAATAAAAAACAAATATAAAACATAAAGAAATAAATAATTAGATAATCAACAAATATAATTAAAGAAAAAAATTAGCGAAAGAAACAAAAAAATTATAATAATAATTGTTTTCAAAAAAATTAGTAACAAATATATCAAAAAAGAAATGTGTGGCCCTCAAGCTTTTGGGTGGGCTCAACCTGATTTTCAGCCTGCCCAGCAGCCCCTTCGACCCCTGGGTGGGCTTAACCTGATTCATGGAATTAGGTTGAGCTTGCATAATGGCCCCTCACACCCCTCGATGGGCTCAACCTGATTTTCAGAATCAGGTTGTGCCTGCCCAGGGGCCCGAGGGGCGGTCATCGTGGGCCACCAAAACTAGCCAAGCTGTGCTGGCCCATGGTAGCTACCCTCGACAACCAAATTGTTTAATTTTTAATTTTTTTAATTAAAAAAAAATTATTTTTAATTTTTAATTTTTTACTTTTATGATTTTGTTTTTAATTTAGTATTTTGTTTTGTTTTCTTTAAGTAAAATTATATATGTTTTTTTAAATTGTATATTATTTTTATTTTTTAAAATTGGTTTTCTTTTATAATTTTATAAAAAAAATTTAATGTCTTTTTTCTTATCTTATTGTTTTTTATTTTTTCAATGTTTTTTTCATTAATTTTTTTTTTAAGTTATTTTTTAATAGCTTAATTATATTTTTCAGTTTTAATTTTTTTTTATGTTTATCATGACATGAGAGAGATGTCTATTTTTTTATTATTTTTTCAACATTAAAAATTTCATTGAAAATCTTTTTTGTTTTAATTTTTATTTTTCAAAGGTTATCATTTTTTATATAAAATTCATAAAATTGGTCATGTTCCTAATTTTTTTATTCAATTTTTCCATAATTTTATTTGATTTAACATTTTATTTTTAGTAAAAATGTTTTAAAATGTATATATTTTTAATTATATATATGCAAAATGTTTATGCTTTGTCGAGTTTTTAAAATTATTAATTTTTAGTGAAGATTATTTTATTTGTATTGAAATATTAGCTAATGATATATAAATATTAAATAAATCATAAGCTCGAGATATTATTTTTATATTTTAACTCTAATTTTTTTTTTTATAAAATTCATTATAAAAAAACACAACAAAGTGATTTTTTCCCACCAAACCAAACCAAACCAAACCAACTTTGCACAATCATAACTAGCCTAATATCTTATAATTAAAAAAAAGTTAAATCTTAAAGAGAGAGTCATGTCTGAGCCCTAGGAAGGCTAGATCCTTGATTTTAAAAGTTGGTATGTGATTACCTCTAATGTTCTTATATTTAAAATCAAAAAATCTCACAAGTTGAGAATTATTAGAGTGATAACATACTAGCGACCATACTGGGGACTTAACTAGTCCTTGGTCTTAAAATAGGTCTTAAGGAAATCTTTTTAATTATATTTTTGCCTTTAAGATTCTTTTATATGTTGTGAGTATAGCCCTTAAAAATCAAATATCTTGGGATGGAAAACATCAAGAAGATTAAGAAAACTTGAAAAATGGTTAAATAATCAATGTTTTAAAGAAATTATGTTTACTTTGGAGATAAGAAAATTTGAAGTGTCAAAAATATGCCTTAAAAAAAATTAAATGCTAATTCATGCGGATTTGCAGAAATCCACATGAAAATCACTAACATTTAAAAAAAAATATCCACACTTCGTACATTAGAAAAATTGAAGTGTCAAAAACAAGCCCTCTAAAAAAGAAGTTGATGTTGCATCAACACTTTTCAAAATTAACATGAAAATCACTAACATTTAAAAAAATATGTTTTTACTTGATATGTAAGAAAATTTAAAATGTCAAAAATATGCTGAAAAAAATGGGTATTCTAAATCAACACTTCTCTAAATCATATGAGTTTTTGCTACTTCTAAAAAGTGGCTACTAGTTCTAGTTCCCATTTCAAAGTTTACATTGTTAAGAGATGAAAGAAGATCAATCAACAACAATTACATATTGATCGCCATTTGGGGAATTTTGAGGTCTAAAATGGGCCTCTTAAGGAAATTATAAAATAATAGTGGAAATAATAAAATAAAATTAGATTGCATCATTAAATTTTAGAGGGAAAAAATAAAAACTGCTTTCTCAACTCATATTTTCAACTTATCTCCCTATGGGTTTACTCAAATTTCGAGCGGAAACACTTGTTAGATGCAAAATTTGATTCTTCATCCAAGGAGTACTCATTTTCCATACTTTCGATGGATCCTAATGCATGAAAAATGAGAAATACATGAAAAACGTGATTGAAATTATGTTTTTTCATGTATTTCTCATTTTTTGTGCTGTAGCGTCCATCGATCATGTATTTCTCATTTTTTGTGTAGTAGGGTCTATCGAAAGTATGCAACATCGATACTCCTTGGATGAGGAATTAAAATTTTCATCCAACGAGTACTCCTACTTGAAATTTTAGTAAAAACTTAAGGATATAAATTTAAAATACAAGTTGAAAAAGCGGTTTTTTTGTTTTAAATATTTTTACTTTTTTACTTCAAAAATGGTGAATCATCCCCCATGAATGACATCATCATCTTGAATCCTATTGGTTCATATAAAATTTCTTTTGGATGTACAATTTTCTTAGGAGGCCCATTTTAGACCTCAAAATTCCCCTAATGGGCATTTTCTTGATAATTCAGAATCGTGAGATAATAATGAACCATATAGGTGATCCTCCACATGTGTCATGTCCAATATCAGATGCAAAAATCATAATCATAATGCCAACAATGAGGTTTTGGAAGCATAAGTGACGCTTCCCGTAAACATGTCACACCAACTTAAAATAAAATAAAATAATAATCAAATACAAAGCTCCCCCTCAGAACATATCCTTGGTTTAATTTGTGAAAAATTATAAACAGTTGTAGTGATAGATTTATTTCACCTACTTATTATTTGAATAAGTTATAATTTAGAAATATTTCAGAAAATATCGAAATAAATGCTACTGAAACATTCACAAATATATATGCATAGAAATAAACAGTAGAGAACATAAGCACAAGAATCAATCACATGTACATAGTGCTTTTTGGACAGTTGTCCCCAAAAAAACCCAATGTGGGAAAACTGGTGCAGCAGATGAGGGTTTTATTAATTCTTTAGCAAATGATATCATTACAGGGAAAATATTTGGCATATAAATTCTGAACCATCAAAGACTGAACACCTGGCTTTCTTGGACAAATTTCCTATACTGAGAACAACCCTTGCAAGCCCTTGCATCAGTCTACGTGATTCTCTGCATAGAACTAGCATTGGACTGTGTGGATCTGCGTGGAGACTGCGTGGGGTTTCTACGATATAGCCTCAAGCTACCTTCAGTGACTCGCTACTCCTCTCCTACCCTGATATCAATCACCCCTGACCTCCTCCTACTTCTACAACTTCTCACCCTGCAACTCTCCCACTGAGATTGAATTCTACATCAGAATGGATCTCCTTCAGGTACTGAGTGTGTGCTCAGCTTGTCTTCCAAGTGACCCTCAAGCCTTCATTTATAATCTTCCTATTGGAGAACCAACGACCCAGATTAAAAGATTCATCAATGGCTAGGATTAAATCTTGACTTGATCCATGTTTTCTAGAAGATACCTACTCTAAATTATTAATGCCCTTTAATTATTTTTTTTCCTAAGTTTGGACTTGGGGTGTCCATTAGAATAATTAATTATTTTAATAAGTCTTGGACCAAGTGGAATTTTCACAAACTATTTCTCGGTTCTTTGGAATGCTTCTTTCCAAGCCTCCCTACAAATTTTGGGACTTGGAACACTTCTGGATGCTACAAAAATTAACACTCCCTCTTAGCGAGGAAAGTGTTCCAACAATATGCCTACTGCATGCTTTTCTGATTCTGAAGCACCCTCTACGTTGTTTCCCCCTATAATCCTACCTTTAACACTACCATTGTCACTTGCTGCATCTGTACCACAAATACCCCTAAATACTGAATCCTCCATTCCTTCTATTGGAAGGGATTCTTCATCATCCCCATCTTCTCTCTGAAGTAGACAAACTTTGCCTTTCCCATAGCCTTGGAGAGGATGTCTACCACCTGTTCTCCTGTTGGAGTGTACTACAACTGAACAAATCCATGTTGTACTGAGTCCCTAATGAAGTGACACTGAATGTCAATATGCTTTGACCTATCATGAAACAAAGGATTTTCAGAGAGCTTATACAACTCTAATTATCAAATAAAAGGTTGGTCACTTCCATTTTCTCGTTGAGTAGATTTACTAACAATTTCCTAATCCATATGGCTTCGTACAAAGCTATGCTAGCTACCATATAATTTACCTTTGCTAAACTTAGTGCCACAAAATTTTGTTTCCTACTACTCCGAGAAGTCATTCTTGATCCCAGACTGAAACAATATCCACTGGTACACTTCCGATCAACTGAAATTCCATCCTAATCTGCATCAGTAAAACCACTTAACCTGACATCATTGTCATGGGTGATTTCAATCCAAGCTCAATTTTTCCTGGAAGGTACCTGAGAACATGTTTGGATTCTACCCAATGTGCCCTCTTTGGTTCCACCATGAACTGACTTAGTGTATTAACAACATAACAGATGTATGGCCTTGTATTTACCAAATACATCAATGACAGAGAGTTATGACACTTTTCCCACGGTCACCTCTTTGAGATGAAATTCTAGAGCCTCAAAGAACTCTAACTTCCATAGATTATATCTCCAAAAATATTGTGAATCAAGCTCTGAAATTGTTCCACAACATTCCTCAGGATTTATGATTTGTTTTGTAAATATTTAAGCTTCTGAACCCTCGTAGAAAAAATTTTATAGCGAAAAGGCCACGATGACCTGTTTAGGTTAAATTGAGGAGCATGAAAAAAGCCCTAACTTCCACCAGTCATATCTCCGAA
Source organism: Pinus albicaulis (assembly GCA_034641835.2). Lineage (NCBI taxonomy): Eukaryota > Viridiplantae > Streptophyta > Pinopsida > Pinales > Pinaceae > Pinus > Pinus albicaulis. Next base: position 1,243,054,537 of record CM076579.1, read on the forward strand.
CATATTCCGAACCAAGATCTGAAATTTTTCCATGACGTTCCTCAGGATTTCTTCTTTGTTTTATAAAAATTTCAGCTTCTGAACTTTCGTAGCAAAAATGTTATAGAGAAAATGCCATGATGACTTGTTTGGAATAGTGAAACCCTACAATCCAAAGCTCTAATACCAAATGTTAGGAAACCAGCTCCAAAATTAGAAGAAAAGAGAGATCAATGCCTTAGAAATCAGCCACTTTGAGAGGGAAACCTCCAATACATTACATAAATGAATAATTCTTGGATGATAAAAATGACCAAAACCTCCTTCTATATATAGTAGTCCATGGGGCCACAATATAATTCTAGCCAACCTAACAATAATAATGTAAGGGCACAATAATAAAAATATTGGGGTTACAAGGGTACAACAATAAAAATAAGGAGGCTACACTAATTAAAATAAGGGATTAAACTTGTAATATAGGGACCTAAAATTCCTTATAATAATTATTAAATTAATACAATAACGATGAATTCAATTATAACAATCATTATTATTAACTTTATTAACAATAATTATTATTAACTCAATGGGTTTATAATAATAATTATTAGCTTATGAGGTTAATAATAATGATGACTATCTTTACTATTATTATTAACTACAGTTATTATTAGTATTAATTAAGTAATTAATACCAATAATAATAAGTAATGCTAGCAATAAGAATGATTATAATTATTCACTTCATTGTTATCAATTATTTGTAATAATAATTAACACTAATAATTAATTTAATAAAAATTTATAATTTATTAATTCTCCTTAAATAAACAAATAAAATAAAATAAAACGATGTATTTCTTGGTCGAATCTTTCATATTTCATTTCCATCAATTCAATATTAATCTCTTTCATTTCTCACTCTTCTTTATAGGTATTTGTCCTCGGGATGAGTCTTGTTATAGACTCTAAAATTCCACTAAAAAATGGCTACTATGGAATTAATACCGAACACTAAACATTATCTACAATATCTTCTTCTATAGTCCACTTTTTTGTTCTTTGATTCACTCCATTCTCCTCAAATACACCCTTAACTTCTCAATTTTTGCAATTTCCTCTTCCCACTCATTCATCAATATCTCATCAATATCTGCATTGAACCAAGCACTTCCTTAGTATACAAAATTCTCCAATGCATACATTAGTTATACATTGTCAACTTAGTCTATTCAATTACTTCACCTTTAATTTTTTTTTTGTGCTTCCTTTACTTCAACCTTTCAAAATGATAACCTTTACCAGTATTACACATCTTAAGTTTTTAGTGCTTCCTCCAACCTACTGTTTTATCTCTACTCCTCATATAATTATGTGCTTTCTATTAACACTTATACTTTAAGGGCAATTCTTTATAATATTTTATGTATATATGCTTGTATATATAAGAGAGTATTATGCATGTGCTTAACATATCTAAGAGCCCCCTTAAATCTAACCTATTTAAGTGATATTTCTTATATGACTTAGCACCACACCATATCCCCAAATAGCACAACTAGGTTCTTTCATATCACGAACTTGGTGGAATCCCAAAAATTCATTTACAGTAAAAAAATTTACAACCTTGAAATTTTCAACATTTTGGATTGTTCCTTTCTCCATTAGATATTGGAACTAATTATTTTACTCGTATATATTAGCTAAAACATATTAGAATATCAGAGGTTGGAAATGTCGATATAACCACATGTGCCAATATGGTCAGATCATTAGTTTGAACCTAATATTTGGTTGTTTACACCAAGTTAAAAAAATATTGCAAAACATGGACATTTGGAGTCTGGATGACAAGAAATACTCCTATCAACTACTAGTGAATTTTCTATAGTTGATGAATCGAAGCCGACATGATATTGGGATATAAATCACTTTCAACATATGTGCACCACAAATCATCTAATTTTTTATGTGCCAAAGTTTTTAAACCCTTAGATATATAAATAGGTTCCCAGTGAAAAGTTTCTCTAATTGGGAGTACTTTATACTAGGATATCAAAAATTTCCCTAAATATTTTCTTTCTACTCTAACAACAATATGTTGATATGTTAAGGGCTCTTAGACTATGAGAGATACACCTTTGCACGAATTGAGCTAGAGTTGTGATTTGGAACTACCTATATCAGATATAACAGGAACCTTATTAACTCAATATTTTTTGATACTCAGATATGCCTACGTCTTAGGCCCTTAGGAGCTATATGTTAGCACATTCAACAAGCAGCATCAACATGAACTTAATGTATGTGAATATTGGAATTTATTTGCCCTTTCACTTTTATTATAGCATCAATATGTAGATATGTTGAGGGGTTCTTATCCCTTAGCTGCTACACCTTATAACCTCTAGGACGAGGGGCTTGACCAGGGGCACCAATACATCGAGACATTGGTAATTTTGTAGTACCCTACCATGTGTCATTATCAATATGTCAATAATATGATAGATGATTTGGAAATTGAAAATTATATTCCAATTCCATCAACTGATGACATAGGTCCAAATACTTTGGTTTTGTGGGACATTTTCTTTTTAATGAAATATGAGGTTTTCAACAAGAATTTGAGGTTTCTTAGAAATTTGAGAGTTCTTCAAACATGATAAATTGCACTCTCACCATTTGGTATCCACTTACTTTGATGTCAATGACAAAATTATTCAAAAATTTCCTCCTTTGGGATTATTGGGAGCCCTCAAACGAATTTTGAAAACTGTTGAGGAAATCCCATTGAATTTAAAAACTCCTTATATCTACAACTTCTTCATTGAAACTCCCGTTGTATACAATTTTCTTCTTTTCTACAATTTGTCCTATGTTAACACCAATAGAAAATAGTTTCTTACCCTAAATTGATGCATCTTCTCAACTGCAATTCTTCTCAGTTTATCAAACAAATCCCCCTGAGCATATCCTTTATGAATTTTTATATCCAATTCATTTTTACACTTATTTAACAATAATAAAATTTAATGATGCATTTGAGTGAACATGTCCCTCTTTTATTTCTCATGCAAATGAATTAATTTCAATTATTTCCAAAAGTTCTTCTCGTGCAACTCACCCTCTAAATATTCCATATTCTTGAACTGATCTAGATTATTTATGAGGTTAGAAAAATGTCACTCACAAATTTGTTTTTATAAATTAAAATGTATATATAGGAAGGGATTTAGTAAAAATATTTTCATTTTCTATTTAATAGTAATGTATTTCAACGTAACAGTTTTATTAGCTACCTATTCTTTGAGAAAATTATTTGTGATAGGAATATTTTTTCTCTTAGGATGCATAATAGTGTTATTTTAGATATTAATTTCACTTTTTTTATCTCAAATAATTGATGTAGGTTGATCATGATGTACATTAATATGCCCAAGAGTCTTATTCATGCAGAGGTCTTGAGTACACCATGTTTCTACTACAACACATTTTTCTTCAACTGTGGATAGATAAATCAAATTTTTTTTTCTCAACTATTATACCAGAAAATTTCCAAAAGGAATCATCCACTGTTAGTGATTTCCTTGTCATCAACTGTTCCTACACAATCTACGTTTTTATATGTTGTTAAGGTGAAATATTACTTCTTTTGTACCATAATCCAAAATCCGTAGTCCATTTGAAATACCTAAAAACGATTTTGACCTCTTGCATATGTGTATCTATTGTGGTATATTGAACCCTTGCAACTAGTCCTACAACTTTCGTGAAACCATGTGCTGATTCCACCAAATATAATAAGATAGAAATCATTGATCTGCACAAGATTTGATTTGCATTAGGAGATTCATAATATTTTCTTATTTTACATCCTATTAGCATTACAAGCTGCTAGTGTACAATTTTCCATTCCAAACATATTTAACGTTCCCTTTACTAGTTTGGTTTGATAGATGAATATCCTTCTATCTAATTGAAAAAACTCCCAACATGGACATTTAAAACACTCTCTACATCTATCTTGCAAACATTTTGCTTATATTGTTAGCATCAATTCCAAATATGATATCATCCACATAGACAACAATGATCAACAAATCTTCATTATCAACTTTAATGTAAAGGTTTATATCTATTACTCCTCTTTGGAATCTTGCTACTATAAATATTTTTCAACTTTATAGTACTGGGCCTCAAAGCTTGCTTTAGTCCATAAAGATCATTCTTATATATGCATATATAGTCTTATTTTTCTAAGAGTTTAACCCCTTTGGATTTTCAACATACACCTCTTATTCTAAGAATCATTTTAGGAAATTTGACTTGTCCTCCATTTGACATAATTTTGAAGTTCTAAAAAATGCAAATGCCATGAAAATTTTCATTGCTTCAATTTTGGGAATTGGAGAAAAAGTTTCTTCAAAATCAATACCTTCCACTTTTTCCCACCCTTTGGAATCCATTATATCCTTAATCATCGCAACATGTCCATCCTCATTCAATTTTATCCTAAAGACCCACTTGGTGCCAATTATATTATTTTTGTTATCCAAGAACAAGTTCCCAAGTCTCAATTTTCTCAATTTGATTTATCTCTTCGTCCTATTGATGACAAAATTTTATATGATTTAGTTACAACACCCTCAAATATCATAGGGAAAGGTGGGATAAATAGATAGACCCTAATGCTTAATCAACTAAGTGTGTCAATCCTAATTATTTAGAGTAAAATGGTATGTTGGAATATATATATATATATATCAGACAAATGTATTAAAAGTGGGAATTCATACAATGTGTGCACTATATAGTTGGAGCAGATAATAAATCAAAAAGTGTAAACCAAACTATTTTTATTTTTTTTTGTCAATTTATTATTGCACTTCGTCATTCAAAATATTGTGCAAGTACCTTAATAACTAGCCCAAATTAACTAACAATTTCAGCAATACATACTAGTAGATATGCTAATAGAATTTAAGAAATAACATAATTTTTAGAGATGTATGCAAGAAAAATAACGACTATCAAATGTTGATTTTATTGAATAGTATGAGAATTCAACACATTTTTGTGGCACCTTCTTGCAATAATATGGACTAGAAATGCATTATAGATGCCTAATATATTACATACTGATACATAGGAAAATTAAATAAGCAAGAAAAATGGCTACAAAAACTTGGACCTATCTCATAAGATTGAATTAGCAAGAAATTATTCAAAAAGTGCACCATTTAGCATTGATATAAATCATACAAGACTTTTTAACAACAAAAATAATGCAAGAAAGAAGGAAAATGATTCACTAAATCAATCTATAATTGATGTGCTTACTTCTTTCTTTCCACTCCTTGAATGATTTTATTATCACCAAAACAAGTATGCTCTTGTACTCAAGAATAAACTTAACCAAGGGAAAATTATAATTTTTAAAGCCTAATCATACCTCTCCTCAATTTTGTTTTCCTTATCCCACTTCTATGCCCCTTGGTTGATTTTGTATCCTCCATGGATAGCTAGAAAAAACTACCATTTTATGACTAATCCTCTTATTAATTTAAACTTTTTTCCTTTTCAAATTTGGGAGAGGGTCATCTATAAGGGTTATTTTTATTAATTTTTATTTATCTTAGTAGGTGGGGTCCCTGACAATGTTTTCTTTCATCAAATGTTTTCACAAAACCTTGTGAATCTCATGAAAATGAAAATTGTAGAATGATGACATTATAAAATAATATGATAATCATAAAACCATGCATGAAAAATATCACATTACTCACCATCATATAAAAAACCATATAAAATAACTATATTCCTCCCATAAATAGTAATTTCATAAAAAATATACCATGAACAAAAAATAAAATTTTGTCCAAACTATAATGTGTTGTAAATTATCATATGTCCAAATATTGTGAACAAAACAATAAAGATAAACATAACTAAGTTAGCATTATAACTTTGGAAGGCTATTAGAACCTCTCTTATGCTATTTAATTTCACTACTCTCTCGCACTTGTTTCCGTGGGTGCATATCTTAGGAAGATATTTCTCTCTTTCCCTGAACATCTTCTATCATTTTATTGGCATGTGAGTGCGTTGATGTGGCCTCATAATGGGAATGTGCAGGAATAGAGGAACGATGAATATTTCCTACCACAATGTGAAGAGGAAATTGGATGGGCTACTGAGTTTAGGAGGACATAGTCTGTGAAATTATAGAAGCTTCCAAAGGTGCAAAAATAATTGGGGGAGAAGACGAATGAGAGGCATAGGAATTGTGGGAAAAAATGGATTCAGTCCTAGCAGTATTAAGACCCCAAACATCTGTTGCATGGGTTGGTTTTGAGGTAAGTGAGGCTCTAGGACATCCATAATACTACTATGTGGAGGGGGTGAATTATGTGAGCCATGTGGAGTGGGAGGAAGAGGATGAACCCCATGGTATAGGTGGTATTTCTGATTTAATTGGTTGAATTATTTGGAATCTGCAACAAATTGTATATAGAACCTATTCTATTTGTTTTTTTAATCTCTAAAAGCCACATTTCTCCTTCCACCAATACCTCTTCGATCACCCCATGGAAATCTACTAAATAAACCCATTATGTGTTGGGACCAAAGGAATCTGTTATGAAACCATTTATGCTTTGAGTATGATCAAGAAATTAGAAATTTTAAGGTTTGTCTAATATCATGTCTTACATAAACGATAGTGTGCTTTGTGAACACACAAGATGAAAAAAATGAATGGGGAAAGGAATTTTTTATACATGCAATCATAATGGAATGCAATAGATAGCATGTATTGTATATAAAATGAGGCGCACAGCAAGAAATTACACGTCTTTATGCCCATGTAAACTATTTAAGACAACATCATAATGTCATACAATTGTGTAGATAGAGTAACCCAATTGGTACCCTAACATGGATCCAGGATATTGTCTCTATTTCATGCATCAACGTACATAATATGTGATAAAATTAAACTCTTAGATATCTATCATTCACTCGTATTACAGTTCTTAATAACGTATGAAGTAAAGCTGGGTGAATTTGCAAGTACGGTATGAAAAACAATATTTTTTTTACAGTTTTAGTGGTTGATAGAAAGAATGTAAATGATCATACAAGTACAATATAGCAATAAAAATAGTCAACATATTCAAGAAATATTTCATTAATTCATGGTAGACACAAGGTCATGCGAGATATATAATGGAAACATTTAAATTATGAGAGTATGAACATATGGCTAGGTGTATGTCATAGAACTATCTGTAGAAAAAATATTTATTGGAAGAGTGCGAAAAGGGGCCAGGAGAGGCACTATGTCTGAGCCTTTTAGGAATATGGGGGATTGTACCCAAGAAAATATTGTTCATTATTCATGTAGAATATTTGACTACCCATGCATGAATTTTTTGAACACATGAAGATATTTACGCATGGATGTATGAAACAATGAAGGAATGAATTATGGTTTAAAATTAAAAATATATGCTAGTTGCACTAAGGACATAACTTTCTCTTTTTCTATTTTTTTAACTGGAAGATTTAACACAAATTGAGAAATATATATATAGTGAATTTGTTACATACGCCATCTCAACAGGACACAAAACATGCTTTAATGATTATTAGTTGAACCTGCATACATGAATGGCTATTAATATTCATCATTTTAGGAATGAGTCAAGGGGGGATGTTATACTAGTGTGGTAAAATGAAAATTGATAACCATGGAAAGGGGAATGTGTTTGACTATCCCAGGAACATACAAAAATTTTGGTGCCATTATTTTCTAGAGGCACGTTGGGTGCATTATGTGGCTTCAAAATTTAGGAGTTCATATAAATTTACCACAATTAAAACACATGAACTTTCATGTGGCCTATGATGAATTGAGTGAGATGTAACATTCAAAACATCGATAGGGAATATGGTTGGAATAAATTTCCGCAAGAAGACAAGAATGTCATTTTTAGTTTATATTGATAACTACCAGAAAGACTTGACCATGTGTGAATGGTATGAGGAAAATAATACCTAAGTATTTATCGGATGTGTGTCAAAATAGTGAAACCACCATCACAAATGAGACTAGTGTGGGATTAAATAGTTATGAAAACAATTCCATGATGAAACATGATGAGACAAATCAGTAATGCAGTTAGCATGTGTAGGTTTTAACCCTATACAGAAATTATCTGCAAACGAATCTTAAAAACAGAAAATAAACAATAGCGAGAGCATAAAACATAAAACAGATATACACAGAGATTTTCCCCTAGATCCAAAATCGGGACGACCAACTTGATTTTTCAATATATTCCTTTTAATTTTACAACACATATATATAAATGTCAAAGCATTCATAAACCCCAATCCATTAACCCTGGATTAGAAGATAATCGTAGTTCGCTTGACTGGATCTACAAAATAATAGGGGCCAAAAACCATCATGCCCCAAAACCATGTGCAAACCCATGCACAAAACCATGGACGAGTCTGCCCACCGAAAATTGTGGAAAGAATATAACACATACCCAACAACATGTAGTATGATTCAAGAAAATTGATTACCACCCAAGGTGTGAACCTTTGCCAAGTTTTTTATTCTTCTCTTCTAATCATGGAAAAATCATTTTACACTAATATTTTGAGACTTGACTGTTGAGACAAAGAGCACTACTAATTGGAGATTTTCCTAGGAAAATATAGTCACTTTATAAATGAGGCGACAATGTTCCCTAGTAATGTACTAAAGGTCAAAAGTGTGTTCCATATGAAAATAGGTAGAGATCCCAGTAAAGAGTGAGAATTATCCTTAACATCCAGAAACAAAGTGGAGGGGACTTACTTAACCGCCTATAAAGGAAATTTTTATTTTCTTTATGTAAAAATGAACATACAGTAACTAATACTTTTTACTAAGTGAGAATTCATTCAAATAAATAGAAATCCATTTTCCTTTGCATGTGTAAAGATTAATGCACCACACAAGGAAGAAATGATAGAGAAACAAACATTAGAATTTGGATTGCTCTTTATAATATACATGTATAATCTAAATAAATCAAGTTTAAACTTTCCTCATAATTTTAACCAAACACTTTATATTTTCCAGAGGAGACTGCAAGAAACTATCGACAATTTCTTCCAATAGTTTAGATGTTGGAAACAATGTTTAATATTAAGAGGCAGGGTGAATCAATATTAAGGCTAATTTAAACATCTATGTTGATTTATAATTTCTAATAAAAGATCAAAATTCATTTATGTGAGAAAAAATAATCATATATATACTATCAATACAGATCAACACATGATCACATACACCATGAGCAAGATACTCACAAGACATAAATGTTTAACATGGAAACAAATCTGGCAAAAAAACAACCAAGGCTTTTTTTTAATATGATGTAAAATGTGAACTTCTACTCTATTTACATAAGTATTTGTGAGCCAATGTTATGAAACCAGCTCCAAAAATAGAAGAAAAGAGAGATCAACGCCTTAGAAACAAGCCACTTAGAGGGGGAAGCCTCCTTTACATTACATAAATGAACAATTCTTGGATGATACAAATGAAAAAACCTCCTTTCTATATATAGGATTCCATGGTGTCACAATAACAATATGGGGGTTACAGGGATACAACAATAACAATATGTGGGCTACACTAAAAACAATAAGGGACTACACTAGTAATATAGGGACCTAAAATGCCCCTCCCCTTAAAAAAATTGTTGTCCTCAATGCTTCAGTAGATATGGACGCCTCTGTATAAAATTATCATCCTCCCATGTTTAATTTTCAGTAGGTAAGTTCTTCCACTTGATGAGATACTCTGAAATTGATCGATCCGTAGTTGATGAGTTCTTGTTTTCGTGACTCCTTCAGGTTCCAATATGATTTTTCCTTCATCATCAAGTTGTGGCAATATTGCTTGAATTGGAATTTTGTCACATATAACCTTCTTTAAGCATGAAACATGGAAAACTGGATTCACTCAAGAAGAAGCAGGAAGCTCCAATTTGTATGCCATAGTACCAATATTTTACAACACCTTGTAATGACCATCATACTTTGGCGGTATTTTATTATCCTTCTCAGTTTGGTCGAGGGACATTTGTTTATATGGTTGTAGCCGTAAAAATACCCAGTATCCTACATCAAAAATTCTCTCACTGCAATCTTGATCTAACCATTATTTCATTCGATTTTGTGCCAAATTTAGGTTATCCTTTAAGAGTTGGAGAACTTGTTGTTTATTCTCAATGTGATCTTCCATTTCTTCAACCTTAGAATTTTATCTTACAGATGATGTGATGGGCAATGGATGATATCCATAAAGTGCCATAAATGGAGTCATTTTTGTTGTAGTATGGAAGAAAGTGTTATACCACCATTCAACCAAAGGTAACCACTTGACCCATTGTGTTTGTTTATCAGATACATAACAACGAAGATATCATTCCAAACATTTTTTCACTATTTCAGTTTTCCCATCGGATTGAGGGTGATAAGATGAGCTATGAGCTAGTTGAGTACCCAAACAAGAAAATAATTCTGTCCAAAAATTTCCAGTAAAATGGGATCTTTTCGCTTACAATAACCTTTGGGTTTCCATGTAGCTTTTGAATTGTTTGCATAAATGAAGTATTAATTGTATTTGCTTTAAATCAATGAGATAATGCACAAAAGTGTGCATACTTGGTATGTCTATCAACTACCACTATGATGACGCTCTTTCCTTTGGACTTAAGTAAACTTGTGCTAAAATCCATTGAAATCCCCTCCAAAATTTGACTTGGAATGGATAAAGGTTGTAGAAGACACGAGATCTTAATTTTCTCAACTTTATTTTGCAGGAAAACCAAAAATTCTACCACAAAATTTTGAATATCAAATTTAAGGCCATCCTAAAAAAGCTCTATCTTCACCAAGTGGTAAGTTTTTAAAAATCCTAAGTGTCCTCCTAAGGCAGATTTGTGCAATTCCAAAAGAATCTTTTGTTCTAGTTGGGAATTATTACAAACATATAAGCGATATTGTACCATAAGGAATCATTTTTCCAATTAAATGTAGCAGACGTACTAGGATCTTGCTGCAAATTTTGAATGAGTGTCCACACTTATTCATCCTTCTTCCATTCATTACTTGCTTCAGCTATCAAATCTGGTTGGACAATATAAATGGCACAAAGCAATGCTTCCACTTCTTCATCCTTACCTGAGAGTGCATCTGCAACAACATTTAGCTTCCCTTTTTTGTAGATTATTTCAAACCGATAACCCAACATCTTTGTGACCCATTTTTGCTGCTCTTCTAAAGATAGACTTTGTTCCAAAAATTCTTTAAGAATATCATGATCAGTTTTTACCTTGAAGTGTCTTCCCATTAGGTAAGGTTGTTATTTCTTTAGTGCATGTAGTATTTCCAAAATTTCCTTCTAATAAATAGATTTCTATAAATACTTTCCTTTGATTGGACGACATTCAAAAGAAATGGGTCTTCCTTCTTGAATTAAAAATGCACCAATTCCATTTCCTAAGGCATCACATTCAACAATAAAGGTCTTTGTGGAGTCTGGCGTAGCTAAGACCGGTGATAGCCAGATTGCCTCTTTAAGATGCTCAAAGGACTTAGTTTATTCAGTAGTCCATGCAAATGCATCTTTCTTCAATAATGTTATTAGAGGTGCTACTATTCTCCCATAGTCCTTAACAAACATGCGATAATACCATGCTAACTCGAGAAATCCTTGAAAATTATTTATGGTTGTGGGGACTTTCCATTCCTTAATGGTTTTAATTTTGTTAGGGTATACCTTTAAATCCTCGTGAGATACAATATGACCCAGATATTCCACCTCTTGTACTCCATAGAAACATGTGGAAGTTTTTGCATATAATTGTCTCTTCCAATTGTTTGAGCACCCTGTCAACCTTTTGAACATGATCCTTCCAAGACTTGTTATAGATTAGTATATCATCAAAAAATACTAACACAAATTTTCTAAGGAAGGGTTTGAAAATGGAATTCATCAACCCTTGAAATGTAGAAGGTGCATTGGTAAGGCCAAAAGGCATAACGAAAAATTCATAATGACCCTCATGAGTTTTAAATGTTTTTTTCGAAATATCTTCAGTCTTCATTCTAATTTGATGATATCTTGACTGAAGATCCAACTTGGTTTAATAAATTGCACCATGTAATTCATCCAATAATTCATCAATCCAGGAATGGGAAATTTATCTTTTATGGTGAGCTTATTCATCTCCCTATAATTCAGACACATGCGCCATGATCCATCCTTCTTGTGCACCAATACTACTGGAGCAGAGAAATAACTTTGACTAGGTTGAGTTATACCAACCTTTAACATTCTATAATCATACGTTCAATTTTTCTCTTTTGGTCTTAAGGATTTCTGTAAGCTTTGAGGTTTGAAGGAGAACTTCCTAGAAACAAATGAATAGCATGATCGTGATCATGAATAGTTGGGAGTCCTTTGGGAGTTTCAAAGACCTTGGAATGATTGTCCAAGAATTTTTGGAGATCTGGAGAAATAGATGATTTTTATGTTGGAACTTCTAGTGAGCATAATTGTGTAATTACGCCTCATTCTTCTTTCTTTAGAATCTTTGTCATGACATTAGAGCTTATTATATTTCCCTTCTTCCTTGCGATGCCCTGTAATTTAACTTCCTTTCCTTTCGAAAAAAATTCAAGAAAATTTCTTGAAAATTAAAAGCTATCCTCCCAAATATTGTAACCATTGTACTCCTAGTATAACATCATCACCTCCCATTGGAATGGAAAGAATTGGACTATTCAATACATATTCCCCCATGGTTAGCTTGATATTATGGCATTTTCTGGAGAAATTTATAGTTTCTCCATTTGCAACCATCAACATTCTGGTGCTAGATATAGGAATCAATTCAATTCCTTGGCTGCCTTAGAATGAATTAAATTATGGGTACTACCCAAATCAATCAACACTATTAAATTTTTCTTCTTGTTATTTACTTCTATATTGAGAGTTTGAGGAGTGGTAATTCCTGCCAATGCATTACACGATATGGTTAGACTCATTTCTTGTTTATCTAGGGTTGTTTCTTGGTGTATATGCTCTTCTTTTGAAGTTTTTGGTTCATTTTCTTCCTCCTCTTCACAATCTATGTAAAATAATTTCTTCTCAACACACTTATGACCTTTAGTGTATTTTCTATCACAACTATAGAAAATAATTTTTTCTCTTTTTTCTTCCCATTGTTGTGGTGTCAACCTTGTAACTTGTGGAATTCTAGGAGTAGCAACACTTCTATATTTATATATGTGAGTGGTAGGCTTCCTTGTTGCCATAGCTTTACATTCAATTTTTCTAGCCAACCTGAATGCCTTCACCAACAAATCAGGATCCAGAGGGTGAACCTCATGTTGGATGTTATCCTTTAAAGTCCCTATGAAGACATACTTCTGTTGTTCCTCTGGAATATCAGTTACCCTTACATTCAATTTTTGGAAGTCCTCAACGTGCTCCACCACTGAACCCTTTTGTTTGAGATTTATCAATTGGCTAAAGAAGGCGTTTCTCTTTGTATCCTCATAATGTGCTATCATTTCTTCCGTAAAAATTGACTAAGTGACAATTTTTTTACGGGAGAAAAGCCATAGATACCATAAAAATGTATTTTGTTCTAAATATAAAGTTGCAATGCATACATTTTATGTGTTTTGCACATTATTGAGATCAAAATATTGCTCCATCTATAGTATCCAATTTATCGATCTTTGGAATATGGTGGGTCTTCAATCCAAAATTAGAGTTTATGAAATCAAGATTAACATTTATTTTGTTCTCATCATGAGTTTCCTCTACTATATTTTGCCATTAGGAATCATTTCTTGTATCTATTTTGTCAAACCTTCCTTCAAACCTTCCATGTCTTCTCTTAGATCAACCATCATGTTTTCCATTTTGTCTTTCATTTTTTCTTCGATGTTAGCTTCCATGTCTTCCATGCCATTATTCAAACCATCCATCTTAGCTTCCATGCCTTTATTCAAACCATCCATATTAGCTTCCACACCTTCCTTCAAACCATCCATATTATCTTCCATGCCCTTCTTCAAATTGATTTTTCAAACAGGACTTATGTAATTTGAAAAAAAAATACACACATTTTTCTTGCTTTTGAGGACCTCGATATTGAAACCGAATTATCTCTACGATTTCTAATCTTCAATATCTGAAATTCGGTCGTCTAGTAGCCCTCTCAAGCTTCTTTTGAATGCCATAGGTCTGACCACATTTGGATGCTTCAAGACAAATTTATTCTCAATATTCCACAATGACCTAATTAAGGACTAGTTCAATAGAGAAAATTTGTACGAAAATACACGTGTCACTATCTCCTCCTTTGGCTCTAAAATTTATACAAAAGAAACTACATTCTGTGCACTTTCGACCATGTTTTACATAATTCCAATCTGATGCTCAGAGAGAGATTTATGATGATTTTCCCAAGGTCACCTCTTTTAGATGAAATTTGAGAGCTTGCAAAAACCCTAACTTCCACAGATCATATCTCTGATAATATTTGAACGAAGATCTGATTTTTTTACATGAATTTCCTCAATATCTCATCTTCTCGTGGTAAAAATTTCATCTTCTAAACGTTCGTAGAAAGAACCCTATAACAAAAATTCCATGATGGCCTGTTTGGAGCAGTAAACCCTAGAATCCAAAGCTCTAATACCAAATGTTATGAAACCAACTCCAGAAATAGAAGAAAAGAGAGATCAATGCCTTAGAAATAAGCCACTTCTAGGGGGGGACCTCCTTTACATTACAGAAATGAACAATTATTGGATGATACAAATGGAAAAACCTCCTTTCTATATATAGGAGTCCATGAGGTCACAATATAATCCTAGCTGACCTAATAATAATAATGTAAGGGCACAATAATAACAATGCAGGGGTTACAGGGGTACAGCAATAAAAATAAGGGGGCTACACTAACAACAATAAGGGACTACACTAGTAATATAGGGACCTAACAGTTAACACTAATAGGAAGAAAAAAATCCCTTATATTTCTTTCTAGCACCCACTAGTAGGAAGCCCCAACTTCCCTCTTTCATAGACACCTTAACAACTTCACATAAGCACCAACTGAAGCACAACATTCCTGGATTTGTTGCAAGCACCAACTTGTGGCTCCATTTATTTATACAAGAACCAAATTGCAAGAGGCACCAACCTCCAAGTTCTCTTCAGATATCCTCTAAGATGGAAGCTCCAACTCCCTGTTACATAGACTCCAACTCACACTCAATAAGGAAATATCTTCCCTTTATTATGGCACCTAGTTTACTTGATTTAAACTCATTTTTCTCCACAGTAGCCTTGACTTTATTAATCCCATGCAAAATTTTTTCTTATGATCACTATACTCACCTTACAATAGCACACATTTAGCTCTCAGCACTCATACCATTAACATATTATATCACAACACCTTAGTTGTTCCACAAGCACTCTAGATCTCTTCTATGTAGCTCACTCTCACTTAAAACTCTATTGTAATCCCCACACTTACACAATTGCAATATTTGGTTTTATTCCTCTATTACACATAGAATAATGGAGACACTGTCGTAAATCATACATTATCCCAAGATCACACTCCAACATGGATTCCCATTCTACTGGCACATTCTATTCTCAATCGTTGTAGCTAAATTAATGAAAACAATGTACTCATAAATGTTTTCCCATACTAAGAATTCAATTTCATTCCACATGCACACTCAAATATCCCCTCCATTAATTTTTTCCTGAACAACTACACCAAACACTCATGTCATTGAACTCTTCCTGGCGTGAGGGACACTAAAGTGTGGACTGCTTTATTTCAACTAGGCATATTACTTTATTCTTTATAAATGTGGTCCCTATTTATCTTGATTCCATGCTTCTCGAAAATCACCATTGACTCCAATTCAAAATTCTACCTATTGAAATGTTCAATGCCCATCACCATGCTATCATAGAATTTGACAAATAATGGACTCTTCCAAATAGAACGAAACACATTTTTTGACCCGTTCAATCTTCATTACCAAAAATTTGGAGCACTACCACACATGGCACACGTGAAAAATATATTACAAATAGCCCCCAACCTGTTATTATCCCAAGAGAGAGTCTTGCAATGCTAATTCATTGTTTCTAATCCTAAAGTACCTTGGCCAAAAAGTACATGAAAATCACTACCAAGTGGCTCTTGGGCACCTTTTTATACTATAGCCATGAGGGCTCAAGTAATGTGAAATAATATTATGTGCCCTTAGTCACTTAATGGCCACATAACTAAGCCATGGTGCCAAACTTAACCCCCTAGATTTATTTCCCAACATGAATTTGTTTTCCTCTAAGATTACGTGTCCACTAGGGTTCCCTCTTCCACAATTCACCAATCTTGAGCCTTCCAGGAATATGTGCCCTAGACACCTCACTCAATAGAGCCCAAATTTTTTTGTACCACCATTTCCTAGAGCTTTGTCATCTTAGGATCTCACATATGCACCACAACTATAACTCCCGAGGAGTAATATCCTGGATTGTATTGCATGTGAAACTTCCTATCACATACATTGACCATTTATGAATATGTCTAGATGATATATTGATGCTAGTTTTTTTGACATCTGCAAAATTATAGGTGTCACATTCCTACTACTACCACATTTCATCCTTTTTCGACCCACTTGGGTACTTAGAAATGTTTAATTCTCATGCCACATGACAGATGTCCTTGAAATCCATGTGTCCAAGCCTTATGTCATGTTGAAATCATCCCAAGCCTTTGAGTTGCATATTCCATCCTACCACCGTTTCATCCAATTGTTCTCCACAAACTTTCTTGTCCATTGGGAGTGCGTCATTTTTCTTATGTGACATATGCCAAGTGACTTATCATCATGGCTCTTTCAGTTGCACCTATATTTGGTTCTTTTCGGATCGAACCTCAAAGATGATATTTCTAGTGGGGCCTCTAAGTTGTGAGTCACCCTCAATCATGTTCTCTGTAACCTTTTCCATGTTATCCCAGCATTGAGTCATCCCAGGGCCTCACCTTTACACGCGACCTCATTCTTCACGGGAAGTTATCTATGGGTGAGCTATCCCTTAGGGACCTTTGATGATAAGTATGCACCAATCACCACTCTACCACTTGTTTTGTCACCTTCTCTATATCCTCTGAGTGCTTTGTCATATTGGTGCTTCACTTTGTGTGCAATTTTGGAACCTCTCGGGTCTACCTCTCAGTATTACATGTCCCAAGCGAGACCTGCACTATACCTCCTAAGCTTGAATATGACCAATACAACTTTCCCACCTATGTTCAAGTGCCACATGTATGTTGAATGAACTGTTGGGACCCATGGCCATGTCACTATGTGGAAATTTGGCCCGCTAACTTTGATTGGATATAAATTTTGATATAGGAGGCCTTTCCTAGACTTCAACATATTGTTGGAAATATATTTCATAGAACTATCCAACTATGCCATTTTTAGGAGCATCTAAGTTTATCTCATGAGGTAAAAAATACTTTGAATTCTGGGACTCCTAACCACCATAGGTATAACATTAATAACTTCTTTAATATACATAATACTATGATGGTTATTTACTAAAGACCGGAGAGACCATGGGACTCCCCTTGACTTTAACACATAGTGCACATCAACAATGGTGCAACTTATATCAATGGCAACACACATGATGCCACATACGATCCTACCAGTGCCAATTGTCCAATAATCTGCCCCTTTCGCATTGATGTCAACACAACAATTCTCCATATTTATAGGAAGTCATGCTAATTTTTGCATAACATAATCTCATTAAGCTTTCTCTCCCTGCATGAGCCACTAATAGCTTTATCTCCCCCTTTTACATCAATGGAAAAGGGATACAAACTACTTCTTCTCCCCCTTTCAATTAATGACTGAGGGTCGAGCTTCTAATGTGCATTCCTCTTTTCATAAATATCTTATCAAGAGACTATATTATTAATTAGGCACTTGAAGTCTGGAAACCACACTCAGCTACAAACATCATAATCAAAGAAACTTGCAATAATTAATCATTATTAAAACATGTCCTTGTGTGTTTTTGTAGTTGATTCTACTCTAGGAACTGGAAATTTATGATATGCCCCCCCTGAACATGTATTACCTCTTTTTCAAATTATTGTATAGCTCCTGAAACCTTATGGTTGTTGGTTGAATAATCTCTCTACCAATTAATATTTTGTTCGAATTAAAATAAACCAATACTAATGAAAACTATAAATGGTATTGTTGGTTCTATAAATACTAACCATTAGTGATGCATTTGGGCATGCTTTTCACTAATGTTGTTTCTTCAATGACTGTGATCACTTCACTTGAGCTGGCTACACTCTTCTCCACCCAATACCATGCTCATTTTTCCTTAAGAAAAACTAATTGTACCAAGAAATTGATACAAATTTACATTTGTATGCAACAATTCCATGTTAAAAGAAAATAATGGCCATAAAATTTATACCATATAATATTGAAATGAAGTATGATTCACATGACTATCAGGATTACAACGAGTAGGAAATATAAAATCCATAGGAACAATATTATGCCCATGAACACGACTATGGCCACACTTCCATGCAATCTTGGCCACGACCTACATCCACGCTACCACGACTACGACCACACTCCCATCGAAATCGATCCACCAACCGTAGACTCGGATCTGTAAATCCACCAATCCATCCATGGAGACCTAGGCTCAGATATGCAAGTCCAACAATCTATCTGTGCAGGGGTTTGTTCCAACTTCCTCATTTCAAAAATCTGCCCAAAGACCAAACAACACACTGCCACGTGACCTGTGCACCGTCCCAATCAAGTATTGTTAATTTCTGGCAACTAGGTCCAAAATCCATGTTGCATTTCTCATATGATGATGGTCATATTTTTGTTGGATTCCTCTTTCGAAGAGGTTCAAGATTGATATAATATCATCTTTTTTGGATGAGAAGAACATATATTTTGAAATTATTTTCCACACATGTGCAAGGTGGAACAGATTTGTACTGTAGGCTCACATGCCTAATAGATGTGTCACACATCCTCACTGATGAATATAAATTGGAGAGACTTGGAGGTCATTTTCTCATCATCTCATCACACATCTCCCATTATGAGTTGATTGGTTTGATAGCCTTTGGAGCCCTCTTCCCTTCACATGTGCGAAGCTGAAGGAGTTCTTTCCGGCAGATCTGTTTAGGGCTTATTTGTTGCAGCGTTGACCATGGTCAACCCTTGGTCGTTTTACCTAAATATCTGCCAAAATTACGATTTTGAGAGGCTGTACAACTGGGTACTAAAATCGAGGAAATCAGAGTTGTTTGACCGAAGCCATGATCCGTAGCGTTGAATTTTTGTTATTGTCCTGCATTGACTTTGGGTTGACCAACGTTGACTTGTGATGAGATTTCTTTAAGGGTTGTGGATGTGAAACTTGGAAGGTTAGCTAATCTAGAAAGACTTTGTTGGTTGAACCAACCTGTTGACTGTTGTAATGCACCATATCTCATATCTTTGATGGAAAAAAGGAATTGTAAATCTGATCTATATAATTAGCTTGCCTTATGTTGATCTACTATTGTGTTCTATCAACATTTTGCTGTCATGTTTATGTGATTGCTAATTTGTATCAGGCCTAATAAATATTGAAGTAAAATGGCATTAAGCATAGAACACCATGGTTATCTAAATTTAACACGGTATTAGAGTTGAGGTGAAGACGAAGTCAAAGCTAGTGTTAAAAGCAATAACTGAAGGAAGAAATCCTATCAAGGACAGATGGCCTCCACAACCTACAAGGGTTTCAAGGCTGTTAATAAATTGACTGATAAGCTTGATTATCATGCATGGAAGATTTCCTTGGATTTGGTATTAGAAGATCAAGATGTCGTGGACTATGTGCAGGGGAAGATTCAAGAGCCTCCATCAAATGTAGTTGCTGCCACAAAGACGAAGTATAAAAGGGGGAAATCAAAGAAAATATGATTATCCAATATTCCATTCATAAGAACTTTGTTGCTTACATTTCTGAGTTGAAAACATCTAAATAGATGTATGATAATCTGGTGAGCATGTTCAGGACTAACAATGCTAATCAAAACATTTTCTTCAAGAATAAATTGAAGAATATCAAGAAGGGCAAGGATGAATCTATTCAATCCTATTTTATGAGGCTCACTGAAATCAAGAATAGCCACTTAGATTTTGGGGAAGCAATATCTGATCAAGAGATGGCTCTTATTGCACTTGGATGTCTCTGACATGATTGGTATGTAATCAATACCACTATTATTAATAATGATGTGATGCCTGATTTTGATGAAATATTGACGAGACATACTAAAGAGGAGACAAGAATGACGGAAAAATATTATCCCTCTAATGGAAATTGAAGTGACCCTACTACCTTCGCCGCTCATGTAAAGAAGAAAGAAAATGGTGGCCCAAGAAATCAAAACCATGGAAGAGCGGGGCCCAAAGGAAGGAAGGGAAGATGTTACACTTGTAACAAGACTAGTCACTATGCAAGAGAGTGCCCAAATAGAATGGACTCTCCTAGGGATGATGACAACAACAACTCGAGAGGGAATGGAAATCAAAGGAACAGTAGGTTCAAAGGAAAAAGGAAGGCTCCCTCTGATTGTAGTGGAAATGGGAAGCCTTTCAAGAGGTCAAGAAATTCCAGGTATGATAAGTCTAATATTGTTGATAATAAGAGAAATGAATATATTCGTGTATCTGCCCTATATATTTCATCTCCTCCTAACACCCTGGATGTCTCATTGATTGATAGTGGTGCTTCAAGGCACCCCACTAGTTATAAAGAAGCCATTTATGATTTGATTGAGAAGGATACCAATCTGGAAATTATCCTTGGATATAATGCCACCTATCTTGTGAAAGGGACAGGGGTTATGCCACTCCATGTATCTCAAAGTCAAGACCTCCGCTTACAAGATGTGTTGTACATACCTGATTTGAAGAAGAACCTTGTGTTCATCTTGGAAATGGAAGACAAAGGGCTAAAGGTGGAATTCGTTGTTGGAAAGGTGTGTATCTAGAAGAAGAACTTCAAGGAAGCTCTTACTATTGGTTTTAGAATTGATACACTCTACCAGGATGGAGGAAGTCTAGTGGGGGCTATGTCATGTGATACAAATCTTCAAATAAAGTTATGGCATCAGAAATTTTCACACCTTCATTATAAAGCCCTTCCCAAAGCAATGAAGGTGGTGACAGGGATGCCCAAATTTAAATATGATCATGAAGGTATATGTGAGGGTTGTGCCTAAGGGAATCATACAAGGGGACCATTCCCCTCTAGTGTCACAAAGACAACATATATCTTGCAGTTGATACATTCTGATTTATCCGGTATGCTGCCCGTGAAATCCTTGGGAGGATGTTCCTATTACATGAATTTTATAGATGACTTCTCCCGCAAGACCTGGATATATTTTTTGAAGAAGAAGGATGAAGCATTCAAATGATTTTGTACCTTCAAGTCCTTGGTGGAAAATCAAACCAAGAAGAAAATAAAAGTTTTGAGGACCAACAATGGGACCGAGTATGAGTCAAATGAGTTTAATGAATTTTGTAGAGAAGCTGGCATTAAGACGGAGACCACAACTATGTACTCTCCTAAGAAAAATGGTGTTTCTAAAAGAAATAATAGGACTATTTTGGAAGTTGCACGCACCATGCTATGTGACCAAGGTCTTCCAAAGTTTCTATGCAGAGAAGCTAGGCACACTGTTGTGTACGTTAAAAATAGATGCCTGCATTCTGCTCTGGACTCCAAAACTCCTGAGGAAGTCTTCTTTGGTAAGAAACCTAATGTTTCTCATTTTAGAGTTTTTGGTTATCTTGTTTTATTTCATGTGCTGAAAGAAAAGATAAACAAGTTGGATGCTTATGGAAAGAAGGGAATGTTTGTGGGATACAGTGAAACTTCAAAGACATATAGAATCTATGTGTCTGGTCAAAGAGAAGTGGAGATATACCATAATGTCACCTTTGATGAAGATTCTTCCCTCAAGAAAGTGAGAAATATTCCTAGCTCCAAGGAAGAAAAAAAAGATGAAGAACCATGGAAGGTAGAAGAGCCAAAGGATGAAATCATGCCTGATGTTGAAGGACCTATGGATATAATTGATCCACCTCCTTCAAATAAGAAAAGACCCTCATGGCTCAGGGATACTCTCGTCGATGATGAGAGATATATTTCCCCAAGGGGGACATTTCGTGAATGAAAAAAGCCAAAGAGATACCAACGGTATCTAGTAGCCATGAGTACGATAGTACAATATATGCTTGGATCTTTTGAAGAAGCCGTAAAGTATCAAGTTTGGAAGGATTATATGAAAAAAGAATATGATTCCATTATGAAAAATGATGTATGGGAAGTGGTCCCAAGACTAGAAGACAAATTTGTTGTCACCTCGAAATGGCTCTATAAGATCAAGCATGGATCTAATGGAAGTAATGAAAAGTGCAAGGCAAGATTTGTTGCCAGAGGCTTCTCTAAAAAAAAAGGCATAGATTTTGATGATATATTTGCACCTGTGGCTCCCTATACCACCATCCAATATATTATTTCCCTTTCTCCAATGCAAGGATAGAGTCTTCATTAGATGGATGTGAAGAGCACTTTTTTGCATGGTTCTATAAAGGAAGAGGTGTATGTGGAGAAACCTCTGGGGTTTGAAGTCCAAGATAGAGAAAACCATGTATGCAGGTTGAATAAAGCCCTCTATGGGTTGGAGCAAGCCCCCAGGGCTTAGTATCAGAGGATATATAGCTACTTGATGAAGTTGGGCTTCACTCGAAGTAATGTTGATCCAAACCTTTACTTTAATGTTGATAGAGAAAGGCATCTCATTTGGTTCTCTATGTGGATGATCTCTTCCTCATGGGTGTTGACCCTCTCATTCATCAATGTAAGAGGGAGCTTGATTCTGAGTTTGAGATGAAAGATCTAAGACTGATGCAATACTTCTTAGGCTTGGAGATCTGGTAGAGGCAAGGTAATATTTTCCTTTCTCAAGGAAAATATGTCGTGAAGCTACTGGATAGATTTCATATCGTGGACTGTAAGTCTGTGCCAACACCGATGGAACTCAACTTTAAGAAGTTGTGTGGAAAATATGATGGGTCTGTACTAGCAAATCCTACCTAGTATCAAAAAATCGTGGGGGCCCTGATGTTTTTAATGAACTCTCACCTGGACGTATGTTTTGCAGTGAAAACTTTAAGTCAACCATTAGAGGAATTTTGAGGTCTAAAATGGGCCTCCTAAGGAAAATGTACAATCAAAATTCACTTTATGAGAACCAATCACATTTTAAGGGATGACATCATCCCTAATGGTTGAGGTGGCATTGCTTGAGTTAAAGGTATTTACTTGTCACATTCTCAATGGTGGATAAAAACTCATGTTTAACTATGGCAGTGCTCTAAGTACTTTTAAAGTGAAAGTAAAGTACTCATAATAAATGACATTTCACACTTTTGGAATAAAAATATATTATTGTCATTTCATATTTCTTGAAAGAAGCAATGCATATCACTATATATTTATTATATTATATTATATTATATTATACTATAGTATATGTATATAGTATATTAATTACATGTTATTATACAATTTAAATAATATAAATTTTAATTAATAACATATAATATAATTAAGAATTTATAAATTTATATTTATATTTTATTTTAAGTTATTTAAGTAAAAAGGACTAATGCATTAGTTGTTCAATGATAATGATTTTTTCTTGAAAAACTCATTCTTATTTATATTCACATCAATACAATTTTTTTATTAATTTTATTTTGGTACAACTTTTGAATTGAATTTAACTATGGTTACATGGATTGTGGGGCAAAAATTGAATTGAAAATTCATAAATATTATTTTATTAGTTTAGCTATTATTTCCTTAGGAGGCCCATTTTAGACCTCAAAATTCCCCTAATGATATGATTGATCCTCATCACATTCACTGGATTGGTGCCAAGAATCTATTGGGATATCTCTAGGGCACAATCAACCATAGGCTGAGATACCTGTCAGGAGTTTGAGACTCCATGGATATACTAATACCGATTGGGCTAACAATGTGGTGGATCACAAGATCACATATGGATGTTGCTTCACCTTCAGTTCTACTTCGATATCTTGGATAAGCAGGAAGTAGAAGTCGATGGCTTTGAGCACCACCGAAGCCGAATACATTACAACTAGTATGGCCTATTATGAAATTGTTTGGTTGTGAAAGCTCTTTAGTGAGTTGTTTGGTCATGTGCTAGATACCATTGTTATCCTTTGTGATAGCCAGAGTGGGATTCATCTTTCTGATAATCCTGTGTTCCATGATCGATCCAAGCATATTGATATCAGGTACCACTTTATCTGAGATATGGTACAGGGAGGCACCGTAAGGTTTGATCATATATAAAATGATGAGAATGTCACATATATTCTCATGAAGCCCTTAGGGAAGGTCAAGTTCCTAACATTCCATGAGAAGCTTGGAATCGTGGAATGACCCTATTTTGAGGGTCCTGATTGAGTTGGACTATGAGCTCTGGGAGCTCCATGGGGATTGGGGATAGCTTCTTGGAGATATAAGCACATACGGGGATAGCCTTGTCAAACCTTGTTGTGCTTCTGCCTCACCATTATTATATTGAGTTGGTCCAGCTCTCTTTGATTTGTGTCGTGCATGCATCCTACCCATGGAGTTTCGAACTCATGGGAAGTACCTCTAAATAGTCCAATGAGGTGTAAAATTTAGATAGAGACCAATAGTAATACCTATGGATGCATCAGAGATTTCCGTACTCTCTATGTCTAGGATGGCACGTCTCCAACACCTTCATCTGGGATCAAGTATGATGAGGTTCTTACCTATAAACTGACTTTGGGTCAGTAAAATAACTTCGGGTTAATATGAGACTATTAGGTCCCTATATTACTAGTTTAGTCCCTTATTTTTGTTAATGTAGCCCCATTATTGTTATTGTTTTACCCGTGGAACCCCCATATTTTTATTATTGTGCCCTTGCATTATTATTGTTAGGTCGACTAGGATTATATTACGACCTCATGGACTCTTATATATAGAAAGAAGGTTTTTCCATTTGTATCATCCAATAATTTTTCATTTATGTAATGTAAATGAGGTTTCCCGCTAGAAGTGGCTTATTTATAAGGTGTTGATCTCTCTTTTCTTCTATTTTTGGAGCTAGTTTCATAACATTTGGTATCAAAGCTTTGGATTCTAGGGTTTCGCTGCTTCAAACGGATCATCGTGGAATTTTCCCTATAATTTTTTTTATATGAATGTTGAGAATCTTAAATTTTTACCACGTGAAGCTAAAATCCTGAGGAACATCATGAACAAATTTCAAATCTTGGTTCAAAATATTTTCAGATATATGATCTATGGAAGTTAGGGTGTTTTTAGGCTCCTGAATTTCATCTAAAATAGGTGACATTGGGAAAATTATCATAACTCTTTCTATGAGCATCGGGTTGGAATTCTGTAAAAATTAGCCGCAAGTAAACAAACTTTAGTTTCTTGTATATCCATTTCAGAGCCGAATGAGGAAAAAATGACATGTGGCATGCCATACAAGTTCGCTCTATTGAAGCAGTCCATAATTAGGTCATTGTGAGAGATTGGTCATAAATTTCCTTCAATATTTCAAATCAGGTTAGAACTGTGGCATTGGAAAGAAGATTTAGAGGGCCACAACAGGAGTGAATTTCAGATATTGAAGATCCAAAATTGCAGAGATAGTTCAGGTTTAATATTAACCTCTAAAAAAACAAAAAAGTGTGAGTATTTTTTTTCAAATTTCATAAGTCTTGTTTGAAAAATAAGTTTGAAGTGATTCCAAGGAAATATTGAAATATAGATATCAGTATTGGGTTCTAAAATGCCCCCTACGAATAATTCAACACCGATTAATCCTTCATAAGGCTCTACTGTGACTCATGAAGAGGAAGAAGTGCAACATGACAGATCAAAATTACAAGAGAAAGTGCACGAAATTTCGCCCTCGCAAAGAGAAATAAAAAATGAAATGGAAGTTTTGAAGAAAGACGTGGAAGCTAAGATGGATGGTTTGAAGAAATGTGTGGAAGCTAAGATGGATGGTTTGATGAATGGCATGGAAGCTAAGATGGATGGCATGGAAGTTGGCAGGAAGCTAAGATGGATGACATGGAATCTAAGATCGATGAAAAAATGAAATACAACATGGAAGACATGAAGAATGATCTAAAAGTAGACATGGAAGGTTTGAAGGAAGGTTTAACAAGGTTGATACAAGAAATGATTCCTAATGGGGGAAATGTACAAGAGAAAACTCATTATGAGAACAAAATAAATGTTAATCATGATTTCATAAACTCTAATATCGGATTGAAGACCCACCACATTCCAAATATCGATATGAGGAAGTTTGATGGCAAGGATCCCATAACATGGATACTACAAATGGAGAAATATTTTGATCTCAATAATGTGCAAAATACACAAAAGGTATGCATCACAACTTTATATTTAGAACAAAATATATATGTATGGTATCGATGGATTTTCTCCCATAAAAAACCTATCACTTGGTGAAGTTTTATGGAGGAAATGATAGCACATTATGAGGATACGAAGAGCAACACCTTCTTTAGCCTATTGATAAATCTCAAACAAAAGTGTTCAGTGGTGGAGCACATTGAGGACTTCCAAAAATTGAATATAAGGCTAGCTAATATTCCAGAGGAACACAAGATTAATGTCTTCATAGGGAATTTAAAGGATAAAATCCAACATGAGCTTCGACTTTGGGAACCTGATTCATTGGAGAAGGCATTCAGGTTGGCAAGAAAAAATGAATGTAAAATTATGGCGACAAGGAAGCCTACCACTCACATCTACAAATATGGAAGTGTTGCTACTCCTAGACTTCCACAACCTACAAGGTTGACACCACAACAATTGGAAGAAAAAAGAGAAATAGGGCTTTGCTACAGTTGTGATAGAAAATACACTAAAGGTCATAAGTGTGCTAAAAAGAAATTATTTTACATAGATTGTGAAGAGGAGGGATAAAATGAATAAAAAACTTCAAAAGAAGAGGATATACACCAGGAAACAACCCTAGAGAAAGAAGAAATGAGTCTGACCAGATCTTGTAATGCATTGACAAGAATTACCACTCAAAATCTCAAGATAGAAGGACATATCAAGAAGAAAAGGGTAATAGTGTTGATTGATTCTGGTAGTACCCATAATTTTATTCATTGTAAGGTAGCCAAGGAATTGAATTGCTTCCTCTACCTAGCACCAAAGTGTCAAGTGATGGTTGCAAATGGAGGAACTATAAATTTCACTAGAAAATGCCATAATATCAAGCTAACCATGGGGGAATATGTATTGAATAGTCCAATGCTTTCCATTCCAATGGGAGGTGTTGATGTTGTACGAATAGTACAATGGTAACAATATTTGGTGGCGGTAGCTTTTAATTGTCAACAACCTTTCTTGAAATTTTTCTCGGAAGGAAAGGAAATTGAATTACGAAGTATCACAAGGAATCCGAGAAATATAATAAGCTCTAATGTCATGACAAAGCATTTGAAGAAAAAACAATGAGGTGTAATTTCACAATTATGCTCACTAGAAGTTCCAACATCAAAATCATTTATTTATCCATATCTCCAAAAAGTCTTGGAAAATCATTCCAAGGTGTTTCAAACTCCCAAAGGACTCCAACCTATTTGTGATCATGATCTTTCTATTCATTTGATTCCAGGAAGTGTTCCTCCAAACTTCAGGCCTTACAGATATCCTTATGTCCAAAAGAGCGAAATTGAACATATCATTGTAGAAATCTTAGAGGCCGGTATAATTGAAACTACTAAAAATTATTTCCCTACTCCAGTAGTATTGGTACAAAAGAAGGATGGATTATGGCACATTTGTCCAGATTATAGGGAGCTCAATAAGCTCACTATTAAAGATAAATTTCCCATTCATGTGATTGATGAATTACATGGAGAAATTTATTTTACCAAGTTGGATCTTCGTTCACGATATCATCAAATTAGAAAGAAGGCTAAAGATATTCGGAAAACAACATTTTGAACTCATGAGGTTCATTATGAATTTTTGATCATACCTTTTGGCCTTACCAATGCACCGTCTAGATTTCAAGGGTTGATGAATTCCATTTTCAAGCCCTTCCTTAGAAAATTTGTGTTAGTATTTTTTGATGATATACTTATCTATAATAGGTCTTGGAAGGATCATGTTCAACATGTTGAAAAGGTGCTCAAACTATTGGAGTAGAAACAATTGTCTGAAAAATACTCCAAATGTTTCTTTGGAGTAAAAGAAGTGGAATATCTAGGTCATATTGTATCTCATGAGGGTGTCAAGGTAGACCCTAAAAAAATTAAATCCATTAAGGAATGGAATGTCCGCACAACCATCAAGCAATTGCGAGGATTTCTTAGGTTAATAGGGTAAAGTTTGTTAATAATTACGAGAGAAGAGCAACACCTCTAACAACATTATTGGAGAAATATGCATTTTGATGGACTCCTGAAGCATCTAAGGCCTTTGAATATATTAAAGAGGCAATGTGCCTAGCACCGGTCTTAGCTACACCAGACTTCACAAAAAAATTTATTGTGGAATGTGATGCATGAGGAAATGGAATTGGTGTTGTTTTAATGTAAGAAGGAAGACCCATTACTTTTGAAAGTCGTCCAATAAAAATAAATTATTTAAAGAAAGCTACTTATGAGAAGGAAATGTTTTGAATACTACATGCACTAAAGAAATGGTGACCTTACCTAATTGGAAGAAACTTCAAGGTAAAAAATAATTATGATAGTCTTAAGTAATTTTTTTGAACAAATACTATCTTTAGAAGAGTAGCAAAAATGGGTCACAATGATGTTGGGTTATGGCTTTGAAATCATCTACAAAAAAGGGAAGATAAATTTTGTTGCATATGCACTCTCAAGAAAGGATGGAGAGGTGGAAGTATTGTTTTGTGTCATTTCTATTATGCAACTAGATTGGATAACTGAATCAAGTGATGAATGGAAGAATGTTGAAGAAGTGTGGCCACTCATTAAAAATTTGCAGCAAGATCCTAGTGCATCTGATACATTTAGTTGGAAAAATGATACCTTATGGTACAAAGATCACTTATATCTTTGTAATAATTCCCAACTAAAACAAAAGATTCTTTTGTAATTTCACACCTCTCCTTTCGGAGGACACTTAGGATTTTTTAAAAGTTACCACAGGGTGAAGAAATTTTATTTTAGGTTGGCCTTAAATATGATATTCAAAATTTTGTGGCGGAATGTTTGGTTTTCCAGCAAAATAAAGTTGAGACAATTAAGACCTCGGGTCTTCTACAGCCTTTATCCATTCCAATTCAACATTTGAAGGAGGTTTAAATGGATTTTATCATAGGTTTACCTAAGTCTGAAGGAAAGAGTGTCATCGTGGTAGTAGTTCATATACTTACCAAGTATGCACACTTTTTTTTCATTATCTCATCCATTTAAAGAAAGTACAGTTGCTACTTCATTTATGGAAAAAAATCGAAAGCTACATGGAAACCCAAAAAATATTGTAAGCGACAGAGATCCCATTTTTACTAGAAATTTTTGGACAAAATTATTTTCTTGTTTGGGTACTCAACGAGCTCATAGCTCATCTTATCATCCTAAATCCGATGGGAAAACTAAGATAGTGAAAAAATGTTTGGAAGGATATCTTCATTGTTTTGTATCTGATAAACAAACACAATGGGTAAAGTGGTTACCTCTGACTGAATGGTGGTATAACACTTCCTTCCATGATGCTACAAAAATTACCTGATTTATGGCACTTGATGGATATCATCCACCGTCCATCACATCATCTTTAAGAGAAAATTCTAAGGTTCGAGTAGTGGAAGATCACATCGAGCATCAACAACAAGTTCTCCAACTCTTAAAGGATAACCTGAATTTGGCACAAAATCGAATGAAAAAACAGGCAGATCAACATCGCAGCGAGAGAATTTTTGGCGTATGAGACTAGGTATTTTTACGGCTACAACCATACAAACAAATGTCCCTCAAGCAAGATAAGAAGGATAATAAATTATCCCCAAGTTACGATGGTCGTTACAATGTGTTGCAAAATATTGGTACTATGGAATATAAATTGAAGCTTCCTGCTTCTTCTCGAGTGCATCCAGTTTTCCATGTTTCATTGTTAAAGAAGGTTATAGGTGACAAAATTCCAGTTCAAACAATATTTCCAAAACTTGATGAAGAAGGAAAAATCATATTGGAACCTGAAGCTGTCACAGAAACAAGAACTCGACAGCTACGAAATCAATCAATTTAAGAGTATCTCATCAAGTGGAAGAACTTACCCACTGATGATTCTACATGGGAGGATGAGAATCTTATATAGAAGCATCCAGAGCTACTCAAGTGTTGATGACAACACTTTTTTGAAGGAGAGGGGCATGTTAGGTCCCTATATTCCTAGTGTAGACCCTTTTTTCTGTTAGTGTAGCCCCCTTATTGTTATTGTTGTACCCCTGTAACCCCCATATTGTTATTATTGTGCCCTTAGATTATTATTGTTAGTTCAACTAGGATTATATTGTGACCCCATGGACTCCTATGTATAGAAAGGAGGTTTTTTCATTTGTATCATCCAAGAATTGTTCATTTATGTAATGTAAAGGAGGTTTCCCCCTTGAAGTGGCTTATTTATAAGGCATTGATCCCTATTTTCTTCTAATTTGTGAGATGGTTTCATAACAGAGACTCCTTTTGAGTCCAAGAGAGGTTTTTACCTCTAATATGACTTCGGGTCAGGTGAGTGTGATTTATTTAGACACCTTTTCTTCTATATGAGAATGAGATCCAGCAAAGAAAGTTAATACAGGATGACGCATGATGTTGGATGAAATTACACCATGGTACTGATGGATGGCACTTGTCTACAGATGGAGTTCTCCCTAGTTGAGAGGGAGTGTTAATTTTGGGTAACTAGGTCCAAACTCCATGTTGAACTACTCATATGATGATGGTCATATTTTTGTTTCATTACTCTTTGAGAGAGGTGCAAGATTGATCTAAAGATGATCTTGTTTAGATGAGCAGAACATATATTTTGAATTTATTTTCCACACATGTACAAGGTTAGCGAGATTTGTAATGTAGGCTCACATGCCTAATAGATGTGTCACACACCCTCACTGATGGATATAAATTGGAGAGACTTCGAGGTCATTTTCTCATCATCTCATCAAACTTCTCTCATTGTGATTTGATTGGTTTGATAGCCTTTGGAGGCCTCCTCCCTTCACACGTGTGGAGCTGGAGGATTTGTTTTATGGGGATCTATTTATGGATTATTTGTTGTAGTGTGGACATGCGTTGACCATGGTCAACCCTTGGTTGTTTGACCTCAAATCTCTGCCAAAATTCCAATTTCGAGAGGTCATACTGCTGGTCACTAAAATCGAGGAAATTCAGAGTTGTTCGAATGAAGCCCTAATCTACAGCATTGACTTTCTGTTGTTGTCCTGTGTTGACTTTTCTGCGTTGAATTTAAGTTGAACAGCGTTGACTTATGATGAGCTGTCCTTGAGGGTTGTGGTGTGACACTTGGAACATTTTTTGATCTAGAAAGGCTTTGTTGGTTGAAGCATCTTATTGACTCTCGTAGCACACCATATCTCATATCTTTGATGGAAAAAATGAATTGTAAATATGATCTATATTATTGTCTTGTCTTATGTTGATCTATTATTGTGTTCTATCAGCATTTTACTGTCATGTTTATGTGATTGCTAATTTGTATCGGTCCTAAGAAACATTGAAGTAAAATTTCATTAAGTATAGAACACCATGGTTATCTAAATTTAAAAAGAACCCCATAGGAAGGCACCACCTTGAATTATTCTGCATCGGTCTCTTGCGTGAAGGCACCAACGACCCCTGATCTTCCAAATGACCACAATCCACGCTGTCCACCAATCGATCCACACATTCATCTCACCAGTGCACCAGCATGGGTTTAGGGTATTGGGTCCATGATTTTGGCCCGTGCTACGTGAAATTGATCAAAGGAAATTTCAATCGTCGTGCTAATTGTTGAAAAATCGGTGTTTTTGTCTTCTTTAACAAATGCCTAAATGAGGGAAAAATTACGCAGTGCTCTAGATTTGTATGAAAGAAAAACAAATACGTCTCTCTCCAACGACCAAGGCTCTTAGGTCCAGCCACCAATGCTTCGAATTTACACTAAGGCTCATGATTCAACCACTAAGGCTTTTGAGACAACCACCAAGGATCGACACTGCCATTAGGGCTCTCCAACCACCAAGGCTCAATTCTACCACCAAGGCACTCACTTTAGGCACCAAGGCTCACCAGCTCTAATACCATGTTAAAATGGAAGATTAAACTTATATAATGAAACTAGAAGCTCACAGGTGAGCAAGCTGCACCCGGAGACTGCTGAAGTAGAACACTCTATTCAATTAATCATTGAATCAAAAATATATGAGTTTAGATTATTTTATGGAGATTATAACTAATCCTAATCTAGGAAACATGCAAAACTATGCAACAAACTCTCTCCAATAATACATATTATCCAAATTTCAACTTTTTGTTCTAGTAACTTAATAGTAATTATCAAATTTATGTATGACGCAAATCCTTATCCTCCATTGCACCTTGACATACAATAATGCATAAATCAACGCATTCAAAATCAAATTATGTGTAGGTAGAATGTAAAATACTGCAAGCTTTTGATCAAGTGAGACAATTAAATATTGAAAAATTGTTTGAAACCACTAGGAGAGGGGAAATAAATATGCACCAAACCTGTGTGGAAGGAAAAAATATTAGCATCAAATTTACACTTCGTAGCCTTTTTCCACATTTTTGAAATAGAGTCTACTTTCTAAGGCATAAAAATCATTTTTGTTTTTATTTACATGTCTGAACCCAGTAAAATACATAGCAAGTCTCATAAAATATCATGATGAATAAAGGAAAGCTCATGAATGCTACCATAAGAGTTCACCATGCTACCTTTAAATAGTGAATTAAAGTTGCTATGTGAGCTAAAATAATTATTTAATCATTTCTCAACAAAATATCCACTAATCTCCTATAAAACAATGTAAAATTGTTATGTGAGTGACTATATTTATTGATATATCTATTTCGTAGCTCTTCTTTAAACTAGTTCATCTAATGGTAAATGTTGAATTTGTCATTTCGGATTTTTTTTTTTGAGAAAACCTCGTGTGTCATAAAACAGTCCAACTTCCCAAAATAAGTTAAGCAAGAAAAACAAAATGAAAATTCAATCGCATTAACAACAAGAGGTAAGAGATTGTAAGCTTTTGATCAAGTGAGACAATTGAATATTGAAAAAGAGCATCTTTTTTATCAAATATTTGGTATTGGAACTTGAAACAAATGTCTTAATATTGAGAGGAAATATATGTTGGAAAGATTATATAACGTGTAAATTTGGTATAATCTAATTGATTTCCCTTTATCTTCTAGCTTTGAATGGAATTTTGTTTACTAATTTTTATATTTACTGATCTTCTATATGTCACGATTCTTCTCGAATATATGCCTTACAACATTTCCCTTGTAACATATGGTGCAATTTCTAGTATTATATTTTTGAAAATGTTTGCATGGAGAAGTCAAAAATTTACGTATTGTATACGTAATATTTCTAAGAATATCAATAAATATTTGTTAATAAATTCAATGTCTCATATTGTAGCCCTTGTGGTTGACATGCAATATTTTTTTTCTTTGCAATGAAATAAGCAACATTTCCTTTGTTTTCAGGAAAGTTATTGCTTTTATCATGGATTCAATTATTTGGAATTTTTTACCACTTGATATTATTGAGATTAAATTTCATTAACTTCCTTTATCAATGGTTATGAGATTTAAGTTTCTTTGTAAGCAATGGAGAGTTTTACTGCAAAACTCGATTTTCCTTGCCCATTGCAATCGATGTGCTGACAAAGAATTTGGATTTATTGCTTTTCCAGTTTGTATGGCCCATGAGTACTTTGTTGGATCCTACCTTAATGTTCAAGGAGAAATATCTTACATGTTTTTTCATTTTCTTTCCTATGGATACATAATTCAATGTACAACAAGATCAATGATTTTGTTCAGTGCACGTAGAAATTATTTGTAGTCAAAGAATTATTTTGCTGTGAACATCCTTATAGATACCTTTAAAAATATTGTAGTTATTCCTATTGGGGAGTAGTTATTATTCTCTTTGTTGGAGAAATATAGTCCACAAAAATATGAATGGGTTTTGGTGAAACATGTGTCCAAAAACATGGATTCACATTTTTTAATTTTCAGTAGTGTAGACATGGTTTGGAAGAGGAAGAAACTTCATTATGGAGGCATAAAAACCCTAAAGGAGGCTATCTTCTATAAAGGAAATTTCTTCTAGCTATATTTAGACCAATATTACAATGATTACCTTACATATAGTTACACTATCTATTGATTTGATTGGATCTTAAAAAAAGTGATTTTTGTTTTTCATTTGTTCCTGTTGTTGACATATAGTGTATGGAATTAGGATTACACAAGAATTAACTTCTTTTTCTTGTTAATAATGGTTCAACTTATGATTGATCACTTGAAGAAATATAAATTTCTTAATTTGGTCAAGCTTGCAATGAACGAAGCGTGGAATATTTTGAAGATGGTTACGAATTCATATGGAGACTACTTGATACTATCACTATGGGTATTAATAGTAAATTCTCAGGGTACCTTCCTTTTCGTACAACTGACAGAAAAGTACTTTTTTTTGTTGCATGAAAGTGCAATTAAAGGTATATTATTTTGTGATTAGATTATTCATAACAAAAATTGTTTATGGTGTACTCTCCATGCTCCAAACGTCAAGGTTCCATGTGTGATATTTTGAAGATTTAAATGATTTGATTGAAATTGGAAATGTTTTCTCGCTTATTACATATTCTATTGTTGACATTCCTCCACTACATGTGGATATCTTTATTTAGCCTTTGAGGCTTCAATATATTTTTTATTACAATTTTTTACAGATTTTATGTTTGTATAATATTTTCAATAATTTTTTTTGGATATCACTGTAATTTAAATTTTGTCGGTGTACTGAAAACATAGATATGTAAATTTTCAATATGTTTGCTGGAGATTATTTTTGTTTTTTTTGTTTCACATATTCAATGATGCACTCCATATTTGTTTGTGTATTGCGATGTCTGAAAATGCAAATGTTTTCAGGATGTGATTGTTTGAACTTAAAGACTTGAAAGCATTTGGTTTTATAAATTTCCCTATTTGATTTATTTGTACCATATCTCCGACTTTCTGTTGGGCATAATTGTTGTGTGAATTCAAATTATGTGCTAGAAAGGGTAGTCTTGTCAATTTTTGTTATATGTTTCTATGGATTATTTGACCTATTATGTTATTTGGTATATCAAATAATGCAATTAAAGATTCTTATTTTAATGTAATCTTTGAAATATTATTTTTATATGTATATCCTGAAACTATAAGAGGTTGGTTGTTAGTATTTAAAGGTATATACTGTCAAAGTTTAGTTGATGTATAAAGTTATAGAAGATTAATAATTAACGTTTTTCAAGATGTGAGATTATATTTTAACGTATTTGGGAATTGAAAATTGAACTTTCAATAGAGGTTAGATTTCATGTATAAATGTTGAGCGAACAAAGAAGCAGGCATGCTATGAAAAGAGCTTACTATCCTGGTTAACATGAGAGAGTAAATGAATATCAACGACAATGGTATCACCAAAATAAGATTTTTTTTTAGAAGTACATAGAAGCGTCACTTACAATCGAAAGAAAATAGCTTCAATAAATAATAAAGATCATGAAATCGTTAATCGTAAGTATGTAAAAAGTAGTAGTGTGATGGGAATAACATATTCTTTGAATGTTCTTTTTGCTAGATGTTGAGTGTGTCAAAACGTTGCAGTCTTTCCAAACTTTTCTAACAATATTTTTCTCTGGGAAGATTGTGTTTGAAAAGAGAGCATTCATATAAGCAACAACCATGAGTCATATGCTAACACTGGAAGAAATGAAACATTGGAATATGGACACAATGATGGCAATGAACAATATGCGTCATGTGGTTTATTTGCTGATAGTGATATGGTTCTTAGCATGGTTGAAATTTTGGAACATCTTGTTGGCAATGTGTGATGGGGAATTCCTTACAGCAACTATATAGGAAATATGGTTAGTTCTCTCGGATTTGTGCGTACGCTCTCTATTGCAACAACATAGGTATTCCAAGTATTTTTATTTTCATGTAATTTTTTCATGTTAACAAAAAAGAATTATTGTTGTATCAATTTTTTTTTCTTACACTTTTTGTAGAACAATGCAGAAACAAATGTTGGTCAAGAAATATATCCAGAACCAGTACAACCATTAGCGGTTCCCAAAGTTCTTCCTTGACGATTAAACTACCAAACTCCAGTAAATGGTAAAACTGATGATCTCTTTAATCGTAAGTATGAAACCTTTGGTGTTTCGTCGGGAGAAAATTTTCTTCGAATGTTTCTTTCCATGGATGTTCAGCATATCCATATTTTTCCAATCTTCTAAATATTTTCTCACATGTATCTTCTTTGGGAACATTTTTTTTTACATATGGAGGCTTCATAGAAGTGAAAACAATGAGTTCTCTAGAAATGATGGAAGATATTCGAAAATGGAAGGTAGGAAGAATTGTGGCATTGAACAACTAGTTGCATCTTATGTTTTTGTCGATAGTAATATGATTGTTAGGATGGTTGAAAATTTACGACAAACTATTTGGAATGTTGGATATAGTGTTTCTCAGAGTAACTCTTTAGACAATATTTTTCGTCACAAAGAATGTCTATATATGTGTATTGTTGCCACAACATAGGTGCTTGATGTGAATTGATTTTCAAATGGTTTCTAGATTTGAAATTTAAATTTTTATTGTTTTATTCATCTTTTATTCTATTTTTTGGAACAACACTACTCAAGTGAATAATGGCCAGAAAATAGATTTGAAACCAAGGAAACATATATCGGTTCCTCAAATTCCAACTAGACTATGCAACAACCATGAAAATGTATATGTTTTCTCTTTTCATTTGTTTTTAAATTTGCAAATTTAACTAGTCGTTCTTTACATCTTTGATTTTGAAATTATGTTTTTATCTTTTTTGCAAATAGAACGTACTCAACCACAACCAATTTAGAGGGATGGACACCCATCATTTAATGGAAATAAGTGATGCAGTCAATGCTCCAATTGCACAAATTTTTTGACATCATCGTCATCCTATATTGATGTTTGGTAGAGAAAATGGAAGTGCTCACTATCATTTAACAAGAGAAATGATTGAAGTTCATAGAAACTTTCGATCTCTAATTGATAATTTTTCCATTGTGCAAATGTGCCAAGTGTGCGATGAATTTTACCCTAGTATACAAGTTGTAAGATGGCATGGCGGACCCGTTTTCAAAAGATGTAAGAGAAAGAAAGGCTCTCACAATGTTTCACTTTAACAACATGGATCCAAGTGAACAACTGTAGGTTATAAGAGTTTTGACACAAGTTGAGGAGTTGTTAATAGCATGAGTAAATCAAATATTACAAGCGATGCATGCTTGCGGTGGTCAAGATAAATATAGCCGTCATACAATAATGTTTCCACAAAATATATCTTTGATTGTAAAGAAGCTTCCACCACGTGTTGAATAGCTTGATTTTGTACTTGTAAGAATACATGGTGTTGAATCCAAGTATTATGAATGATATGTGAAGAGACAACATGTGATGGATGCATTTCTTTACAAAAGAGATATGGATAAATATTATTGGGAAGTTGAAATTGATATGGATCCATTTGTTTCTCTCCCGGAAATACCTACCAATGTGTCTATGAGGCTACACTATGTCAACAAATATTTGATGAAATATGTATAGTTGATGAGGATATTGAAAAGGAGGGGGTGAATTCTTTGCACCCTCATCCAACATCCTTTCTTTCTTTCTTTTCAAATGAATGTAGGGAAGTGGATCAAATAAGAATATTTATTGAAAATGTAGATTCTACACTCGTTGAACCATTGGATTAGCCATATATTTGTATGTCCCCCATTAATGAATATAATATTGAAGGGTTGCTAGACATGGCATTCCCCACTTTATTCTCCAGACATGATCCTGATTGGTTGCATCCACGTATTTACAACATTGAAATCGATGAAGATGGTTACATATACTTAGATATGATAAAATATTTGAAAGCCATCCTTTGTTTCAATATTTCCTTTTGAATATGATTATTCACCATCATAACAAATGAACAAATTATTTCTTTTTGAAGAATAAGTTTCATGAAAATTCACCTGCAACTATTCAAGGGTTGCGACAACAACTTTGTGATATGCCTAACAATAAATTGGTTCAAAAATTAATGCATTTTGGTTCTTTTATGAGGGGTACAAGGTCATATCAGACAAAGTTTCATTCTTAACTCACTAACATGATTACCTCATTGAGTTTCCCTAATTTTTTTTTACATTGAGTGCATTGGTATAAAGTGGCCTAACTTGCATAATCTTATGCCTCCAAACAAACAATGTTGCTGACAAAATGAGCATGCCAAAAAAAATGAAAATGTTATTCATTATCCACATATAGTTTCTTTTTATATGCACCAAAGTTTCAATATATATTGTGAGCTAGTTCAGTAGAAATATCTTGGTGCCAAATAATTTTAGTATAGGTTTGTTCGTTTTCCCTTTTGTCGTGTTCTACAAGTATCTAGAAGAAAATATTTTTTTCTATGGTTGGTTTATATACGTTAATTGCATATTTTTGTTTTTCTATGTAAGAGTGGTAACATAGAGGTTCAACACACATCCATAGTTTCATGTGGTTTCCCAAAGACCTTGATATGGAAAGATTGGATTGTTCCAACCCTATGAATATCAATGCAGCAAAATTCTACTTTGAAAAATATGTAACAGCATCAAATCCATGTGACATACATCATCAAAATTTCATGATCCCTCAAATTCTGAATGATAATCCATGCCTTTTATATACTCAACAATTTTTTCCTACAATCCTGAAGAGGATTACAAGAATTTGGTGAACTAGTCCATAGGTATACGCAATACAATGTGGATTCATGTTAATAGAAAAATAGGTATATCCTTTCATGCCACTACGATGCTCCATTGCAGGTTCATGTTGATTCAACTTTTCTCATAGATTAAAAATGGAAAAACAAATATGAACGAGCACGAAATGACGATCATTTAAATGTTAACAATGTAGATCTTTTGAAAATATGGCAAGAAAATATTGATTTTCAACTAGTTATGTCTCATCATGTTTTTTTGAAATATAGTGTGAAATATGCATCAAATGTAGAAAGAAGATCATAAATTTATCATGAAATTTTGAGAAGATTTTCTAGTGCAAGTGGATGTGAGGCTCTTGTGTTAATTGCATATATAGGGTTCCTTGTTGAAACGCTTGTTGAGTGTTAAATTGGAGGTCAAGAAACCTGCCATATGATGCTAAGGATACCTCTTGTTGTGTGCATTTGCAATTTAGGTTTATCAAACCCGACCCCATTTCTTGGAAAAATTGTGCTTGATAGAAATGACAATATCATGAAGTTTTGATTCAAGCCGTAAGTAGAAGACATGGAGAGCATTAGGTGTCCACGCTATTGTTCTTGTCTAACTAGAATTTTATTATGTTCCTGATGAGGAGTCTAAAGAGTTTTAAAGATTTTTTTGGACTGAGTTTATTTTATACAATCCATTTCATGACATCACTTCACATATAGGGCTTACAAGTGAAACAATGATTGAAAACTTAAGAAAATTAAGATATCGTGCATGGCATGTTGATAAAGCTAATTTTATAAATAACATCAATGAAGAAGATGTTGAGTCCCTTTTTCATGCATAAAATCTTGATGGATATTTAGAATAATGGTAGGTTTTCTCTCGAACAAATCCTCCAAACAATGTAAAAATTTCTAACCTTGACAATATTGGTAGAAGGGACTTCAATATTGATTATAATTGGTAGGAAATAATGGTGTCAAACAATATTGCAGAACAGGCTATGCATTTTATAAAATATGCATAGTTTGCGAGTATTGTTAATGACAATACTGTTGGGGAGATAATTGTTTCACCTTCCTCTTTCTCAAAGAAACAACGAGTTGTTTTCGAACTTATTTTTCAGAATTTTTTTAATGGTGGCAACGATGATATCTTGAAAATGATTATTCAAGGAACCTTTGGAACTGCAAGGTCTTTTCTTATTCATTATATTTCTCATGCTCTTTTTTCATCAACAATGGATGATATAAGTCCATTATTATTGCTTGCTCCAACTGGCATAGTTATTCTAATATACATGGAAGAACAATACACTCTCCTTTGAAAAATCCTATAAAATATATGAAATCATTGAATGGCGAGACTCTAGAAATTTTTCGAGATGAAATGAGGCATATATATATAATGGCGAGACTCTAGAAATTTTTCGAGATGAAATGAGGCATATATATATATATATGCCTCATTTCATCTCGAAAAATTTCTAGAGTCTCGCCATTCAATGATTTCATATATTTTATAGGATTTTTCAAAGGAGAGTGTATTGTTCTTCCATGTATATATATATATTGATGATTATTTTGGGTGACCTTGGGAAACTACCTCCTGTTAAGGATAAACCTTTGTATGCAGGTAGAACAACATGGAAAGAGTTGTGGAAAAGCTTCAGCATTGTTGTGAGATGGTATAAAAATTATAGACAACAAGGAGTGATATGATGCAAAAATCATTTCATAATCTTTTAGCCAATGTTAGAAGTGTACAACCTTTTTTGGATGATTGGGATCTTATTATGACGTGTGTCGATAACTTCTTACAGCCATAGGAAAAGAATTTATTTGATTCTTCAATTCACTTGTTTGAAACGAGTAATATCTTTAATTTCCACAATCATAAAATTTTGAAATCATTAATTGTCTAATTGCAACATGTGCTGCAAAATGTTCAAAAAGAACATAAATAGTTGACAGTGATGATCATGTCCTCAAGCGTGAATTGTTACTATGTAGTGGAGAGCATGTCATGCTTACGTGTAATTTGTGGGTTTAAGCTCAGTTGGTTAATGGTGCACTTTGATATATTGAAGATATATTTTATCCACCTAGTTCAAAGCGTCCACAATTTCCACAATTTGATACGATGTTTTTTTAGAAGTACACTAGCATTCCATTTAAGAGGGATTGTCCAAATGTTGTGCCCATAATTTTTTTTTTTATAG
Organism: Pinus albicaulis; assembly: GCA_034641835.2. Classification (NCBI taxonomy): domain Eukaryota; kingdom Viridiplantae; phylum Streptophyta; class Pinopsida; order Pinales; family Pinaceae; genus Pinus; species Pinus albicaulis. The sequence goes on from CM076579.1 coordinate 1,243,096,192, forward strand.
GGAATCTTAAACATATTCCTTTGAAAATGGCATGGGCCCTGACTATACACAAGTCATAGGGGATGAATTTTCAATGATCCACTGTAGATATTAGAGATAAAGGGAGGCAAGGTTTGAAATTTACAACTACATCAAGAGTGAAATCAATTGATGGTTTAAAAATTTCACCACATTTTTCTTTTCAACATTATGTAAAAAAGAATAAAAATGCATATTTTGCACTTAAGAAGAAAGAGGAGCTATTAAAGTCGATATAATTTTGAATTATTTATCTTTAATAGAGTTTAGTGCTTTCACATCGCTTTGAAACTAAGATGAATACTTTTTTCTTTTGGTTTTTATAACTTGCAATAAATTGTATGGACATCAATAAGTTATTATTTTTCTTCTTGATGATTCCAAAATATTTTTTAATAATTAAGGTTAATTTTAAATAATTACAAAAAACTAGGTGAATAAATAATTTATTGTGGTGCTCTTGTTGTTTAATTGGTTGAATTCTAGTTATTGTTTTGTTTTCTTGTTCTTGTTTTCAACCATATTAAATTTATGTCCCTTTATTTTTTTTTAGTGAATTCTTCTTCCTATACACACACACACATATGTTGTGTGTGTGTGTACAAATTTTATTTTTTTCGTTTTTGTTGGGTATGTGTTATATTCTTTCCACGACTAGCCCCACGCGCTGTACGTTGTGCTGGGTGCAGCAGGGGGGTCACAAGGGGGGAGTCAGCCCCCACTATTGGGGTCCGGGACAGCGCCCCGGTGAATTTTTTTTTTTGGTGTGCGGACCCACTCATAGGCATACCCACCCATGTTTTGTGCATGATTTTTCACATGGTTTTGGGGTACGATGGTTTTCGGCCCCTGGTATTTTGTAGATCCGGTCAAGGGAACTACGGTTATGTTCTAATCCAGGGTTAATGGATTGGGGTTTATGTATGCTTTGGCATGTATATATATGTGTTGTAACACTAAAATGAATATAATGAAAAATCAAGCTAGTCATCCCGATTTGGGATCCAGGGGAAAATCTCTGTGTTTATCTGTTTTATGTTTTATGCTCTCGCTATTGTTTATTTTCTGTTATAAGATTCGTGTGTAGATAATTTCTGTTCAGGGTTAAAACCTACATTTGGTATCGGAGCCAGGTTCGGCTTCAAGGGGACGCCTTTGCTGCTGGGGGTTTTTTAGTTCGGGCCTGTGGTAGACCCTGTTCAGTGGGAGATCTGCGGGATCGATTCTTGCGGTGAAAGAAGATGGCGAGTGGCGGAAAGATAGAGATCGAGAAATTTAATGGTCAGAGTTTTGAGTTGTGGAAGCTCAAGATGGAGGATCTGCTGGTGGATAAAGATCATTGGATCGCGATAGATCCAGGTACTAAACCAACGGCAATGTCAGATGAAGACTGGAAGAAACTGGATCGGAAGGCTAAGAGCACAATACAGTTGTGTGTCTCAGATTCAGTATTGTTGAATGTATCTGAAGAAGCTACGACGAAGACCTTGTGGAAAAAGCTAGGGACTTTGTACCAATCTAAGTCTCTAGTGAATAAATTGTTCCTGCGGAAAAAGCTGTATAACCTGAGGATGAAGGATGGAGACTCGGTGACAGAGCATCTAAACGCCTTCAATACTGTGGTAAGTCAGCTGTCATTTGTTGATATTAAAATCTCAGATGAAGATAAGTGCATCAGTTTGTTGTGTTCTCTACCAGACTCGTGGGACAGTCTGGTTATTGCAATAGGTAGCAATACAACTACCTTGAATTTTGATGACATTGTCTCAGCCTTGTTGTCGAAGGAAATGAGACGGAGAAATATGGAGGGCCAGAATGGAGATGCCTTATCTGTATGAGGAAGGTCCCAAAACAGAAACAAGAATAAGGTTTCGAGTGGGAGATCCAAATCTAGAGGGATATCTAAATCTCCTGGAAAGTTTGTAAAGGTATGCTGGAAATGCGGAAAGGAAGGGCACTACAAAAAGGACTGCAGATCTAAAGCTCCTGAGAAAGGAAAGGGATCTGATGATGCTCCTTCTGCAAAGGAAAAAACCACCTCGGATGAAGGTGGGGATGTGTATTTGGCTTCTTCTTCAAATACACATGTAGATCATGAGTCATGGTTGATTGACTTAGGTGCATCCTTTCACTTCACTCCCCATAGGGAGTGGTTCTGCGAGTATGAGAAATATGATGGTGATGTCTTCCTAGGGGATGATAGGAAGGCCAAAATCATCGAACGTGGAAAGGTCAAGCTGAAGCTGCAAGGTGGAAGGATTAGAACACTTCCTGGTGTTCTGCATATTCCTGCATTGGCTAGGAATCTGATTTATGTAAGCAAGATGGATGATGCAGGTGTAAAAACAGTGTTCGAGAAAGATTCCTGCAAGATGGTTCGGGGAGCACTGGTATTAATGCAGGGAGTTTGGACTGGAACTCTGTACAAGCTACAAGGTAGCACTGTTATTGATGGGTGTAATAGTTATGTGGTTCCTGAAAGTGGAGCAGAAAGCCTAGCTATCTCTGGAGAAAAGACCATGCTATGGCATCAAAGGCTTGGACATATTGGAGATAAGGGCCTTCGGATACTACATAGAAATGGTATGGTAGAAGGTATGTCTAATTTCTCTCTTGATTTCGATTTCTGTGAACATTGTGTATATGGGAAGCAGAATCGGGTGAGTTTTCCTTCTGGTGTTAAGAGGGCAAACAAGATATTAGAACTTGTGCACAGTGATGTGTTTGGACCTATGTCAGTTCCATCACTGGGAAAGTCTGTGTACTATGTTTCATTCATATATGACTTCTCAAGGAATACATGGATATATTTCTTGAGGAAGAAATCTAAAGTCTTTGACATATTTAAAGAATTTAAGGCTCTGGTGGAAAACCAGACAGAGAAGAAGATAAAGGCGCTGAGGACAAATAATGGTGGGGAGTTCTGCAAGAAAGAATTTGAAGAGTTCTGTAAGAAGTGTGGTATAGCATGGCAAAAGACTAATCCATACACACCTCAGCAAAACGAAGTTGCAGAAAGAATGAACATAACGCTGATGGAAAAGGCAAGAAGCATGCTCAGTGGTATCGGGTTAGGACAAGAATTCTGGGCAGAGGCAGTGGAGACTGCATGTTACTTAGTTAATAGATCACCTTCATCAGCGTTGGAGGATAAGACTCCACATGAGGTATGGACTGGTAAGAAACCCTCTCTTTCACATCTAAGGGTATTTGGATGTGATGCATATGTACATGTTCCAAAGGAGAAAAGGAACAAGTTGGATAATAAATTTGAAAGGTGCATCTTTATTGGGTATAAGGATGGTTTAAAGGGTTACAAGCTTTGGAACCCAGAAACAAGGAAGGTTGTGTACAGCCGAGATGTGGTGTTTAGAGAAGTGAAAGATGTTGTTAAACATGAAGTCCTACCAAAGGAACCCGAGAAGATAGAGTTTGAGCTAAAGGAGGATGAATCAGACTCTACAACAGAAGAAGACTCAGAAGATGAAGAGCCACAAACTCCAGCTTTGAGAAGATCATTTCGGGAAAGAAGGCAACCAGAAAGGTATAGTCCATCTGCTTTCTGTTCAGGTTTTGCCTTAACTATAACTGATGATGAACCCAGAACTGTCAGGGAGGCAGTAGATTCAGAGGATGGAAAACTATGGAATGAGGCCATGGTTGATGAAATGGCATCCTTGCACAAAAATGATGCATGGGATTTGGTGCAGTTGCCGGCTGGAAGGAAGCCCATTGGGAGCAAATGGGTGTTTAAGAAGAAGATGAATGTAGAAGGCAAGGTGGAGAAATACAAAGCTCGGTTGGTAGCGAAAGGTTATTCCCAGGTACCGGGAATTGATTTTGGTGATATTTTTTCTCCTGTTGCCAAAGTTACTTCTATTAGATTACTTTTATCTGTTGCTGCTGCATTTGATTTTGAGATAGAACAGATGGATGTGAAGACAACATTTCTTCACGGGGATCTAGAAGAGGAGATCTATATGAAGCAACCTGAAGGCTTTATGGTGAAGGGTAAGAAAGAACTGGTATGCAGGTTGAAGAAGTCTCTGTATGGGTTAAAACAGTCACCAAGGATGTGGTATCAGAAATTTGATACCTATATACGGGGACTTGGCTTCACCAGAAGCAAGGAGGATCACTGTGTTTATTTTAAATTAATTGGTGACCATGTTATTTATTTGGTCTTGTATGTGGATGATATGTTGTTGATTGGAAATGACAGAAATTATCCAAGATTTGAAGACCCAACTGTTCTCCAAATTCGACATGAAGGATCTGGGTGCTGCAAACTATATTTTGGGCATGGAAATTAAGAGAGATCGGGCAAAGAGGAAGCTCTGGTTAAACCAGAGGAAGTATGTCGAGACTATATTGCAAAGGTTCAATATGCAGGATAGTAAAGCGGTGAATGTTCCTATTCCTGTAGGTGTAAAGCTGTCTGCTGAACAGTGTCCCAAGACACAAGAAGAAGAGGAGTATATGTCGCGTGTTCCATATGCAAGTGCAGTGGGTAGCCTGATGTATGCAATGGTCTGTACTAGACCAGACATTGCACATGCAGTGGGAGTATTGAGCAGGTTTATGTCAAACCCAGGGAAGGAGCATTGGACAGCAGTGAAGCGGGTTTTCAGATATTTACGTGGCACTAGTGATTATGGCTTGTGCTACCAGGGAAGACCAGGATTGGAAAGAATGTTGGACATTCGTGGTTTTGTTGATGCAGACTAGGCTAGAGATCTGGACCAAAGAAGATCTACAAGTGGGTATGTGTTTAACCTATTTGGAGGTGCAGTCAGTTGGATGAGTAAAAGACAATCTGTAGTGGCTCTTTCAACTACAGAGGTAGAATACATAACAGCCACTCATGCAAGCAAGGAAGAAATTTGGTTGCAGAGATTGTGTTCAAGTATGGGGTTGGTACATAAAGCTATAAGGATAGACTGTGATAGCCAAAGTGCAATTTTCTTGGCTAAGAACCCTGCTTACCATTCAAAGACAAAGCACATTGATGTTCAATATCACTTTGTTAGAGATATGGTTGAGGCTAAAAGGGTGTTGCTGGTAAAGGTTGACACTTTGAAGAATGTTGCAGATGCATTGACGAAGTCTGTGAGCACTTAGAAGTTCTCTTGGTGTAGAGAAACAATGGGTGTTGAAGAATTCTCCTAATGACTAATCTCTCTTGTGGCCCCCTGTGGAAAGAAAACAACAAGTGGGAGAATATTGGGTATGTGTTATATTCTTTCCACGACTAGCCCCACGCGCTGTACATTGCGCCGGGCACAATAGGGGGGTCACAAGGGGGGAGGCAATCCCCACTGCTGGGGTTCGGGGCAGCGCCCCGACGAAATTTTTTTGGTGTGCGGACCCACTCATAGGCGTACCCACCCATGTTTTGTGCATGATTTTGCACATGGTTTTGGGGTACGATGGTTTTCGTCCCCTGATATTTTGTAGATCCGGTCAAGGGAACTACGGTTATGTTCTAATCCAGGGTTAATGGATTGGGGTTTATGTATTCTTTGACATGTATATATATGTGTTGTAACACTAAAAGGAAAATAATTAAAAATGAAGTTGGTCATCCCGATTTGGGATCCAGGGAAAATATCTGTGTTTATCTGTTTTATGTTTTATGCTCTCGCTATTGTTTATTTTCTGTTATAAGATTTGTGTGTAGATAATTTTTGTTCAGGGTTAAAACCTACACTTTTCTCATTGAAGTATAGATATGGAAAATAACATTTTCCTATATTACACCTCTACAGTTTGTGTTATTGCTAAAGTAATACATTTTCTTGCGTATAGTTGGAAAAGGATTGATAGAAATCTTTTGTTTCATCTTAGTTTTGTTGATGAACATTGCCGCATCTTGGATGAAATGAAATCAGATGTGAAATACCTGTTGCATGTTCACCAGAGTGAATCTGGTGAAAAACAAGAAGTTACTAGTTAGAAAGGGTGAAAGCATGTGATCATTACGTTGTTGATTTGAATTGGTGTTTCTTTTGTCATCTATATGGTTGTGTTTTGGAAGAGGATATTTAGTAAATGTCACGTGAATAGAGTTTTTAAAGTTCATATTCCTAGTAGATTTTTTTTATGTAAAGATTAAAAATATATATCTGAATTCAAATTCTCTTTTGTTGGTTTCATTGCTATAAAAATCGATTTTTTGTCATTGTTTTTATTATGTAAAAAATTACATATGAACGATCTTCAAATTTTGTATGGATTTTTTTCTTAGATTCCAATGTTTACAATTCAGATTTGATGTTTTTTCTTCCGTCTTGCAACATTGTGTTGTCTAACAATACATGTTGATCAATAATTCCATTAGTTTTCTTATGCTTTAATAAAAATGCTTTAGTTTAATGTTATTCTCTTCGGTTTTTAATTGATTCAATTTTTACTATCAACCGCTTTACTTTATTGATGCCTTTGGTTTATAAATAATATTCTTGAGGTTCATAATATTAATATTAGAGCTTAATGTCTATTTAGCATTTTACAATATCTATATTTCTATTTACATGCCTTGTATTTAAAATGTTGATGTCATGGGTTTGTGACTATTGTTTCAAAATAGCCTTGGTTAACCATGGTAAATGAATGGTTGAGTGCGGCTTTCTCATGGAGATTGTTTCAATATGGAAAATATCTGTGGACAAACATCATTTATCATGATAGTTATTCATGGGAAGCTTGGTTTATAGTTGTGCTTTTGGATGGTTAACCATGGTCAATAACTATGGTCCAATGTCTCTTTGTTATAAGAATTGTATCAATATGAAAATCAACCATGGTTAGAATGATAGTCAACCATGTTTGTATAAGGGTATGTCATATTTATATTTGGGCTTATATACCTTGGGTTTATAAGATTAATCCATTGGGTTTAATATTACTCCCTTGGGTTCATAATTAATTAGGCTTTTAGTATTGACCCCTTAGATTTTTTATTCCCTTCGGTTTATGGTATCAATCTCTTTGGTTTGTTAATGTCAAGGTTAAACCATGGTTAAGCATGGTCAAATGTCACATTGTGACATATTCTATCAAAATGAAAATCATCCACGGACATACATGTATAGGCATCATTAGTATATCATCTATAATATTTATCTTGAGGTTTATATATTTTGGGTTTATATTATTTGATTGGGTGTAATATTTCTCCCTTGGGTGAAATATGTCTCCCTTGGGTTAATAATCACTTAGGTTTTTAGTATTATTTTCTTAGGATTATTATTTTCTCGTGTTTATAATTCCAATCCCATCCGACTTAGACCGTATTGATCAATAATGGCCAACCAAGGTTGCAAGCCAATCATATGCATATGCATGAATTAATCTTGGTCAACCACAAGATACAACAGCCACTCCAACATAATTGGGAGGTGTCTCAACATGAAAATCAACCATGGTAAACCATGTTTATTTAAGAGGCTTTAATATTTATCTCGAGTTTTTATATCTTGGCGTTTAATATTTTTCCCTTGGGTTTATAATCCCTTGGTATTTTAGTATTAATCCCTTGGGTTTTTATAGTAAAGTCAAAATGACAATCAACCATGTTTGTATAAGGGTTTGAAATATTTATCTTTTAGTGTATATATCTACCCTGGGTTTATAATATTAATCCCTTATGTTTAATATTGTTGACTGGGGTTCATAATTCATTGGGATTTTAGTATTCATCCCCTATTTTTTTATTCCCTTTGGTTTGTTAATGTCAAGATTCAACCATGGTTAACCATGGTCCAATGTCACATTGCGACAGCGATTGTATGACAATAAAAATCAGCCAATGCCATACATGAACAATAATTTTAATTAGACGATCTATAATATTTATGTTGGGGTTTATATACATTGGGTTTATATTATTTGATTGTGTTTAATATTGTTGCCTTGGGTGAAATATTTCTCCCTTTGGTTAATAATCACTTGGATTTTTAGTATTAATTTCTTTGGTTTATAATGTCAATAATAATTTACCATGGTCAATAATGGTCAACCAAGGTCGAAAATCAATCGTTCTCAACCATGGTTGATCATGGTCAACCATGGTCCAATGTTGCATTGTGACAAAGATTGTCTCAATATGAAAGTAAGCCATGGTCAACCAATTTCAACCACGTTTAGCCATGTTTGTTTAAGGGTTTTTAATATCTATCTTAGGGTTTACATACCTTGGGTTTATATTTTTCCCTTGAGTTTATAATCCGTTGAGGTCTCAGTATTAATATCTTAGGTTTTTATAGTATGCTCAAAATCATAGTCAACCATGTTTATATAAGGGTTTATAATATTTATCTTTGGGTTTATGTACCTTTGGTTTATAAGATTATTTCCTTGGGCTAATAATAACTTGGGTTTTTAGTATTAATTTCTTGGGTTTATTATTTTTTCGGGTTTATAATGTCAATGATAAATGACCATAGTCAATAATAGTCAAACAAGGTCGACGATCAATATTTATCTTAGGGTTTATATACCTTTGTTTCATATCATTCCCCTGGGTTTAATATTATTATATCGTTTTATATCATTCTTTTTAATTATTTTATAAATTATTATGCTCATTTTTAATAAATTAAGAGAGAAAAATCTGAGTGTGAGGATTATTGTAAATATTCTCTTAATTAATTGAGAATATGAGTGGAATGGAGTTGGATAGATAATTTAGGGATTAGGAATCCCCTAAAATGGAATTTAGTTGAGTCAAATAAGGGATAAATCTATTTTAGAGTTTGGTTGAGATTTGTGTGGAGGAAATCATGGATTGAAATTAATTCATAATTATGTATAAATATTAAGCTTGTGTGAGAATGAAAGACAGAGGGAGGAATACAAAGAGAGATAGAAAGAAACGATGTGAGAGTTGTGAAAAGGCTACGAGCCGAGAGGCCCACACATGTAATATTCGGGCAATTGGTTTGAATCTGAATTTTCTTATGCTATTATATACTTGTATTTTATTTGTGTTGACTCTCTCTTCTTTCTATACAGTTCTGAGCTGAATTAAATGTGGTTTTAACGAAGAATTTAATTGAGGATTCCATGTTAAGGAAACACACATTTTACTGTGCACAAGGATTTCTTTTATAGCAGAATCCTTGCATCATTTGATATCAGAGTTGAAGATCCATGCCTGGCGATGTGTGATCGAAGGTCTTGGAGGTTAGAGTTTAGTGTGTGATAGATTGTTGGAGGTTTGATTTGAATATGTGATTTCTTTTTCAAGCAGGTTGAATTCGTTGAGGAGCTACACAATGTATACACTAAAGAGTTGCAATAGACACTATCATCGAATTGCAGGTGCAAGGGGGTATTGACCAGAGTCAGTTCAAAGCAGAGAATTTCGATCTTAAACAGCCTATGTGGAGAGTTGCTATTACGCTCAGCTGAAATCGCTTTTCACAATAGTTAAATGGGAGTCTTAACTATTTGCAGGGTGAACTTATTTTCTGCAATATATGTTAATGTTTAAATGGTGGAAAATTGAAGCTTATTAAAGTATCAATTATCATTCAAAGAACTGTTGGTCTTTATTTTTCTGTGCACATTCTGGCTTGTGGCAGAGCTTTTGCATCATGTTTCTATTTAGTTGCAGGGGCTTTGCATCATTTGGTATTATAATCCTACAATCGTGAAATGGCAGGCGAACTATTTTGTAAGCGGAGTGATGGGGTTGGGGACAACGTAGACAAGCTTATGAAACTGTCATTGAAGGCCGCATAGAAGCCAGCGTAAGTATAGCATACAGAGAGGTATTTTTGTGCCGATGGTGTTGGTGGTTCGGTGGCGGTGTTGGAGATCCCTTGCTGTGTAGTAAGCACACAGGCAGTCGAAATTTGAACGCAGAATTAGTCGTGGAATTGTGGAGATAATTCCATAAGGCAACCCGAGAACTGAATGACATGCAGACCTGGCTACGATAGCTATGTTAAACCCTTGCTGCCGGTATCGTGGAGTTGTGGTGTGCAGGAAGTGTGATATGAAACTCATTTTTGTGTTAGTAGTTGTATAAATATGATGCCCACTCCAAGTTTTTATCTGCGTTAGCAGTCTAGCAAGTGAGATTTCGTTAGAAGTCTTAAATTTGAAGACTTTCTGCAGCATGGTAAACTGTTGGAGCGGAAATTTGATTTGGGATTGTAAGACTGCGTAGAACATAAAAACATGAGTTGCATTTCATATTAAGACTGTGTGGATCTATGGTGCTTTAACTTGTTGTGGAGTCAGCTTGGAGAGGACATATCTGATGAGCACGTGTAGAATGAGAGATACGAGAAGACTTGAAAAAAAAAAATGAGCAAGAGTTAGTGGAGACAAAGCTCAGGTGGAGTTTGGAGTTGGATAGTTGGGAGTCTGTCGGAGACAAAGTCTATAGAAGCTTGAATATATTCTTAAATGTAGATTATTTCTCTAGTGCAAAGTGATTTCTTGGTATTCTTTTTTAGCAATATATTTGTATTGAATTTTATGTCACCAACACTAGTGGAATTATCCAGTAATTTGAAAATTTTGAATTGTTCCTTATGAAATGAAATATGTGATACTATTCTTGTAAATGTTGAATGCCAGCAAATAATTGAGCCAAATTCTACCAGGAATATGAGAGAAAGGGGTTGGATCATTTCAACCACAAGAAGATTCAAGGTAAGTGCTCATTGAATGGATCAATATTCATTGATTAAAGGTATTTTAGATTTTGGATTAAATTTCCCTTGCCATACTTGAGAAGTTAATCTTTTTGTAAATGTTATGAAAGAGTGAAATCAATCCAAAGTTTTGGGAATGGAATTGAAATCCATCTCAGAATTGATGTGTAAATATGGTTCGAACATGGTTCTGGCATACCGTTTTGAGGTCATGATAACTTTGGTCTACATGAAGGAGCAAGCTTGTAAAGGAGCATATATAATTTCCATGAGTTAAAAATCATAATTGATCGTTGCTTGTGGTGCACATGAAAGTGTTCACATTATTTTTGTTTAGAAGGTAGTGCAGTTGTGTTTTTTTTACTGTCGGAGAAATATGTTGATGCCACCATGATAAAAGGAAGTTTTGGAAAATTCCTATGAAGGAATTGGTTTGTGCACTGAAGAGATACGGTGTTGCATGAGAACCATCAATGCAAGAAGGAGCTGCATGGAAGTGCAAGAAAACTGTTTGCACTACGATGATGAGCGTGTTGAAGAGGTTATGGTATGAATGGCATGCGAATATTCACAGTGATAAAGACGGCACAAAAGAGTGAAATCCGGAGAGTTGAAATTACGAAGAAAAGGTTTATTAAATAACCTTGAAGGGAGCATAAGGTATGATCATTCATTTCAAAGAGGTATTTTAAATGTTGGAAATTAATGATTTATTTTATTTTCATCATAAAATAAATCTTGGGAAAAGTGGATTGCATTTCGATTTAAAGGCTTAAGTATCATGTGGATAATGGGAGACTGATGATATTTTCATAAGAATGGAGTATGAGAGAGAGTGAAGATTTTACATCATGAAAATATATTAAGGGTGGATGTTTATTGGTATGTTGTATAACTTGAATTAGAGTCAAAATATCCACTATTGTAATTATTGGGTCAAGCCTTGAAGTCAAATCAGAGGTTAAGGTCAAATGAAAATTTAGATAGCTTGAGTCAAGTTAAACCATTGAGTATTGTACAAGAGGGTGTAATTTTCATCCAAGATGAAGAGTGATGTCAAGGGAGTCAAAGAGTCATAAGCCAAGTCAAAGGTTTGAATGTAATTGGGTGCATGATCGGCGGAGCCTGACACCCAAAGAGTTTGGTCATTATAACACATGAAATACTGCAATGGATCTCTTCTTGAATGGTTCATGAGGCACAATAGTTTCTAAGGTTTTGCAAATGGGGTAGCAAGCTAAGTGGGCTTGATTGTGGGGAAAACTCCACAGTTAAGCGCGCTTGAGCCAGAGGAGTTCTAGGATGGGTGACCTCCCGGGAATTCCTGGTTATCAGGTGTAAGCCCCAGAAGTGATGATTGACGCTATGTGATTCATTTCACTAGTTTCAATCCCACTTCTTCACCCCTGTGAGCATCACCCAATGCAATGAGTGCTAAGTGGACTAGTGCTAAGTGGAATATCCAAAAATCATGAGAAATTATCTGGCCATTTAATTACCTCATGGAAATGGTCATAGATGAATGGACTAAATTAACGCAATGAATCCCAAAATGATATACATAATATAATGCACCGCGTGTAAACCCTCATACTTAAAATACTAATAGTGAAGGGATTCTCGTTGAATGGTTCAGATGTAATAATAGTTAAGTTTTGCAATGCAGTGCTGGCGTGGCTCTTGATTTGTGGAAAATTCCACAAGCAGTGCCAGCTGGTTTCTGAGGGAGTTCTCAGAGGTGACCTCCTGGGAAGTCTCGGTTACCGGCAAGCCCTCAAGTGATGATTGATGCTATGTGATTCATTTCCACTAGGCTTCAATCCCACTTCTTCACCCCTGTGAGCATCACCCGATGCAATGAGTGCTAAGTGGACTATTCAAAAATCATGAGAAATTAGTCAGTTACGACTACCTCTCATGGAAATGGTCATATATGACTAAATTAACGCAGTGTAATCCAAAAAATGATATATAATATAATGCACTGCGAAAACCCCTCATACTTAGAATAAGTGATGCTGATGTACAGCCAGTTCGATATTCTTTCAGAGTTTGGAGACTAGAAGAATGGGTATCAACATTTATACATGAGTCTGTAATTTTCGAAATAAAGATGATGTGGTATGGAACAGTGAGAGTTACAATCAATAGTATTCTGAAAATACTATTCTGGAAATATTGTGTAAATTTACAAAATAGAGTTGATACTTCAAAAGACCAGTGGAAAAATAGAGTTTGGAGTCCTGGAGGGAGCAAGTTATTGAGACTTGTGGCTGTCACATTATTAGAGAAAAGTGACAAACCTAAGAGACAAGAGTCTATGGAAACTTCTCTACATGGGGAGTCTGATGCCGGAGCATTCTGCTTGATTTTCATTAAAATATTGTGTAATTAGGGGGGTGATGTCTTTTTAATTATTTTATAAATTATTATTCTCATTTTTAATAAATTAAGAGAGAAAAATCTGAGTGCGAGGATTATTGTAAATATTCTCTTAATTAATTGAGAATATGAGTGGAATGGAGTTGGATAGATAATTTAGGGATTAGGAATTCCTTAAATAGAATTTAGTTGAGTCAAATAAGGGATAAATATATTTTAGAGTTTGGTTGAGATTTGTGTGGAGGAAATTATGGATTGAAATTAATTCATAATTATGTATAAATATTAAACTTGTGTGAGGACGAAAGACAGAGGGAGGAATACAAAGAGAGATAGAGAGAAACAGTGTGAGAGTTGTGAAAAGGCCGAGAGCCGAGAGGCCCACAAATGTAATATTCGGGAAATTGGTTTGAATCTGAATTTTCTTGTGTTATTATATATTTTTCTTTTATTTGTATTGACTCTCTCTTATTTATATACAGTTTTGAGCTGAATTAAATGTGGTTTTAATGAAGAATTTAATTGAGGATTCCATGTTAAGAAAGCACACATTTTATTATGCACAAGGATATGTTTTATAGCAGAATCGTTACATCATATGGTATGAAAATGAAAATAAACCATGGCCATACATGGACATACACATTTATTATATGGTGTATCATATTTATCTTGGGGTTTATATATGTTTGGTTTATATTCTTTGATTAGGTTTAATATTTTTCCCTTGGGTGAAATAATTCTCCCTTGGATTTTTACTATTAATTTCTTGGGCTTATTATTTTCTTAGGGTTATAATGTGAGTCATCGTTGACCATGGCCAATAATGGTCCACCAAGGTTGACAATCAATCGTGCTCAACCATGGTTAATCATGGTCAACCATGGTCGAACGCCGCATTGTGACAAAGATTGTCTCAATATGAAAATAAACCATGTTTAACCATGTTATTTTTAAGGTCTTTCAATATTTATCTTATGGTTTTTAAACCTTGGGTTTAATATTATTCCCTTAGGTTTATAATCCCTTGTGTTTTTACTATTAATCCCTTGGGTTTTTATAGTAAGGTCAAATGATAATCAACCATGTTTGTATACAAGTTTGTAATATTTATCTTTGGCTTTATATACCTCAGCTTTATAATATTAATCCATTGGGTTTAATATTCTTCACTCGGGTTCATAATTCCTTGGGGTTTTAGTATTGATCCCTTGGTTTTTTTATTCCATTTGGTTTGCTAATATCAGTGTTCAATGATGGTTAAGCATGGTCCAGTGTCGTATTCTGACAATGATTGTGTCAAAATGTAAATAATCCATGGCCATACATGCACAATCATGTTTATTAGAGGACCTATAATATTTATCTTGGGGTTTATATATGTTGAGTTTATATTATTTGATTAGGTTTAATATTGTCCCCTTGGGTAAAATATATCTCTGTTGGGTTAATAATCACTTGGGCATTTAATATTAATTTGTTAGTTTTCTTATTTGCTCGAGTTTATAACGGAAATCATCGTTGGTCAGGGGGTTTATAATATGAGATCTAAACCACTAATTTCTATTGCATTAAAAATTCAACCACGTTTACTAATGTGGTTGTGTGTGTGATTAGTATACGCCTATGAGTGTATATCAACCACATTTATTATTGTGGTTGTGCTAGTTATATTTATCATAATCTCATTGGATTTTTAGTTGAGAATACCTCCTAAACATTTGGTTTTTTCGGATTTTTTATTTAATATAATTGAACAAATTTTTTAATAAAATTTCCAGCTTTATTTATATAATAACAATGAATTACTTTGTCCAAAAATATATAAAATTTTAGTAATAAAAAAAAATATTATTACTTTAATAAAAATAAAAGTTTACATTTTTTAAGCATCATTACTTCCAACTTTAAGGTTAAGTTGTGTAGTGATATGGAGTTACAGGGGAAAATAAAGTTAAGATACTATAAGGAGGTAATCAACCCCACACTTGCTAACCATAATTACATTTTGGCTAACGAGTACTAAGAAGTGAAAGAATATAGCAAAGATTAGAAATAATTCTCACGAGCTCCAGAGTGAAATTGGACATTGGTCTATTCCCAAGATCCTTTGGGATTAAAGAATATCCCTCATTTGCTATACTAAGAAAATCGAAGATGAAAAACATTTTCTCCGTTCTTATTTCCATAACATTTTCCCCACTTCCAATCTCCAAAATCTTAAATAATCACAATTAACCCCTTCTTTCTTAAGGTCCAATAACGTCAATCACCATCACCATTATTAAAAAAAAAATTAAATGCAGATAATTTTTAAATTTTTTATATAAAATTAAATTTAATAATTTTATTAAAGATGATTTAAATTATAAAGGATATTGATTTTTTTTTGTTAATATTAATTTTTCAATAAAAATAAATTCAAAACTATTTTTAATGGTTCAAGAATAATAATTTAAAACCTATTTTTTTTTTTATAAAAATACAAAACAAACCTATTTAAAAATTTCACAATATATTAAAATTTCAATACACAGATAAAAAATATAATTTTTTCCATACTTATAATATAATATAATATAAAATAAATAAATAAATAAAATAGCATTATAATATAATATAATATAATATAAAAATAAACAAATAAATAAAATAGCATAAAGATAAACATTCCAACAAAATAATTGTTGTGCTCGTTGGGAAGTACCCATTAGACTATACAGTGTACATTCAATCAGATAAACATTCTAAATTACTTCGTCGCAAAATACCAATAAATGAGAAATGTGTTCAGTTTCAACAAAATCTGGAAGCATTTTAGAAATTTCTCCAATAACTTCTGCCCTGGGTCTGATCGGAAGAATGGAAATGTGGTCAGTCTGAACGAAAACAAAAAGCTTTTTTCTACTTTTATCCAGAAACTGGATCTGATCGGAAATATGCATTACTTACACCAAACACGGGGTTCGTTGGGTCTGCAACTAGCTTGCAACCGTTAGAGTTGTCTAATTTTTTTAATTTTCGTCGCAAAGGATATTCGATATTGTCGTAATGATAGTCGGAAGATTTATTTTTGCGTCGTTAAAATTATTCCACCATAGCATCAATTCATCTCATCATATCAATTCACCATGTTAAAAATTCACCATGGGGTGATGGTAAACAATGAAATTATTGAACCGTGAACGTCTTCATCTATTGTGACTTTGCATGCGTACGAATCTCCTATCTTTAAATTGACAACTCCCACAACTGAAGTTGGCAGTGATTCTTCAGCAAATGTGTACTAAAATTTGTCAGAATTTGCAAGAGCGTTATGTATTCTGAACGTAATGAACATTCACAATGTGTAAAAGTTCAAAAGGAAATTTATATTTCAAATTTCAATATTATATGCATTGTATCCGGGTGGGTGAGTGGCAGTTGCGTCAGCTGCTGCACCATCTCCATTTTGAAACGTAGATATCGAATCTATGGAGTGAGTCAAGACAAACCTTACAGATTGCGTTATATCACATCTGATAAAGAAATTACCAGGGAGGAATTATTTAAGTCATTCTAATATTAAGTAATTATATTTATGACAACGGCACTGGATGTATATCTCTTGAACGTTTTCTTTTTTGTTTTAAAAAAATATATATTTCACCAATTGATTTTAATGCATTTCCAAAATAACTATAAAAAAATATTATTACTTTAATAAAAATATAAGTTATATTTTTTTATAATTTATATTTATAATAAAATCATGATACTTAAATCCAAAAATATTAATTAAAATATTTGGATATAAGATTCATCATCAAGCTAAAGCGAATTATAATATTGAAAAAAAGATAATAAAATGTTGGAAAGCTTATTATGAGCTTGAAAATAATTGTAAGGCAATTGATCTTTGGGCATAGAGTCAAAATAAGTTCCTCTTTGAGACTCTAGTCACCCCTATTGTTTTATATGGATGTGTGGTTTGGGATTGTTGTATATCTAGAGAATCTTAGAGGAAAATTGCACTGATCCAAAAGCAATTTATAACATACAACCTCAAGATTAAAGAAAATATTCCCTACTGTATCCTCTTGATTGAAGCTAGCATTCCCCCATTGAAAGAATGGCCATGTTTAGGTATCTGATGTATAAGAAGAAACTCTACAACATGGAAGCAAAGAGGTTCCGTGGTTCTAACTCTAGTAAGAACCCCCACCTCCTGTTGCAGCCAAACATGCATAAGGATGCCCAGTCTTGATAAGGATAATATTAAAAATATTATTATTTCCAAAGTTAAGTATAAGTTGTGGAATGATGAGTTAGAGCTAAAAGAGAAGCTAAGATATTATAAGGAGGTGATCAACCCCAATTTTGTTAACCCGAATTCTATCTTGACTCATGCTTAGAAGAAAATGAACATTGCAAATGCTTAGAAGTCAAACTAAGAATTTGTCTATTAGCAAAACACCTTGGGATGAAAGAGTCTCTCCAGGGATACTAAGAGAGTTGAAGATAAAAAACACTTTGTCACCTTTAGGATACTAAGAGAGTGGAAGATGAAAATTAGTTTCTCCTAGACTATTGTCTCTTACTCACATTTGATCTCATTTGGAAAAAAAAAATTCACACTACTAACCGTATTGATAACTTTTGTCACACTACCAACCTTCTTGATTTGTGAAGTCATCAAAACTATAGTGCTACAAGAACGCTTTTGTCCATTCTTTTTTATTGTAGAAAAGAATTCCTAAAGAGTCTCAAATAATTTCTTACTTTATTAAGAGCTTCTCTCCATTCCAAAAATCTTAAAGACTCTCAAATAATCTCTTACTTTATTAAGATACTATAGATCATATTGGTGAACTTTAATCATAAATATCATCATTATCCAAAAAAAAAAAAAAAAAAAACAAATTCAATATAATACTAAATAGATGAATGCAATTTTAATTTTTTATATCAAATTAAATTTCATAATTTTATTAAATATGATTTAAATTATAATGAATATTTATTTTCTGATTAATATTATTTAGATTAAAATTATTTTTCAATAAAAAAATAAATTTATAATTATTTATAATTGTTTAAGAGTTTGAACTTGTGTTTTTATTTCAATAAAAAATACATTAATAATTTGAAACGTAAAAACCTCGACCCTCATTTAAGAAAATCTCAATATCTTACTTTAATGAGATAAATTTTCATAAAAAATTATGATAATGAAACGATTTAAATGATAATGAATAATTATTATTATCAATACCAATTAGTAACTAATTTTTAACCACTAAAACATAAAGAATATAATTCTTTCCATACTGGAATACTAAAGACAAAAAAACAAAAAATAGCATCAAGATAAACATTCCAATTTCCAGCACAATAATTGTTGTCCTGCTTGGAAAGTACCCATTAGAGTACTGTACAATGTACATCCCAATCAGAGAAACAATCTGAATGCCTTCGTCGTAAAATCCCAATAATTGAGAAATATGTTCAGTTTTAACAAAATCTAGAAGCATTTTAGAAAATTTTCCAGTAACTTGTGAGCTGGGTTTGTTCGGAAGAATGGAAATTTGGTCAGTCTGAACGAAAGCAAATAGCCTTTTCTACTTTCATCCAGAACTCCCGTAAAGGATTGAAATATGGTCAGCCTAAAAGACATCGAGAAGGATTTTATACTATTTTCCAATAAAGCCTGCTCGGGCAGTATGGTTTCGACTGAAAGGTTTACGTGGATCCAGAAATGCCGTTGCAATCATTGAAGTGTGCAATTTTTTTTTTTTAAATGAGCAGCGTAATAGTGTAACAATTTTATGTTTTTCTTCTTACAATTTCTATCCTAATTGTGAGTACTTGTTTGTTTTTATTTAAGACGTCTTTTTCGATATATAAATAAATTTTAATATTTGAAAATTTTTAAAATAATTCTTATAATATTTAAATGGGGTTGTCTATTTACTTCACAAATTAGCACTATATGTGGAAATGGATTTATTTAGATTTTCAAAAATTTCTACTAGATTTTAGCATACTCTTGCTGATATTTCCAAGATTTTTTCATTGTTTTATGGGCTAATTTGTGAATTGGGCTTTATAGACTAAGTTTATTCAAATTATGTGTAATATTTAAAAAAATATATTTCAAAGTTAATAAAAAGAAACTGAAAATTCGAGTAGTTAAATTTCTTTTTAATAGCATGTTGGATCGTACTAAACTACGTTTTTTTGAAAACCACAGGTTAGATTTTACTAAACTACGCTTTTCTGAAAACAACAGGTTGGATTGTATTTTATGGGAATCTTGCACATCATGTGGGGTCTGTTGTGAGGCATCAACTGCGAAACATCTGGATATTGTGGACAAGTTTTGGAATACCATGACGTTATGTATATTTGAAAATTTTAGTACATGACGTAATGTAGCCAACCCTTTGCATTGACTCTTGAGCCCCAAAATTCAAGGAACAAGGATAGATATAAAGAAGACTCCCTGGTATTGTCGTGTTTTAATCAGATCACTTTCTTGCAGGAATGGCTACCTCCTCTCAAGTTTATCAGAATAAGCGACAGAGAGAAGATTATTGGAAAAATGAACTGGCTCTGCCAGATCTGAAGAAACCCAATATCGGATTGCTAGTGCATGAGGGTGATCTCATACATGTGTTCGAGAAGATCGATACTGTGGATGCTATTAGCAGCAGTCCGGAAGCAACCCAGTCAGTTATTCAGCCAGAGGGCGAAATGAGGCTCACCGGTGTCATGAAGTGTTTGGAAGATGAAATTTGTTTGAAATCGCAAACAGATTATAAAGTCGAGTCCAGCGATGAAAAGGGCAGTACTGATCAGTTGGGTCTAAATAAGCAAGGCGAATTTACTGCTGATGGGAATTTTGAAGCGACCTCGGTGACCTCTGCTATAGCAGACTTCAGTTATTACGGTAATGCTTGTGAAGGCTTTGATTTCTTCGGAGAACATTTTTCTTCTTATGAATTTGGATTCATCCTGCAGAGCTACATCGACCAAGAGTCAGCGCCGGATATTATATATTCGAAACTCGCGCATGACTATTTTGAACCCATGGAGGTTTCATATGGATCTCTGTGGGAGGATGATATCTGGCAGTTGAATGAACATCCGATCATTCAAAATGATTCTGAATCACCACATCAAGACGAATTTGGAACTAGTGGAGCCCAGTTTCATGAAGATTGGAACCAGACCATTAAACTTGAGGGTAATAATGAGAAAGGATTGTAATGTATAATATTGAGAAGAATCTTTAATGGTTGGGTTTGCAAGAAAAACATAGTCGATGCTGAAAATATAAGTTATATTTTGCTGTTTATATCAACTACATTATTTCGGATGTTGGGAGTATTTACTTTTCTTAAATCTGGGTTTTTTTTATGTTTTTTTTAGGAGTTCTGTGACATTAGATAAAATCACTGTTATGTAACTCAGTTAGTGTTAGAAAGACTATAGACTATGGAAAATTTTATCCAAAAATAGTAGTAATAAATTTTGTATGCAGGAAAATATAAAGTTTTATCTATGATCCTCCTGGAGGAAAAAAAAAACAAGATGTAAAAGCATGTGGAGACAGAAACATGACATATGTACTTACTTGAAAATAGTGTTTTTACTACTAAAAAAAATCTATATTTTCACAAAATGTTCTGTCGAACCGATTTCTGATCGACTGAGTTTGATTTGATTCTATTTCCACAATAGGCTGTGAAAACGCTGTCGATTTCGATCATTTCCTACTTCTAATCAGTTGTATGTAGATGTGTTATAAAATATTGCAGCTTCTTTTTAGGATTCTGATTAAACTCTCAGAATACCATAAAAGCAATCTTTTGAAAATAGTTACATTATAACGAAATATTTACTGTTCCAGCTGCTGGCTAAGCCTTCTCTGGAAAACATATAGCGATACTATTTTAGAGTCTCTTTATCTGATCGTGCATCGAATCAACTGCGGGATCAATTTTGAAATGGTTGATAACGACATAGTTTTTCACATTAGCATCAAAACCAATCCTCCATCCCTGTTGTTGTAGTCTAATTTGACTCAGCTAAAAGTCAAGAGAAGTCAAGAGAGGTTCTGAGCAATTCAAGGTTATCGAGGAACAAATGTTAAAATTTCAAAAAGACCTGTAATCTGCTTGAAAGGATAACCACAAGTTCGAGAATTTATCATCACACATGCACTCGATCCAAAACCAAAGAAGCAAAGGCATGAAGGGGTCGTCAACACGTGGGCATAGTTGGGCTAGTTTTCATTTAGAGCAGTGCGTGAAGTTCAACGAGTCAAGTCAGCAAATGGAAAAAGTCGTGAGCGCACGGGTCAAGTCAGCAAACCGAAGTAAAGCAGAGATAGATGGTAAGGATCAAGTCGGAGAAATGATAGCGAGCGGTGGACGGACCAGATCACGTAAGACGGGTGGCGCATATCGCACATCGGCGATTTTTGTGTTTATTGCTAAGTCTTTGCACAGTGAGTGATTCAAGATGCGATGCGATAAAAATGAGAGGTGGTGATACGATGCGAATTATATCGCACATCGCATGCGATAAGGTTTAGCGGCGATTGCAGAGATTGGAAATTAGTAAAGTTGCAAAGTGCGACAAAGAGCTTGAATGCGATGTAGTTTCAAAGGTGAACTCCAAAGGATTTCAAATCCAGATGTAAAGCATTTCCTGTGTTAAATCGCATTAGAGGAGGAAAATGATGATTATAACATAAAACCGATGAAATGCTTAAATGCGATAGAAAGCGGATGCAATGCATTCTTTAGAGGTGAATAGAATATATTTCAAGTCCAAGGCTTGCGGCGGTTTATGAAGAAAAGGCTAAACCTGGGAGTAGACTTGGGTGGAAAAAGACTCGATGCTACGTGCAAAAGTCTTAGAAGTGATTACTCCTTGATAATGGAAGAAAGTCTGAATGTGGGCAGAAAGACTCAAGTATGTGACCCGACGCAGCAAAGAAGCAGCAAGTTTCCTGCAATTGGTGATGGTGATTTGTGTTTCTTATGCCATTCTATGTGATTTCTTCCTTGAATGAAGTGAAGTAAAGAAACAACTGGTCTCTGATTTATGTTTGGAAGTAAGAGTTAAATAACCTTAATAAGCGTTCATTCATTCCATCTCTTCTCCCTTCACAAATTCTCTCTGAAACTTAAAAGTAATGGATTCTGTGTTTACAACATATTACTTTGAGTTTCCCCTGCAGTTCTTCTTTTCCATTCGGATATCTGCACTCAATGGCATTGTGAAATATTTTCTTATTCCATATCATTATGGGTTTTAGAAAACTAGTTTCCAATGGGATAACACCTAGACCTCATGATAAAATTATTTATGTGACACACTTTTAAAATGTCTTAAACACTGATTCCTTTCACAACCGAAGGATTGTCTCTTGAGATACAACACCTGTCATAATAATTGACATTTCATAATCTTTTCAACACGTTTTGATTTCGAAAATAATTAAAATTTACTAACTAAATTAATATCTTTTCTTAGTGTTGATGGCTACTATGATTTAGATTTCAGTTTTTAAGAATATTTTGGAATTGGATAGATAATTGTGAGACCAAACAATTGATGTTATTTCTTTTGATCATATTATTATATATTTTTAACTCTGCCATTCAATTAAATTTCAGATTACACAAGTAGAATTGTTGGAGTAGCTCAAGAAATAAAGAAAGTTAAGGACAAACTTTTATGGATTACTTGGAACAAAATAACTAAATTTTACATAACCTATAGTTATATATGGGATTATTTGTAATCAAAATATAACTTAGAGGACTAATCTAACTATTATGATATTTAGGAATGAACCTTTATGAGATTAGTTGGAAGTTGAATAAAATAACTAAGTTTGGCATAATCATTATGGTCATTTATACATGTATATGGGACAATTTGTAATCAAAATGTTACATAGGAGACTACTATAACTTATTCCATTTTTAGAGTTTTCTTTTTCCGTGTATTTTTCTTTGCTACCTCTTTATATATGTTTTCATGTGTATATGTTACAAGCTTTTAGAGTAAACAATTGGTATCGTAGCTAGCAATGTGAAGTATTTACAAAAATTTGTAGTAAATTGTAATATCTATATAGGTTTGTGAAAAAGTCGTTTTCGAGGATGGGTGAAGAGTATGTTATGGGAAGGAATTGAGGTACCATAGTGACGTTAATGGGAAAAACATGGAGTCTCGCAAACATGCATTTTGGAAGCAATTCACTTGTACTGAAAGTCAAATTGCAACGAGAGGAGGCACAATGTAATAGTGACTAGCAGAAACTACTAACCAATGTTGTGATCCTTGTACGAGAAAATGTTTCCAAAACGCCCTAGCTTTTTGCAAATATCTGACTAGATTGGATACATGTGTGGCTTGACTTGCTAGAGCTTACAAAAGATCAGGGAAGAAAACAACTTACTTATGCTTTAGATTTTTAAAGGGCCAATTTTTTTTAGGATGTCGAATACAATCCAATCTAACCTGTTCCAATAATACATGCTCTATCACTATGAAAAATACTTTAAACATTTTCAATTAGTATATAAACCTTATTTTTTTCACTTGATGATTATTAAAAAACTTATTTAATCTCTTGCATGTAAATGTTATTCACTTAATTTCAAACTCTATTATTTTAACATTTAAGGTGAAGGTTACTTTGACCAAACATTTTGCATTAATTATTTCTTAAATGAAACAGCTAGACCATATGAGAATACAATTCTTATTCCATTCTCACTTCTCCATGCTTAGAAGATGTGATAGTTTTTCCGTTACGAAATCATTTAAGCGGACGTACTGATATACCCTAGCTCATGAGGGTTTTCAAGAGAAGGACATCTAGACATATATGTTTGCTCCACCATTGCAGAGTGACAAAGCACAATGGATAAATGATCAGGAGAATATGACCAACATTTACCACAATTTGAAGCAAGACTAGTAAACAATGGCCAAAGTAATCAAGAGATTTCCAATAAGAGACAATTTGTTGATTGTTTGAAGAACCGGCTACATTTGCCGCCAAAAGAGCTGAACAGCCTATAATACCACCCTTGCATGGTCACAGGATGGAGTCTGTTGACATAAGTGAGATTTGGCTGGACTCAAATTTCGAAAAACAAGCCTTAATTTTGGTAAGGCTTAATTTCTGTTTTTGTTTAAAATGGCAATCTTACTTTTCCCTAAGATGATTCTGGATGAATCTCATATGCGAGGAGTTCCGATGTGTTTTTTTATTAAAGAAATAAAATTGAGCCTATGAATATAAGGAATTATAATATTTAAGTTAAAGAGTTTGAAGTGGCTTCAAGTTAAGCAAGGTCTCGAGTGAAAGAAGTTAATTTTTAAAAAAAGTCATCATTAAAGAAGATGATACGTCATATACTAAGAGAAATTTCTTGATGTTTTCAAAGTATATATCACAGTGATGTGAGTATTAGTGTGCTATTATTTTCGTGACAATAGTAATAGTTGGATGAGTGTTGTAGAAGGTGTATTTTCAGCAGCTATACCAAACATTTGAGAAAGGTTTTGGTTTTTTCAAAGTCTAGGCATAAGTAAGGTATTTTTCCCGTGATGTTTTTAAGCCTTTTAAAGTCAGGTTGCACATGTATGTAGCATGTATCTTTTTGTTTAGAGAGGATTTGACATAAAATTATGGAATTAACCATTGGATAGGATCATGGCCCCACGATGTGTTGTCTTAAGGCCACCGTAGGCGTTGTGCAGCATCGCCAATATTTTGTCACAGTTATACAACTACTCTTACCCGAACTAAGCCTAACTTTTTTCACATTTCAATACTTAGTTAATTTTCCAATTCAATCTTCCTTATTCAATATGCAAGTGAAATAAACTTCATTAATATTCAACAATTCTACGATATCGTAAAATCAACAATGTACAAAAGGTTGCGATGGGAGGAGTGAACTCTGAAAACACTTTTCACCTTTACTATTTTATTAAATTTGAATACACTTTACAACAATTTACAAAGGGTCGTCCATGCCTAAACTCATGTGCTTCCAAAGTAAAAAGTTACAAAGGTGGTAGTCATTGGCCCAAATCAATGCACTTGCCCAAAAATGCCAAGTTCACAACTTAGGGCGTGCCCAAACTAAGGTTGGCACCTTGCCTAGGAAAAACCCAAAAAATAGAACACCAAAATAGCCCAGAAAACCAACCCTAAACCCTACCTAGAAGCCAACTCGCTTCAGCAAGCTTTCCTCCTTCTGCAATGTGCCTTAGCGATGTTTTCAAACTCTGCGATGTGCGCCCTGCAGATCTGTGATATCACACCCCTTACATTTTTGCGATATCATAGATTTCGCCCATTTTGTGATTTTCTATGTGATATTTATTATCTTTTGTGAACTTTCTTGCTTGCTCCCTCTAATTCATGTGAAATTCTCTTTATACCCATTCGACCACTGTCCATTTGAACTAACGTGTCATTTCCATTCAGGCTAACCCGTCGTTCAAGTAGTGTGGTCATGTGGGAACAGGCTATTTTATCGTTCAGGTAGTGTGGTTGTATGGGAAAAAGGTGGCCCCATCGTTTGGTCGTTCAGGCCCCCCTCCATCGTGTGGTCGTGCATTTCCCATGGGCGTATGCTCGCATAATAAACTCTAACTCGACTTTACCTTCCTCCACACACCTTCACATGGTTCGTGTGAGTCCATGTCACCTGTGTCACCAATGTTTGTTTCACTCGAGTCCATGTCACCCGTTTCATCCAAGATCATGTTTCTTGAGTTTGTGTCAACCGTGTCACTCGAGTTCGTGTTTCTCGAGTTCATGTCACCCGATTTCGTGTTGTGTGGGTGAGTGTGCCCATTGTGATGTGGTTGCAATGTCTCACGTAGTACAGTGTCAGCTCCCTACTATCGTGCGAGCGCGCACCCCTCCAACTCGTGCACACTGCCCCTATGTGGACCTCAGCACCCCTCCTCTATTTGGGTGTGCTCGTCGCATAGTCTTCATCTTCATGCATCCAAGTCGTTTTTTCGCCACTAAGTGAGCATGGATTTTCATGTGCGCTCGTTGGCCTCGGTACCACCTAGAGGACCAAATATTCACCCCCACTTTAAAATGGTTTCCGTCATCGATAACAACTCAAATTAGCGACTCCATCTCCATGGCCATCTGTCGCAAAGTTCCACCAGCTCCAACATTAATCGTTCCTGCTAGATGAACTCCTTTCCTTCATCACAAGAACCTTTATCAAGACTCATTAATCTATGTAGGTAAGACTCCTCAATCCAAACTACCTCAACTCATGGAAAGTTGCTCCCTCCAACTCGGCTATATGATTTGGTCGAAAAATATCGTGTCAATCCACTGCATATCGTCATCATGTAAACTCTTGTTGCAATACTGCAACTCAACTCCAACACATCTCAGTGTACTGCATGCCCCCATGACTCTAACTAGTTGGGTAGATAATCCAACCATCGCACCCAACCCATGAGAATGCACCTCCTCATGCCATCATCAGATTTTTATCTAGCACTTTATCACATCTTGAACTTTGATCAAGAACTCTTCACGTTTGTCCTTCAAAAAACCATCCTACCATATCCAGGTCCATGAAAAAAACTTCATCTCATCTCTAAAATGTTGCACGCCATCACTATCAAAGGATAAAGTACTCATTTGCCTCATCATCTCGTCCATGTGTTTCCCATGGTCATAGACCAACAACCTCAATGTCCATCAAGATGGTTAAGTCTCATTAGAATCAACCCATTCCTAAGTGCTCCCACCAAGGTATTTTGGTCACTACAAAAAGCATCCTACGCCAAGGTTTTTCACTCCTATCGCATCCATCGTCACTCCTCACAAACACATCCCATATTTCTCCCAAGGTATTTATCCTCAAGTTAAAACTGACCTCATCTCCTCAATGAACGAGATGCTCCAAGCACACCATCACATGAAGTCTTCATTGGTTGGAACTCTCTCTCAAGTCGTCATAGGCTCCTTTGAATCATATTCATCCAACACTTCAGGTAGACACACTTGTCTGAGTCACAAGTCCCATCACAAGTTTCCTCTACCCTCTTCATCACATGAATGCTCCCATAGGTTTCCCATGTCTTCCTCTAGCATGACCATGGCCTTGTTGTTTGAATGTTCCTAGCATCTCCATCGGTCCATCTGTAAAAACAAATTATGTGGCATTGACAAGTCCATCCTGCACAACATCCTCACTTGGAACTTCTGCTTGATTCCCATATGCGACATCTCTACAAGCGCCCTTACTTCATGTCCTTGCATGAATTTTTCCATGGCCATATTCAGCTACTCGATGCACACAACTTCAGTTTCCCAACTTGTCCTCTTTCACAAGACCATCATAATTTCAACCAATGCATTGTTGTCTTCGATCAGGTTAGCGTCGTCAGTCACTCTACCTTCATTGTCATCACAGGTTCCTTCCATCATTGGTGCGTCACCCACTAAATGTTCGCCAAATATGATCTCTTGGCTCCAATGAAACTACAATGAATAATTTCACCCAAGTATGTATATTAAGTCTCCTCTCAATGTGCCCTTCCTTCCCTCTTTACATGGATCATGTCAATCACTTAGCTAAATCTTCGTTTGACTAAGCATGACTAACTAATATACTAATTTCATCATGTTCCACCCTTTTCTCAGGAATTCGTGCCCTCTTCTCTAAGGTTGAATACTACTCAAGAATTTCCTACAATAACCAAAATCATACATCGCACATTCCTCTTGAACCATCAACACTAGGGGACCCATCATACATCTTCCATCAACAACTTCATTTTTCTTGCAAGGTTGCGATATGCACAAATCTAGTCCAACTTTGTAAAACTCCATCTCACCAACTCTTTCATCAACAATCTCACCACACTAATATCTTCATGCTCGTCCATATGCCCAAATTCTTCCTTCAACGACTGCGACAAGCCCAAATCTGGTTCAGCTATGGTAGGAATCGTCCCACCAAAATCTTCTTCTTTCTACATCACGTTCATAATACCTACATTACACTTGACCATTACAAAAACTCCCTCATCATACGTCACATCTTCTTCTTCATTATCATGACCAGCAACTTCAACCTGCCCAATTGCCCAACTAAGGCAAAGAATCTCATCTCTAACCTTGTTTTCCAAAACTTCAAGTTCTTCTCGCAACCGTGGTATTTCTTCCTTCATGTGGCCCAACCTATCCATGAGCTACATAATTTTATGACAAACCTCTTGCAAACCTACCAACGTACTTCCCAACTCTTTATAACAAGTTCACAACCTTGATCATAGTTCCTTTTTTTCCCAACTTCTCCAATTTCCTAAATTTGCAAAGTAGGCTCTGACACCATCTATCACAGCCCCACGTTGTGATGCCTTAAGGCCATCATGGGCATTCTATGGAATTGACAATATTTTTTAGCAATTATATATAACTACTCTAACCAATACTACAACTAAATTTCTTCACACTTCAATACTTAGTCAATTTTCCAATTAAGTCTTCCTTATTCAATATGCAATGGAAATAAAACTCATTAATATTCAACAATTCTATGATATTATATAATAAAAAATGTACATGAGTATGCAACGGGAATTGAAAACTCCCAAAACACTTTTTCCCTTTTCTTCTTTTATTAACTTCAAATATACTTTACAAAAATTTACAAAGGGTTAGCCATGCCCAAACTCATGTATTTCCCAAGTACAAAATTACAAAGGCGGAAGTTGTTGGCCCAACCCAACAAAGTTGCACCAAAATGCCAAGTTCAGAACTTAGGGCGTTCCCAACCTAAGGCTCAATCCTTACCTAGCAGAAACTCCAAAAATGGTACCCCGAAATAGCCCAGAAAACCAACCCTCAATCCTACCCATAATCGAACTCACTTGGGTGAGCTCTCCTCCTTCTGTGATGTGCCTTAGCTTTGTTTTCAAACTCTGCGATGTGCACCCTGTGGATCTACGATATCACACCTCTTACTTTTTTGCGAGATCGTAGATTTTTCCTTTTCTGTAATCTGCTCTGTGATATTGCTTATCTTGTGCAAAAATTATGGCTTGCTCCCTCCAAGACATTCAAACTTCTCTTTATACTGAAGAGATCACCCTCCATTCCAACTGACACCTCGTTTGCGTTCAATTTTATCCATCGTTCAGGTCATGTGTTTGTGTGGGCACAAGGACAATCCATTGTTTGGTCATGAGAGAACCCATCCATCATGTGGGTGTGCCCTGCCCGCAACCATTCTCTTGAATTCTAAAATCTCACCCACCTTTACTTTTTTTCACACGTATTTTCTTACTCCATCCAAGTCCATGTCTCCTCTGTCACCCAAGTTCGTGTCGCCTGAGTCTGTTTCACCCATGTCAACTAAGTTTGTGTCAACCAAGTTTCTATCACTCACGTATCCTAAGTTCGTGGCACCTGAGTTTGTATCACCCGAGTTCGTTTTGCCCGAGTTCTTGTCACCTTAGTTCGTGTCATGTGG
The DNA here is from genome assembly GCA_034641835.2 of Pinus albicaulis. Classification (NCBI taxonomy): domain Eukaryota; kingdom Viridiplantae; phylum Streptophyta; class Pinopsida; order Pinales; family Pinaceae; genus Pinus; species Pinus albicaulis. Next base: position 1,243,125,806 of record CM076579.1, read on the forward strand.
GCGGGCATGCCCATTGTTATTTTCTTGCTATGTCTCTCCCAACGTAGTGGTATGATGCCCTACTATTTTTTTGGTGTGCGCCCCTCCAAATCATGCACATTTCCCCTATGTGGACCTGGGTGCCCCTCCTTCATGTGGGCGTGCTCATCTCATAGGCATGCTCATGGTGCCTAAAAGTCAGTTTTTTGCCACCAAGTGAGCATGACCCGTCGTGGTCACCTGTTGTCATTGGTGCCAACTTGGGGCCTTGATAGGTAGGTACATGGGTTTTAGTGTACTCATATGCTAGATTGATTTGAAATTACAGAAATTGAGTGTTTTATTAAAGGGTGGAACTGAGATAGATTAATATTGAAAAGTTGGGATAATATCAGAATGTGTGGACGAAGTTATAATGACGAGAGAGATTAAAATTTTTATGAATAATGTAATTGGAAATTATTCTTATAAAAATAGTGAGTAAAATCGATATTTCTTATGTATCTTCGTAGATGGATTTCTTTTTATATGGACATCAATAGCTAGTCGATTTTAGGAAGAATAAAATTAAACAAATGATAAAGAAGAAGACTCCATGATAAAATAAAATGACCAAAAATAAGTTGAGTATAATGATAAATATGTAGCATCAAAGAGAAAAGAGAATACTAAAATGAAAGAAGATGATCATAGAGAAAATAATGCAACAATGGATAGATGATGCAAAAAGAGAGAATAATTGTTAGTATGAAAATTATTAGTATGTGTACCAAAAATGATTCACTTAAGTCACATGTGACATCTTACCCTAACAACATAATGTGATCGATTTTATGCTTTAGATCTACAAAACAATGTGATAAAACCATGCAATAAAATACGTGATGCAAGCCCAAAACATATAGAAATTGGTACAGAAAAGTGCAATACCCCAATAGAAGGACTTCAAATGAATAATATTTTATTAAAAACACCTGGTGAATAATATTCACAACATGGGTCTATAAATTCCCCTTCGTGGGCTCAGTCCTTTTGATTCCCTTGTGCTTCAACGATCTTACTTTTCTCTCTCGAATGTGTAGAAAACCCAAAATAAATCTAGAGCTCAAGTGGGAGCTCAAATGTTGTGAAATTATAATGGTGACGATGATAATGATCATAGTGAAGAATGAATGGAAAACCCTCTTATTTATAACAAAGTATTGAGCTAAATTAGGAATTGGAAAATAATAAAATATTATTTCCCAAAACAAAATCTAACCATTAGGAATACTTTATTATATTTTTTTGGAGAGTGAAAATATATTCAAAATGATCAAATATATTTATTTAGAAAATTATTGAAGTAATTAACAAATAAAATTATTTATTAATTACTTTGTGAGAATTAAGAAAAAGGTGAAATTGAAATAATTATTAAATAATAATTTAACAATTATTCTAAAAATAAGAATAATGAATAATAAGTAAACAGTGATTTGTTTATTTATTCCACTATTATTAAGTTAAGGGCATTAAGAAATAATTATCAACTAATTATTTAATAGTTATTTTTAGAAAAAATTGAATAAATAATAATTTATTCAATTATTCTCACAGGGTTTTTAAAATTTTAATCATAAATAATTTAATAAAATTGGTTTATTAAATTATTCCCCGTGGTGAAAGTGATTTTACTATGGTAAAATTAATCCTACATGGTGTATTTCAATCCATATAGTTAGAAATGATTAAGTGATTATTTTTTGGGTGATAACATTGATGCAACAAAAAGTAGAAAAAATAATGCAATAGAAAAGACAATGGAAAGTACAAAAAATATGATGATAGAAAAATGATGCAACAAAATGGGAAAATGTATTATGAAGACACAAATAAGAAATAAAAATGGTACCATTCAAGTACTAAGCATGTAACTATTATTAAATACGGTTGTTGATATGTTGTACAACCAAGGCATGGTTAAAAATGTTAATACTACACCTACTTTTGATAGTGAGCCTATGATAAATAACAAGGACAATGTGACTTTACATAAAGAACTAACTGAGCTAGTGACATCAAATATGTTGTTGAAATAATGCAAGTAAGATGTGGTTAGGAAAATGTTGCATGAATGTTGAAAAAAAGGGAAAAGGTAATGGCAGTCACACTTCACATCTTCATTGACATGTTTCTAATGAAATTTGACTGCATGTATTTGAGTACTAGCTAGGTAAGATAAAGGTAGGAAGTTGTGGGTATGCAAATTTTGTTACAACCTTTGATGCATTCATGATCTAGCATCACATGGTTGAGTTAGTTAATATGTAATAACTAGAGTAAATGAGTATTTACACTCTTAATTATGAAAATGGATGACATATATGACAGTTATGTGTAAGTTTCTCAAGCTTATGAAAAACTAATTATGTATATATTTGGGACTAAAACCTTATTTGCAACATTAATAACACCATAAGAATGAGAAGGGATTCCTAAGAAACTGTTGAGAATATAAAGGAAATTCCTTCTAGAATACCTAATGGATTGCTTTACAGAAAAAGAGAATATACCCAATGTTATATTTTGGTTGGGAAATGGGTCTCTTGATGATCAAGTAAATGTTCACGAGGTGGTAGGGTTATGTGTCAAGGTGTTTGTCCAACTATCTAATTTTTCATGGTAGATGCTAGAGGAAAAGCCTCAAAATGTACATAAGAATGGACTATATTTTGAATACGAGTAAGAACACACACATATACACATCTGAAGAATTATTGGGAAGGAATTCCAACATTATTTCATTATATATTAATGTTCAATTATAAATTAAGAAAGTGGTTGAACTGGTTGTACCTTTTACAACTAATCATTTGTTGATGACACTAGTATAAATTTTCCACATGGAGAAGAGGAGTTAAGAAACTTTCTATACCACCTTAACAACTTATCTAACGACATCAAGTTCACTATGGAGTTTGAAGAAAACAATTGCATCCCATTCCTAGGCATTCTCCTCCTTAGAGATGAAGATGGGTCATTAGGATACAAAGCGTTCAAGAAGAAACCACATACAGATAACTACCATCATTCCGAGTCGCACCATCATCCAGTGCACAATATGGGGGTGCTCAAAACCCTCTTCACTATAGCATTAAGGATATCATACATGGAGCATGTAGAAGAGGAGATGGACTATCTAAAGAAAGTCTTTGCTAGCATTGGATATAAAACTCATTATTGGATTATTGGGAGCCCTCAAATGAATTTTGAAACCTATTGAAGAACTCCCATTGAATTTAAAAACTCATTATATCTACAACTTCTTCATTGAAACTCCCCTTGTCTACATTTTTCTTTTTTTCTACAATTTCTCCTCTATTAACACCAATAAAAAATAGTTGCTTACCCTAAATTGATGCATCTTCTCAAGTGAAACTCTTCTCAGTTTATCAAACAACTCCCCCTGAGCATATGCTTTATTGTAATTTGAAAAACAATACACACTTTTTTCTTTCTTTTGAGGAGCTCTATATTGAAAATGAATTATCTGTGTGATTTTGGATCTTCAATATCCGAAATTCAATCCTGTAGTAGCCCTCTGAAGCTTATTTCAAATTCCATAGGTTAAACCTGATTTGGATGCTTCAAGACAAATTTATGCCCAATCTTCCACAATGACCTAATTATGGACTAGTTTAATAGAGTGAATTTGTACAATGTTCCACATGTCACTTTTTCCTCCTTCGGCTATGAAATTTATACACAGGAAACTATTGTCTGTGCACTTTTGGCCACGTTTTATAGAATTCCAATCTCATGCTCAGAGAGAGAGTTATGATGATTTTCCCAAGGTCACCTCTTTTATATGAAATTCAGGAGCCTGCAAAAACCCTAACTACCATAGATCACATCTCTGATAATATTGTGAACCAAGTTCTCAAATTTTTACACGATTTTCCTCATGATTTCGAATTCTCATGGTAAAAATTTCATCTTCTGAACGTTCATAGAAAAAACAATTATAGCAAAAATTCCACGATGGCCTTTTTGGAGCAGTGAAACCCTAGAATCCAAATCTTTGATACCAAATGTTATGAAACCAGCTCCAAAAATAGAAGAAAAGAGATATCACACCTTAGAAATAAGCTGCTTCGAGGGGGAAACCTCCTTTACATTACATAAATGAACTTTTATTGGAAGATATAAATGAAAGAACCTCCTTTCTATACATAGGAGTCCATGGGGCCACAATATAATCCTATACGACCTAAAAATAATAATTTAAGGGCACAATAATAACAATATGGGTGTTATAGGGGTATAGCGATAAAAATAAGGGGGCTACACTAAAAAAAAAAGGGAATACACTAGTAATATAGGGACCTAACAATTAACACTAATAGGAAGAACCAACTCCCTTATATTTCTTTCTAGCACCCACTAGTAGGAAGCACCAACTCCCCTCTTTGGTAGAGACCTCATCAGCTTCACATTAGCACAAACTAAAGCACCAACTTCTTGGATTTGTTGCAAAGCACCAACTTGTGGCTTCATTTATCTATGCAAGAACCAGCTTTCAAGAGGCACCAACCTCCAACTTCTCTTCAAATATCCACTCAGATGGAAGATTCAAATCCCTGTTCTATAGACTCCAAATCACACTCAATAAGGAAATATCTTCCCTTTATTATGGCACCCAGTTTACTTGATTTAAACTCATTTTTCTCCTCAATAGCCTTGTATTTATTAATCCCATGCATAAATTTTTCTTTTGATCACTATAATCACCTTACAATAGCACACATTTATCTCTCAACCCTCATACCGTTAACATATTATATCTCAACACCTTAGTTGTTCCACAAGCACTCTAGATCTCTTCTTTGTAGCTCACTCTCACTTGAAACTCTATTGTAATCCCCACACTTACACAATTGCAATATTTGGTTTTATTCCTCTATTACACATAGAATAATGGAGTCCCTGTTGTAAATCACACACTATCACAAGATCATACTCCAACATGGCTTCCCATTCTACTGACGCATTCTATTCTCAATAGTTGTAGATAAATTAATGAAAACAATGTACTTATGAATGTTTTCCCATACTAAGAATTCAATTGCATTCCACATGCACACTCAAATATCCCCTCCATTTTTTTTTTTATTGAATAACTACACGACTCTCCAATTCTGGAGATGTAGTTTGGCATGGTACACTTAGTTTTTGGTTTGAAATTTTACACCCAACACTCTTTTCACTTAACTCTTCCTGGCGTGAGGGACACTCAAGTGTGTATTGTTTTGTTTCAACTAGGCATATTAATTTATTCTTCATAAATTTGGTCCTTAACTATATTGATTCAATGCTTCTCAGAAATCACCATTGACTCCAATTCTCAATTCTAACTACTGTCATGTTCAATGCCTATCACCATGCCATTGTAGACTTCAACAAATAATGGACTCTTCGAAATAGAAAAAAACAAATTTTTTGACCCATTCAAGCTTCGTTACCAAAAATTTGGAGCACTGCCACATATGGCACACATGAAAAAATATAGTACAAATAGTTTCCAACTTGTTCTTATAACAAGAGCTAAGCTTGCAACGCTAATTCATTGTTTCTAAGCCTAAAGGCCCTTGGCCACAAAATACATGAAAATCACTACCAAGTGGCTCTTGGGCACCTTTTTAATCTATATCCATGAGGGCTCAAGTAATGTGAACTAATCTTCTGTGCCCTCAGTCACTTAATGGCCACAGAACTAAGCAATGGTGCCAACCTTAACCCCCTAGATTTATTTCAAAACATGCCTTTGTTTTCCTCCAAGATTACGTGTCCACCAGGGTTCCCTCTTCCAAAAATTCACCAATCTAGAGCCTTCCAGGAAAATGTGGCCTAGCCACCTCAATCAATAAGGTCCAAATTTTTGTGTACCACCATTTCCTAGAGCTCTGTCATCCCGGGATCTCACATATGCGCCACAACTGTAACTTCCAAGGAGTAATCTCTGGGATTGTGTTTCATGTGAAACTTCCTATCACATACATTGACCATTTATGAAGTCATCAAGATGATATATCAATGTTAGTTTTTCCACATCTGCAAAATTCTAGGTGTCACATTCCTACTGCCGCCACATGTCATCCTTTTTCGACCCACTTGGGTACTTAAAAATGTTGAATTCACATATCACATGTCACATGTCCTTGAAATCCATGTGTCCAAGCCTTACTTCATGTTGAAATCATCCCAAGCCTTTGAGTTGCATATTCCATCATACCACCATTGCATCCAATTTTTCTCCACATAATCTTTCTTGTCCATTGGGAGTGCGTCATTTTTCTTATGCCACATATGCCAAGTGACTTATCATCGTGGCTCTTTCAATTGCACCTATATTTGGCTCTTTTGGGATCGAACCTCCAAGATGATGTTTCTAGTTGGGTCTCCAAGTTGTGAGCCACCCTCAATAATGTTCTCTGTAACCTTTTCCATGTTATCCCAACATTGATTCATCCCAAGGCTTCACCTTTACACGTGATCTCATTCTTCATGGGAATTTCTCTCTAGGTGAGCTATCCCTTAGGGACCTTTGATGATAAGTATGCCCCAATCACCACTCTACCACTTGTTGTGTCACCTTATCTATATCCTCCCAGTGCTTCGTCATCCTGGGGCTTCACTTTGTGTGCAATTTTGTAACCTCTCGAGTCTACCTCTCAGTATTACATGTCCCAACCGAGACCTACATTATACCTCCTAATCTTGAATACGACCAATAATACTTTCCCACCTATACTCAAGCACCACATGCATATTGACTGAACTATTAGGACCCATGGCCATGTCACTACGTGGAAATATTTCCTGCTAACTTTAACTAGATGTAACTTTTGATCTAGGAGGCCTTTTTTACACTTCAGCATACCGTTAGAAATATATTTCCAAGAACTATCAAACTATTCCATTTCTAGGAGCATCTCATTTTATCTCATGAGGTAAAAAATCCTTCGAATTCTGGGACACCTAACCACAATAGGTATAACATTAATAACTTCTTTAATAGGCCTACTACTATGATGGTTATTTACTAAATACTTCAAAGATCATGGGACTCCCCTTGAGCTTAACAAATAGTGCATGTCAATAATAGTGCAATTTAAATCAATGGAAACACAAATGATGCCTCCTACGATCCTACCAATGCCAATTGTCCAACAATCTACGCCTTTGGCATTGATGTCAACACAACAATTCTCCCTGCATGAGCCATTAATAGCTTTATCCCCCCCTTTGACATCAATGGAAAAGGGATAGAAACTACTTCTTCTCCCCCTTTTAATTAATGACTGAAGTTCGAGCTTCTAATGTGCATTCCTCTTTCCATACATCTCTTCTCAAGAGATTATATTATTAATTAGGAACTTGAAGTCTGGAAACCACGCTCAGCTACAAACATCATAATCAAAGACACTTGCAATAATTAATCATTAGTAAAACATGTCCTTGTTTGTTTTTGTAGTTGATGCTACTCTAGGAACTGAAAATTTATGATATGTCCCCCTGAACATATATTACCTCTTCTTTGAATTATCCTATAGCTACTGAAACCTTATGGTTTTCGGATGAATACTCTCTCTACCAATGAATATTTTGTTTGAATTAAAATAAAATAATACTAATCAAAACTATAAATGGTATTGTTGGTTCTATAAATACCAACCATTAGTGATACATTTGGGCTTGTTTTTCACTACTGTTGTTTCTTCAATGACTGTGCTCACTTCACTTGAGCAGGCTACACACTTCTCCCCCCAATACCATGTTCATTTTTGCTTAAGAAACACCAATTGTACCAAGAAATTGATACTAATTTACATTTGTATGCAACAATTCCATGTTAAAAAAAATAATGGCCATAAAATTTATACCATATAAGATTGCAATGAAATATGCTTTACACGACTCCCAAGATTACAATGAGTAGGAAATATAAGCTTCGTAGGAATAATACTATGCCCATGAACACAATATGGCCACACTGCCATGCAATCATGGCCACGACCTACATCCACACTTTCACGACTATGACCACACTTCCATCGAAATCGATCCACCAATAATAGACTCGGATCTATAAATCCACCAATCCATCCATGGAGACATAGGGTTGGATCTGTAAATCCACCAATCCATCCATGGAGACCTAGGCTCGGATCTGCAAATCCACCAATCGACCTATACAGGGGTTTGTTCCCGCTTCCTCATTTCAAAAATCCACCCAAAGACCAAATAACACATTTCCACGTGACCTGTGCACCGTCCCAATCATGAACTGTTAATTTTGGGCAACTACATCCAAACTCCATGCTGCACTACTAATATGATGATGGTCATAGTTTTTTTGGATTCCTTTTTCGGATAGGTTCAGGATTGATCTAAATATCATCTTGTTTGGATGAGAAGAACATATATTTTGAATTTATTTTCCACACATGTGCAAGGTGGGATAGATTTGTAATGTAGGCTCACATTCCTAATAAATGTGTCACACACCCTCACTGATGCATATAAATTGGATAGACTTGGAGGTCATCATCTCATCAAACATATCTCATTATGCTCTGATTGGTTTGACGGCCTTTGGAGGCCTCTTCCCTTCACATGTGCGGAGCTAAAGGAGTTCTTTTTTGCGAATATGTTTAGGGCTTATTTGCTGCAGTGTTAACCATGGTCAACCCTTGGTCGTTTGACCTCAAATATCTGCCAAAATTATGATTTTGAGAGGTTGTAATACTGGGTACTAAAATCAAGGAAATTGGAGCTGTTTGACCGAAGCCATAATTCGCAGCATTGACTTTTTGTTGTTGTCCTGCATTGACTTTGGGTTGACCAACATTGACTTGTGATGAGATGTATTTGAGGGTTGTGGGTGTGACACTTGGAAGGTTGGCTGATCTAGAAAGGCTTTGTTGGCTGAAGCATCCCGTTGACTGTCGTAACGCACCATATCTCATATCTTTGCTGGACAAAAGGAATTGTAATTCTGATCTATATTATTAGTTTTTCTTCTGTTGATCTATTATTATGCTCTATCATCATTTTACTATCATGTTTATGTGATTACTAATTTGTATCGAGTCTAAGAAATATTGAAGAAAATTTCATTAAGCATAAAACACCATGGTTATCTAAATTTAACATGGTATCGGAGCCAAGGTGAAGACAAAGTTCAAGCTAGTGTTAGAAGCAACCAATGAAGGAAGAAATCCTATCAAGGAAAAATTTCCTCCTCAACCTACAAGGGTTTCAAGGCTGATGATAAATTGATTGATAATCTTGATTTTCATGCATGGAAGATGTCCTTGGATTTGGTATTAGAAGATCAAGATTTCATGGACTATGTCCAGGGGGAGATTCAAGAGCCTCCATCAAATGTAGTTTCTGCCACAAAGATGAAGTATAGAAAGGGGGGAATCAAAGAAAATATGATTATCCGATATTTCATTCATAAGCACTTGGTTACTTACATTTCTGAGCTTAACACATCTAAAGAGATGTATGATAATTTGGTGGGGATGTTTAGGGCTAATAATGTTAATCAAATCCTTTTCTTCAAGAATCAATTGAAGAATATCAAGAAGGGCAAGGATGAATCTATTCAATCCTATTTTATGAGGCTCACTGAAATCAGGAATAACCTCCTAGCTTTTGGGGAAGGAATATCTCATCGAGAGATGGTTCTTATTTCACTTGTAGGTCTCCCCCGTGATTGGTATGTATTCAATACCACTATTATTAATAATAATGTGATTATTGATTTTGATGAAATATTGACGAGATGTACTCAAGAGGAGACAAGAATGATGGAGAGAGATTATCCCTCTAATGGAAATGGAAGTGACCCTACTGCCTTCGCCACTTATGCAAATACGAAAACCAATGGTGGCCCAAGAAATCAAAAGCATGGAAGAGTGGGGCCCAAAGGAAGGAAGGGAAGATGTTACACTTGTAACAAGACTGGTCACTATGTAAGAGAGTGCCCAAATAGAAGGGACTCTCCCAGGTATGATGAAAAAAGCAACTCAAGAGGGAATGGAAATCAAAGGAACAACAGGTTCAAAGGAAAACAGAAGCCTCCCTCTGATCGTAGTGGAAATGGGCAACCTTTCAAGAGGTCAAGAAATTCCAAGTATGACGAGTCTAATATTGTTGATAATAAGAGAAATGAATATATTCTTGTATCTTCGCTATGTGTTGCATCTCCTCCTGACACCCTGGATGTCTGGTTGATTGATAGTGGTGCTTCAAGGCACCTCACTGGTTATAAAGAAGCCATCTCTGATTTGATTGAGAAGGATACCAATCTGGAAATTATCTTTGTAGATAATTCCACCTATATCGTGAAAGGGACAGAGGTTGTGACCCTCCATCTATCTCAAGGTCAAGACCTTTGATTACAAGATCTGTTGTATGTACTTGATTTGATTAAGAACCTTGTGTCCATCTTGGAAATGGAAGAAAAGGGTTAAAGGTGGCATTCGTTGATGGAAAGGTACGTATATGGAAGAAGAACTTCAAGGAAGCTCTTACTATTGGTTTTAGAGTTGATGCACTCTACCAGGTTGGAGGAAGTCCATTGGGGGCTATGTCATTTGATACAACTCTTCAAACAGAGTTATGGCACTATAGGTTTTCACACCTTCATTATAAATCCCTTCCCGAAGTAAGGAAGGTGGTGACATGGATGCCCAAATTTAAAGATGATCATGAAGGAATATTTCAGGGTTGTGCCAAAGGGAAGCATAAAAGGGGACCATTCCCCTGTAGTGTCATAAAGACAACATATATCTTGTAGTTGATACATTATGATTTATCTAGTATGCTGCCCTTGACATCCTTTGGAGGATGTTCCTATTACATGACTTTTATAGATGACTTCTCCCACAAGACCTGGATATATGTTTTTGAAGAAGAAGGACGAAGCATTCAAATGGTTTCGTACCTTTAAGGCCTTGATGGATAATCAAATCGAGAAGAAAATCAAATTTTTGAGGACTGACAATGGAACCGAGTATGATTCAAATGAGTTTAATGTATTTTGTAGAGAAGCCGGCATTAAGAAGGAGACTACAACTACGTAGAATAGGACTATTATGGAAGCTTCTCGCGCCATGCTATGTGACCAAGGTCTTCCGAAGTTTCTTTGGAGAAGCTATGAACACTGCTATGTACGTTCAAAATAGATGCCCGCATTCTGATCTTGACTCCAAAACTCTCGAAGAAGTCTTCTCTAGTAAGAAACCTGATGTTTCTCATTTTAGATTTTTTGGTTGTCATGTTTTCTTTCATGTGCCGAAATAAGAGAGAAGCAAGTTGGATTCTCCTGGAAAGAAGGGAATGTTTTTGGGCTATAGTGAAACTTCGAAGGAATATAGAATCTATGTGTCTAGTCAAAGATAAGTGGAGGTATGCCACAATGTCACCTTTGATGAAGATTCTTCCCTCAATAATGTGAGAAATATTCCTAGCTCCGAGGAAGCAAAAAAGATGAAGAAGAAGGGAAGATAGTAGAGCTAAAGGATGAACTCATGCTTGATGTTGAAGGACCTATGGATCCTATTAATCCACCTCCTTCAAATAAGAGAAGACCCTCATGGCTCAGGGATGCTCTCGCTGATGTTGAGAGACATATCGCCCCAAGGGGAACATTTTGTGAAAGCAAGAATCCAAAGAGATACCAAGGCTATCTAGAAGCCATGAGTATGATAGTACATTCTGAGCCTACATCTTTTGAAGAAGATGTAAAGCATCATGTTTGGAATGATTCTATGCATGAAGAATATGAGTCCATTATGAAAAATTATGTTTGGGAAGTGATCTCAAGAATGGCTCTATAAGATCAAGCATGGATCTGATGGAAGTACTGAAAAGTACAAGGCAATATTTGTTTCCAGAGGCTTCTCTCAAAAAGAAGACATAGATTTTGATGATATGTTTGCAACTCTAGCCCGTTATACCACCATCCAATCTATTATTTCCCTTGTTGTTGCGCAAGGATGGCGTCTCCATCATATGGATGTGAAGAGCACTTTTCTGCTTGGTTTTGTTGGTTCAATTTACTGTTGCAAATTAATGCAAGTATTTAATATCAATCCGGGTTGGTGAACTTAGAAGCATCCCCAAAGTATATGGGTTTCAATTACAGTCAAATTTAGAAGATGAACTATTTATGGTTAGTGAAATGCATATTACAAATATAAAAACTAACTTAATTAATTTCTAAACAACGGATTAAGATATATCAAAATAATAATTAAGGGGCTCTATGTTTAGAGATCCTGGTTGTCCTTAATTACTGGTTGCATTATATCATCAATACCATTGTGAAAACATGAAAGTAGGAAATCTAACACTAAACAATAGATTAAGATATATGAAATAATAATCAAGAGGCTCTATGTTCAGAGATCCCAGTTGTCGTTAATTATTGGTTTCATTATATCATCAAGACCATTGTGAAAACATGAAAGCAGGAAATATAACACTAAACAATGGATTAAGATATATGAAATGATAATCAAGAGACTCTATGTTTAGGGATCCCGGTTGTCCTTAATTACTGGTTTCATTATATCATCAATACCATTGTGAAAACATGAAAGTAGGAAATAATAAATCTAAGTAAACTATTTCACAAATTACATCTATGAAAACTAAGAAGTGCACTTAGCTCGATGTGGGGGCCCTTCCACCCTTGCCTTTTTAAGTAAACTCAGCTACTCGAGACTTCAAGAAATCAATCAGCATGTAGCAACATCAAAATATGGTAGAACAGATCTTCTATTATGTCTTCGAGTCTCAAAGATAATAATAATAAGTCATACAAGTTCCAATTGTCAAAGCCTTCAAAGTGTGAGGCTTAAATAGATGAAATATCTAAAACTGATCTAAAATGTCTCAAGTAATCATAAATATCCATATCCTATCATATCAAGTCAAATTCATCTACCATATCCATCATAATCTGGAAAACTCCCATAAAATAAGAGTGTTGACCTAGTTTCTAGGGATCCTCCATAAAGACTGGTCCTATTTGACCTCCTTTGACTAAGCATACACTACAAGAAAAAAGGACATTGATGAGGGTCAAAAAATGTCACCATAAGCTCATTGGTGATGGTCAAAAGAGCTTCCGTCACCAAAAATTGAACGTCACCAAAGGTGGCATCGCCAAAAGTATAGGTGTTGTGGTGACATTCAAGGTTCGTCACCAATAATGATTTATAATGATGGATAGTGACCGTCACCATTTAATATGAGCAATGGTGATGGACCTTAGCCTCCATCACCAAAAAATGGAACGTCACCAAAGGTGGCATCACCAAAATTATGTGTTGTGGTGACAGTCAAGGTTCGTCATGAATAATGGCTATAATGACAAACAATGACCCTCACCATTTCATATCAGCAAAGATTTATGGTGACGGACCTTTCATGGTCATCACTATTGATGCACATATATATATATATATATATATATATATATATATATATATATATATATATATATATATATATATATATATATATATATATATATATATATATATTTGTGTCCACGATCGTTAATGAGTAGCCATTTCATATTTTGGTGAGGGTCGAAAAATGTCACCATAAGATCGTTGGTGATGGTAAAAAGAGTCTCATTCACCAAAAATTAATCATCATCATTCCATATGAATATCATGGCACGATGGAATCGAACCACCAACCTCCTACTTGTAAAGCAGGTGCTCTTCCATTGAGCTAGCACCCTTTAAAAAATTTGCCTTTAAAAAATGAGACCTTGAAACTTTATAAATTGTAAATTCTACAACTTCCAATAAATTCTACTACAGAGGAGAAGGAGGAATGTTTTTTACAAATAAGAGTCATAGAACGTAAATCTATCAAATAAATATGGTGTCATTCTAGTTAAAATAGGAATTTTTATCATATTGACTACAGTCGTGTACATGCAAAAAACCAAAATTACATCATCAATTTTGCATGGTTGACCTATAAAGCTCATACAGATTAAAAATAATTGAAGGTTGACGATGAGTAAAGTTAGATAACAACTCGATATATTGCAAACTCGAGGCTAACTACAAATCATCCAAAAATGTTCAAAGAACAAATAATCATTAATGAAAAATGTACAGAAGCATAGCATTTGAGCATATCAATATATAATATGAACATCTACCCACAACATAACTATGCACCAGAAAGCTTACATTATTTGCCAACATAACTCTAACATTTAGTTACAAAATTTCTATTAAATTCAAAGTTACTAAAACAAAAAATATTGCAAAACACAAATCAATAATAAAAAATTGTCATTTACCATTTATAATTATGTGGAAACCAAATTATGTTCCCCATGCCATTGAGATCTAGCTTAGGTGGCTAAAAGGAGGTGTTGTGATCCTCCCCATATAGATTCAAATCCCACTCGTCACATGCTTTCCCCTCGTAGGTTGATAGCCTCTAAAAGGAGTCATTTCATGTGGATGGGGCAGGTGTTATCCCTGAGTGACTTTTGATGGATTAGATTCCTCGGTCATAACAACTTAGCTAATAATGGATTTAATAAGTCCACAGGTGAAATTCCTGTCACTAAATGGAAGCATTCAAACCAAAAAAACCATGTTCCCCATCCTTCAATTTGCAATAGTCTAATCCCATGTTAGTATGTGACAAGACTTATGATAAACTCACTTGAGAAAGGAAATAACCACTTAGACTTACAGTCTTCAAACCATGAATGCAACAAAAATTTATGCGCATCATATATAAAAAAATAGTATTAATGGAAATCATAGTTCAATATAAAGGCTTCCATTTATTGTTACTTTCATCCCAGAATGCCACCCATCAAGAAGTTGTGTTGTATAGTCAAATTTTTCGATGCTTTTGTTTGTGGGGAACTTATTTATGGATCCTAAATATGCAACCAAAGTCACTGATTGACATCATATATCCTTCATTATTGAATGATAGAGCTTATGATTTACATGCATTGACCAAGAAAAAGAACATAATAAGGAATAACACCAAACTTATCATACAACAAAAAGGAAAACAAAAGAAACATTAATAGATGTAGTTGTTAAATTTCTAATCATTGAAGGAGACAAAATAGGTAAATAGTATGTCTCAATAAAACATTTTTTTAATTTTGAGTATGTACAATGTTTCAATGGATACCATTGATGGTCAATGCAGGAAAAACAATCATGTCACATGTTGCAAAATAAAAATACATCAGTTCTCTTAGAGAGTGGGCACTTGGAACCCAGTCTCATACAACAAACCTATCATACAACAAAAATTCTAAACCCTTCATACAGCAAAAAGGAAAACAAAAAGAGCATTAATAGGTCTAGCTACTAAATTTCTAAACATTGAAGGAGACAAAATAGGTATATAATATTTCTCTAAAACACATTTTTTACTTTAGAGCATGTACAATGTTTCAATGTCTTCCATTGATGGAAAATGCAGACAAAAGAAACATGTGGCATGTTGCAAAATAAAAATACATCAGTTCCCTTCAGAGTGGACACTTGGAACCCATGTATGTCAACATAAGATTTCAACAGAGCAAAAAATATTGCATTCAACTCGTGATCATATATGCATTCTAATCTTAACTCTTTCTCTAGAGGTGATGCCAAGAGTCCAAGTTTGCCTCAGAGCAGCTTAACCATAATTAAAATTATCTACCAAATTTTGTGTTTCATTACAAGTGGGTTATGTAGCTCAGCTTCCTAAAAGCCCGATTTCATGCTTATATTGTGTCTTGACTCTTACCAATGGGTTCATACTAAACATTGATGTGGGGACTAAGGTCCAAGCAGGCTCCAGTTTAGAGACTAACTTAAGTACTAAATAAGGCAATGATATGCTCAATATTGAAAGAGAGTCTACCCTCAAGTAATCAGGTTTCATATAAATGGGTTATCAGAAATTGGAGTATTCATGATATCTCGAATGAAATTAGGTGTTTTGTTGCAAAGATTCTTGTAATAAGGTTTTCCTATGTAAGAAGATGGTTCAATAAGATGAGGAACCGGATAGGGTAACTAAGGAGATCATTTGGGACTAAATTAAATTTAAGTGAGAATTCATACCACTCCATGTTGGAAGAAAATAAGAGAACGTGTGGCACATGTGGATGCATGGGAATACTGGCACCACTAGTTAGTTAAATCAGTTCTCTTCTATTTAAGGTAAGAGACCTACTTTCCTCCACCAAACATAATGAATTACATATGCAGCACAGTTATCATTGTTTTGGGTGGAGGAAAATATTTGGAACTCGTATTTGGTTGTTTTCCCATATTAGAGGCCCAGTTTTGGTTGAATATGGGGTGTTTCTCCAAAATGGAGGCCCTGGTTACTGCTTGTTTTTTGTTTTCACCATGGGTAACTGGTCCACCTGATTTACTTTTGGTTCCACATAGTTCTTCTGCTTTCCCTATCTTGGGTGATGAAACAAAATGGAATGTTGCGGCACATACTATGTAACTTTTTGCTATATATATACAAAAAAGTTCGATTTTTTTCTTGAAAAAAATTTGTGTATTTATATTATAATTAATGTATTTCTATTAAAAATAATATATATATATATATATATTTGTAAATTAGACTAATTCTACTAGAAAAGCATATGGTACCAGATGGATTAGAAACAAGAGAGGCTAGATAGCAGGGAAACCGGAAATGAAGAACAGTCAACCTCGATCCCGTTGAGTAGCCAAGAGAGAAGCAAGAGAGCCAAGAAGATAAGCAAGGGAGCCAAGAAGACAAACACAGGAATCTACCCAGAGTGGGTTGAATCCTCAATACGACATTTCTTTCCTTTATTTTTTGGAACTCTAACCCAGCCATCCAGGGGTTCTTGGGCTAGTACCACTTGGAGCCTATTGGTGACTGAAGGAGGGGATCCTTATATGAAACTGAGAAGGAGGTTTCATGAGACTAGTTTTTAGCACTCGAAGTACCGTTGGGCTCTCCAGGGTCTTCCGAGGTCATGTCCTTCTCCTTCTTTGCAACCTCCTCGTCTGCTCCAATCTCTTCCTCATCTAAGCTAAAGGAGTCGATGTCATCCATGGGGGGGTACATATGGTTTCCAACTTTTGGAATTTGACTTGTGGTTTCTCCTCTTATTTTGGGCAAGGAATGAGGAACATGATTTCTAAAGGTGTCATGTTTGATGGCAGTGACGACATCGGAAGGCAGTGTTCTCATAGTCCAGAGTCTGTATCCAATGGAAGTCTCCCACTTTGAGATTGATTTGATCTGGCAAGCCTTTGCTGATGTCTATTTTAGCGCATATTCTGCCATAGGTCTATATGCCTAATTCCCCCCTGAAGGGATCTGTTGACAGAAAGCGTCCTAGGGTATTTCTGATTCCTTGAAAGACATAAAAGTGCCATAGAGAGGCTAGTAAATTTGGAAGCATAGCCCAAATAGGAAGCTTGGTAATGACGATCATGGAGGAGTCAAAGTCTAGGAACCATGGTGTGAGGAATAGCTCAGCTTTTCCCCGGAACTAAGGTCCTCCTATTAACGCTTTTTTATAGTCCTCATTGAAAGCGAACAGAACTATGAAAAAACCCTTTGAGCAAAAGAAAATCCTGCTATTATTTTTCCAAATGGAGTAAACCAATGAATAGAGATCTATTGAGCATGGCCATAATCCGTTGAATCGGAAAATAATGGCATTTTCTGCATATAATTGAAACTGGTTATCCAGTGTTGGATGGGATATTTCAACCGCTGGTATGTCCTCCATTTTATCCACTAAAAATGTCTTGGGAGCCTCAGGGGTTTGGGTAGCTTTCTTGGGATGCTTTCCATGGACAGTATCCTTGTAAGAGAAAGCTTGAGCAAAGGATAGCTACCCAGAAGCCCCTCCTCACGAACGTAGGGATAGAACTAGAGTATCGTTTTTCTCAATGTTATAGAAAGAGAGCGGAAGAGTTTTCTCGAGGTATTTACTTCCATAGAGGAATCGCTGCAGGGCAGAAGAGATCCTCATCTTGGGCATGCACTAGACTCTGCACCAGATCCGCAGATCGAACCCAGAAAAGCAAGGTTTTGCCATTGATAAGTGAGATATGGATCTAGAAGGAGGGGGCCAAGTCTACCTTTTCAAGAGATGCACGATGGAGCGAGGGTTCAATGTGGAGAAGCGGTAGGCCATATGTGAAAGTCTTTTCCATGTTGTTAGCCTTCAAAGAAGAATTGTTCTGAGTCGCGTTGCTTCTGTTGGAGTCTTTCACTCTGGAGCACAGCAAACCGAGAGATGAATTAGTTTTCAGCCTCACCTCGGGGCAGAGCTCCCACCCAATCCTTCTAGCAGGCTTCCCACGAATCTGTGAGCAATCGTGCGCCTCTTCCCAAACTATAGCTAAAACCACTTGCAGGATTTAGGTGTCGTTAAGTCATGAAGAGGTGGGTGGAGCCATACTACCATAAATCCCTCACCATTGTTGGTAGAGAAGGACTCATGCATAGATAGGGGCGTGCCTAGGCTCTAGTCGCCAAGCCTTGCAGGGCAGATTTGAGGTGAGATGGCGGCAAGTAGGTGCGTGTAGATGCAGATCTGAGCTGTCAGATTCCATCGCATAGCAAGACTCATCCAGGGAGAGCCGACTCTATTCCTGTTGCATGCGCCTCGATGACTGGAGATTTTGCCTGCCTCAAACCTGCAGTTAATCGCAGGTCTTGTGTCTTCATGGAGGAATAGGAGCCAGGCCTTACCCATGCAAGACAGATCGCGAGCAGCAGGGGACTGTAATGCACCAGCGGCAGCCTCCTGCCCATGGCATTCGAGCAAGGAAACCCTAGCAAAAGCTGCGCAAATCATCATTTTTTTCCTCCTTCATTTTTTCTATTAATAATATAATATTAATATAAATATTATTAATATTAAAATTAAATATTATTACTTAAATATCAATTATAATTAGCATTAAGGTAATCACAATGTTACATTAATAATTATTATATTATTAGTGTTATTAATAGCGTATCATTTTTATTAGTGTAACATCATTAATATTATGTTTTTCATAATAATAATTTAACTTAATATTAAAACTATTTATTGATATATTAATTCGTTGTTAATATGTATAATAATTTAATATTAACAAAATAAATTAATATTGAGAATAACTTAATATCAATATACAATTAATCAAATACATTTGTTGATTATTTATTATTCATTTTATTAACAAGTGCTACCTAGTCCTTCTTACTTAGTTTAAATATAGGTAAAACATTTAATATAATAGAAAACCTTGTAGTGCAAACTTTATTTCATAATGTCTCAAAGATACCAACAATTTTAAGTGGTTTTAGTGTTCAATAGAAAAAATAAATTTATATGTATTTTTAATTTTTAGATTCGTCTAGTCCCAGGGGAATCCAATTGGTTATCAAAGAAATGTGAAATTTGTGAATATTGAGAGATCCAAGATTCAAATCCCCCTGTTTGTGACATTGTTTATTAAGAGGAGGAAGGGTCGTATACCTCCATTATTCTTGTTATCATTACTAGTGTAGTCATTGTAATTGAAATTAAGGATTATGTTATTACAAAATTTGCATATAGAAGATGCTAGCATGATACATATAAAACATATTATGCAATATTTAAATTGATATTAGTATAATATGCATAAGATTAATATATATTTTTCATACATGTAATCTAATAGAAAATGGTTATTCTATGAAATTGATTTACAAAGAACAATTGTATTCGTATTTATATGACAAAGTTTGATAATTTATATTTTCCTAAATAAGAAAACAAAATCATATAATTCAATTACTAAGTAGTAATTTTATTAAGTCTTGTTCAAATTGTGTACAACTAAATGGATGTTGCATCTGAATTACAAATTGTGTAGTACAATGCACAATTACATAGTATTGATTAACTTAGCATGGAACTTAACATGATGTTAGACTCTTACCTAGGGAGGGCCTAATAATGTGAAAAATTTGGGATTTTTCTTTTGTTTTTTTGGACTAAGCATTGAAATATTGAACATATCATAACTTTTCCATGTTTTGAAAACTAGATGAATAAACAATATTTATTAATGCTTCTTTGTTTTTTGTAAAAATTATCATACATTCTCTAATAACTTTGAAAAATAACAGAGAAAGTAGGAATTCAAGTAGACCAAATAAGACATACTTTTTATTATGTGAAAATTTCATTAAAAATTTGAGGATTCCAATAAATGATAAAATTAGAATGACCAATCAAAATGAAGAGTGGAATAGAGATGAAATAAGCATGTATCCTCTATTTGACTTATAGACATATATATAAATTAGAGTTTAGAAAAATGAATCATAAATAATAAAGGAAGTATGCATATAATAAGTTATGCTTTGTTATTGTTAACTTATGGGGATGATGTTAAGTTATTGACAAATAATAAAAATACTTGTGATAAAAATATAATTATTTCATATAATAATGACATTTTCTTCTTAGGTAATATCATAATTATTATTAAAACTCTTGTCTATAGAAATAGAGAAGCATGAGCATGAATGTCCTCTATTCTATACATAATAAATGAAAAAAAAACAGTAACAATAAAAATAGTAAATGAAAAAAAATAGCAACAATAAAAATTTTATATGGTTGTTGTTTGAGCTAGTTAAAGATTCTTGGAAGAAGGTTATATGTTTTGAATAGTAAATGAAAAAAATAGTAAAAACAATTTTATATAGTTGTTGTATGGGTTATAGAGTTAGTTAAATAACCATAAAAGAAGGTTGAAAACATTAACAAATTGTGTTTAGTAAAACAATTATGTATTAAAATAAAACTGATTACTCTAGAAAGAAAAACATTAATTTATTATATATATTATCAAATTTAATCATAAAAATATAAATAAATATAAATAAAAATTATTTTCTCAAATAAAAGTTAAACAAAGGTTATTTGTCTCACATATATTTAGAAAACCTATAAATAAATCTCAACTAATATTAGATGTAAAGGAAAATTTATATACATAAAAATATATACTTTACAAACCAAAAAAAGAGAACAAAGTATATACATAGAGTTGTTGGAATAATGTTCAAATAGTGAATCCACATATACTTGATTAGTTGTTTTCTCGTAGTTAGTGTTTGAGTCTCTATCGTGAGTTGTGACTTGGTAGTTGGTGTTGTGAGTTGGTTATCTGAATTATTTGAATCTATGTGCATATATAGTGAACTCGTTGTCCAAGTAATTTGATCAATAAGATTTGGTTGTATTCTTGTGTTTCTTTGATTCTCTAATTTCGTATCAAATCTGAGAAGGCCAAGATATGAGAAGCTTGATCCAGATCTGAATTATTCTAGAGGGTGCAATATGGGTTTAATTGTGGAAGACGGTGGTTGATTTTTTTATTTTATGTTTTTTTAGGCCGAGTTGAGTGAGATTTGTGAAGGGGTCGTGGCCGTGTTTGAAAACCCATCAAGAGAGCCTATGTAATGCTAGAATATGTAATTCCTAATTGTCTTAGTTGTGACTTTCTATGTAAGGAGTCTATTATTATTCTATAGGAGTTCGCTAACCATGTTCCTAGTTTGGTGTGTGGTTGAGATATTCTCCCAACCAACTTATTGTGTGTCCAAAATAGTTTCCCTATCTTGAGACAACACTTCATGTATATATGTAATTCTTTTTTTATTAATAGAACATAGCGTGCATGCTCATATTTTATCTTGGTATCAGAGCCCGGATGGACCTGGCCTTGGCCATTCTGGGTCGAGGGAAATAAGACAATATATTTCGATTGTTTTCGTTTTTTTTGTCCATCTATCTATGCTCTAAGAGTTGCAAATCGATCATTCATCAAGGCGTCTTATGTTCCAAATTTTTTAGCAGATTCGAAATCCATTTCAGCATTCATGTGAGTATTAATTTTAATTTAGATTGACTTGAAGTAATTTTGTGGAGCGTGGAATTCGTAGCATGGGAGTCTCAGTGATTGAGATTAGTGTGGATCTCTGGAGCTGGAGCTGGACATGGCGTGAAAATGGAGGTTTAAGCATTCGGTAGCGTGGGTAATTTCCAATGGATCGAGCGTAGGTGTCACAAAGTTCTACATGCGGCATGGTGCAATGGCTTGGATGGAGAATCATTTTGGTGAGTCGCATCCAAAACGATTGTAGAGACGTTAACTAGTGAGGTTTTGTATCCAAGGCTGAGTGAGAGAAACACTCTTATGTCGGCTTCGATGGCCACGCTAATCCACTGTGGAAAGGAATTTGTGGAAAGATATTGTAGTGCAAGAGAGGAAACTCCAGTTCCAGCAGAATTCCCAGACAGTGTTTCCAATTCGCCAGATGGTGAACCTACCCAATATAGGACTCGGCCTCGGGACCACCAAGACAGAGCAATCTTCGCTTTCCTATGGAGTTCTTGATGAGGGTCGTGCGCAGATCGTGTGGAAACATGGCATCATAAATTTTATAAATTGTGTTTTCTGGGTGCATTTTTTCTTCTGGTGGTGCTTTTAAGTTTGATTTATTTGATTCCCTAAGGCCAAGATCCATTTCTTTGTCGATTTCATTTAAGATCATATGCAGTAGCGATTCTAACCCATATTTTTCTGTCACTATAGTCCTCGTGTCAGTGGGCAGGTGATGGAGACCCTATGGCTACTTTTGTGCATTATAGACTTATTTTTAGGATAAATTCTTGTAGTCTATGTTTATGAACTTCAGTTACAAAAATATGTGCATCCTTTTTGTGTTCACTGTATTAACAATATGGTTTCGGTCGCCTCTACAAATTTGATTTTGTGCTACTACCTTGCCAGCGTTGCGTCCAGACAGAGTGAACTTGGAAACGTGGTACATTGTATTGTGTTTTGCTATGTTAGTGAGCACATACTTGGGTCCTTTTTGAATGAGATGGTGTGGCAGCATTTGTGGCTAAGGAGGGAGACAGGGTGAAGATGAAACCAAAACTTCCAATATGCCCCAAATTATTATATGCTTTAATGAAACGAATTGTCTTCGTGAACTCTTTTTTTTTTTCAACTAAAACATCTTGAGCCCAATCAACTTAACATGTAAATGCATTCATGTAAATCTGGTTGAAAATTTTGTAACTTTTGTCGTGATATTTAGTTTGTCCAACTATTGTCACACATTTGTGTCTATGTTGGAATTGGTCATTCCAACAATAGACAAATTTATTTGCGGGAATGATTTACTACCATATATGACGAAGACATGACAATGAAAATGGCATCAGAGGATAGTGGTTGGAGCTACATCAGAGATTGGAGGAAGATGGAAAATCAAGTTTGTGGGATAGACTCACTAACATGTTGTATTATGTGACACATTTTGATTGTAAGAAAGTCTAGGATATTTTTGAGGTGGTCTTTCTAGAGTATGTACGTGGTAACTCCAAGAGTTGGAGTGTGTAATGTAAGCCTGATGAGGCATATGTATCCCCATGAAGTTCGTGGTAATATGAAAACCACTTTGTAATTGCTGGTTTGTGGTCAGCCGGAAACCACTTTGTAGTGTTGGTTTGTGCTGAGCCAAAAACCACAAGTGAGAGTAAAGTGGACAGGGATTCCTATTGGCATGGTTGAGGGTGAGCCAATAAAATCCTACACCTGGTTGAGTCAGGTCTATGAGTTGAGCCTTAGTGGCTACAAATCCTTACTGGCTACAGAGCCTTCGTGGCTACAAAGCCTTTGTGGCTACAGTGCCCCAGTGGCAACATAGGAGCCTCAGTGCTCATAGTTTCGGAGTATAGGTGTTTTTCAGAAACACCTTACTCATAGGAGAAACTTGGTTTCGCACAGGTCTCGATAAGTTGAGCATAAAGCGGTCAGCTCTTATTTGGGTAATATGATAAAACCCACGATGATGATGTTGGAGGGGGATTTGTAGGTACATGTACACGTATGCAGTGATAATGGTTGATAGAACCATGTATGCGAAGGACATCCTACGAGACTAGAGGTTGCAGCGGTTGGCACCCATGCATTCTGGTGGATGGTTGCCCCTTTATATGGCGGTCGATATATCCTTTTTGTTATGTCTAACCATGACTAGATTTTGTAGATTGATATCGAGACAAGTATCCATTAAGGGAGTGTGTTGGAATATGTAATTCCTACTTGTCTCAGTTGTGACTTTCTATGTAAGGAGTCTGTTCGTATTCTATAGGAGTTAGCTAACTATGTTCCTACTTTGGTGTGTGGTTGAGATATTCTCTCAACCAACTTATTATATGTCCAAGATAGTTTCCATATCTTGAGACAACAATTCATGTATACATGTAATCATTTCTTGATTAATATAGCATAGTGTGCATGCTCAGATTTTATCTTGTAAACCCCTAACCAAATGTGCTTCGACACATAGTCTCCAGAGTGATCAAAGGATAGTGTGGCTTACGTTTGTGTTGCGTGGATACGATCGTTGTCAAATAAGGGGCAGCTATAAAATTTATTTGTAGATTAGATGATGTGTAAGAGGTCGAAAACCTGTTCACGCCACCGAAATATTATAGTGTTGTCACTGTTCATCTCTCTAGCCACAAGTGAGCCTAAGTCATTGCTTCAAGATCCATTAATGCATGAAAGAGAATTTTTGTAGTATGTGAAGAAGCCATCTTGTGTTTGTGGTCGTTGATCTTCATCGTGAACTAATTCATTATTTCTTAAGTAATGTTGTGGTAGTACAAAAGATTATTATAAGGGAGTTTTTAAATAATATTATTATAATGGAGTTGTGGTAGTGTTTAAGATTATTATGGTTATTGTAGTCTAATGTATTTTTTGGTTTTGACGTGAATTTTTGGATAAGGTTGACTTGTGGTGATTGTGGTGTTTTTGAAGAAAATTCTATATATTTTATTTGTGGTGATTATATTTATTTTTTTATTTTTTTTAGATTATTCATTTTGAAAAAGGTGGAAAAGGTTTTTATAAGTTTTGGATCTGGTGAATTCGGGTGCATGTTTCTTTATATCTGGTGCATTTGGTTGTGGATCTTGTGAATTTGGGTGAAAATATGTTGGACATTTTGTTTATTTGGGAAATATTTTTTGTCATCATGTCAAATATTTTGGCTAAAACTTATTTGAATGAGTCTACAAGACTTGATGGAGGAAATTATGCAAATTGGAAATTCAAGGTATTAATAGTTTTAGAGGGAAATAATTTGTGGCCCACAGTGAGTGGGGCAGAGCCCAAACCCATTGTTTTTGCAGCCATTCCAGATTGGGAAAAACGAGAAACAAAAGCAAAGGTGTTCCTAAGAATGTCAATGAAGGACAACATCATTCCTCATATTAGGGACTGTAAACATCCAAAGAAACATGGGATGTTCTAAAAACCTTTTATGAAACATATAATACCAACCTAATTTTGTTCTTGAAGACCAAGCTTTTGCCAATCCAAATGGAGGCCAATGAAAGTATAAGAAAATTTATTTCCTGTGTCAACGAGCTAAGTGATAAGTTAGGAGATATTGCTGAAAATATGTCTAATACTGACTTGGTCGACATCACATTAAATGAATTTGTGCAAGATTATCAATTTTTTGTTTCGAGTCTTTCAACTAAAGAGAAGCCTCCTACTTTTTATGAATTGATAGGTATTCTTCTAAAATGGGAAGAGAGGACGAAGAAATTCAATTTGGGCTCAAACAGTTTAGATTTGGCATTGGTAGCCAAGTTAAGCAACCATAAAAAGGCAGTCCATGGGAAAAAATCAAAGGACACAATTTTCAAGCAAAAGAAAAATGTATGGCACAATCTAAATTTCTAGTTCATCATAATAGAAACGATGATTGCTATTATTGTGGAAAACCTTAAAATCATGCTAAAGATTGCTAAAAAGAAAATATAATGAGTCTAAGAATAAAAAAAAAAAGACATAATGGGAATTTTATGGACAAAGACACCTCAATCAATGATGGATTCAAAAATCTAAGATTTTTTATTTCTGATGTTGCATTGTCTGATGAGACTGATGATGTGAAAGCTTGGTTCATTGATTCTGATGCATCACTACATATGTCTTGTAATAACAATTGGTTCGATGAATATCATGAGAACATTGATGGAACATGTGTTTATCTAGGAGATAACACATCCCTTAAAGTTCAAGGTTATGGAATAATAGGTGTGATTTTGCCTAATGGACGATAGATACAAATGTGATGTATGTTCCTGGCATAAAAAATAATTTAATTTATGTTTCTACTATTGTTTATCAAGATCTAAAGGTGTAATTTTTAAAATAACAGTGTGTTGTTAAATATATCCAATATCTCTACAATGTTATTGCCACAGGTACCAGAGTTGGAGGCTTCTATAAGCTGGATGTGACCAGGTTAGGGCATCAAGCATTGGCATCTCCAACAATGTCAACATAAGAGTTATGGAATCAAAGGTATGGACATTTAAATCACAATGATTTAATGTTACTTCATAGAACCTTCAATGGTTGAAGGTCTCCATGTTATGAAGAATAAACATGTTGAATATGAAGCATTTGCACTTGGCAAGCAATATAGAGAGGAATTTCCTGTACATGAAGAAAAAATATAAAGAGAAATACTTGCATTAATTCATATTGATGTATGTGGACCTCTTCAAACTATATCTCTTGGAGGAGCATTTTAATTTCTTATTTTTTTAATTATAGATATAGATACACTTGGGCCTATTTTATAAGAAAGAAAAGTGGTGTTTTTTAGTACTTTAAGGAATTCAAAAACATGGTGGAAAAAAAATTTGGAAATACATCAAAATTCTCATATCTGATTAGGGGGAGAATACAAATCAAGAGAATTTAATTAATATTGCAAAATTCATGGGATTCTACAACAATTTACAGTTCTTCATACACCTCAGCAAAATGGAGTTGTTGAGAGGAAAAATAGAACACTAGTGAAATGTGCACAAAGCATGCTTCAAGATAAAAATATTTCTAATGGTTTTTGGGTTGAAGCCATTAACACTATTATTTATTTAAAAAATAGGAGTCTAACCAAAATTTTAGATATGAAAACACCTTTTGAGGCATTTTATGGATATAAACCAAAAGTGAATCATTTAAGGTTTTTTGGATGCAAGGCATTTGCTCTTATTCCAAAAGATGAAAGAAGAAAACATGATGCAAAATCAATTAAGTGCACATGCATTAGTTATTGTGATGATCCAAAGGTGTACAAGTTGTTTTATCCTATTTCACATAGATTTCTTGCAAGTAGGGATTTGGTGTTTCATGAAAATGCAGATGAAGGTGTTAAAATGAATAATACAAGTGTATGGCATGATACTCATGATTATGTTAAAATAGAAGCAAGTGTTGAATACGAAAAGGAACATGTAAAAAAATAGGTATATGAACAGGTACAAGTTCAAGAGAAGGAAGCATCTAGTAGTCATGACACTCCAAGAAGAGAACAAGAGACTCCACAAAGCATAAATAAGGAAGAAAGAAGTAAAAATATAAGGAGGAAATCAAGTCAAATTCAGTCACCTATAATGTATAAATATTATGCATTGATGTCTCATGTAATGAATGTGGTTGAACCTTCAAGTTATGAAGAAGCTAAAGAATATAAAGAATGGAGAGATGCAATGGATGAGGAATACGACTTTATAATAAATAACGACACATGGGAATTAAGGGACTTGCCTAAAAATAAAGTTTTCGTAGGATGTAAATGGTTGTTCAAACCAAAGCTTAATGTTGATGGAAGAAGAATTTTATTTGGCTCAGCCTGAAGGGTTTGTAAAGAAGGGACAAGATCATCTTGTTTGCATGTTAAAGAAAATTTTGTATGCTTTGAAACAAGCACCAAGATATTTGTATGTGAAAATCGATTCATTCTTTTATGGAAAAAGGTTTTGTGAGAAGCAAAAGTGAGCCT
This sequence comes from Pinus albicaulis, assembly GCA_034641835.2. Taxonomy (NCBI): domain Eukaryota; kingdom Viridiplantae; phylum Streptophyta; class Pinopsida; order Pinales; family Pinaceae; genus Pinus; species Pinus albicaulis. The sequence goes on from CM076579.1 coordinate 1,243,153,793, forward strand.
AACATGCATATCCAGAAAGATGAAGATGGGAATATTACCTTGATAGCTTTATATGTTGATGATTTTATCATAACAGGAAGTGCATTCACGTTGACTTAATAAATTTAAATTCAACTATCACAGGTATTTTAAATGAAAGATCTTGGTGAATTTCATTATTCTTTGGGCCTTGAAATTTGGAGGGAATCTGGTAAGACAATCATCACACAAAGAAAATATGGAAAGATAATCCTTCAAAGATTCCATATGTTTGAATTAAAACTAGTGTCTACTCCTTTGGAACAAAATGTCATGTTTTACATTGATGATGGATCTAAAGAAGTAAATGGAACTTCGTATCATCAATTGGTGGAAAATTTGAACTACCGCACCACTACTAGGCCAGATATAGCATATTCTTTCAACATCCTTAGTCAGTTTATGGATAAGCCTTGTGAAAACCATTGCAAAGCAGCAAAGAAAGTCCTTCAATATCTGAAGGGGGCACTTTATTTTGGTATTTTGTACTAATGAATTTGATGTTGAGTTGGAAGGTTTTTCTTATTCAGATTGGGCTATAAATCTTGATGATAGAAGAACAACCTTTGGATATGCATTCAATTTAGGATCGGGGATTGTATCATGGAGCAGCAAGAAACAACCAATTATTTCTTTGTCATCCATGGAAACTTAATAAAAATCCTTGACCAATGCAAATTCTGAAGCTATTTGGTTGAGGATCCTTAAATATGTTGGAGAAAAACAAAAAGGACCAATGAGCATCAAATGTGACAACCATAGTTCCATTAAGCTAGAAAATAATCCAGTTTATCATTCCAGAACAAAACATATTGAAGTTCAACATTACTTTGTAAGGGAAAAGATACAATCAAATGAGATTTATTTAGTTTATTGTAATACAAGTGAGAATGTAGCTAACATCTTTACCAAGCCTCTTGGAAAGATGAACTTTGAAATATGTAGACAACAACTAGGAATTGTGGAAAATCCATTTCTCCATTAAGGGGGGATGTTGGAATAATGTCGAAATAGTGAATCCAGATAGATTTGATGAGTTGTGTTCTCGTAGTTAGTGTTTGAGTCTATTTTTCATGATTTGTGTCTTCGTAGTTAGTGTTATGAGTTGGTGATCTAAATTATTTGGATCTATACTGTCATAGAGGTTTTCTATGTGTGCCTATATAATATATTGGTTTTCCAAGAAATTTGATCAATGAGATTTGGTTATATTATTGTGTCTCTCTAATTCTCTAATTGGAGTAACCTTTCAAAGGGAAAATTCTATTAGATTATCACATCCCCTATGCTACATTTTTTTGGTTGTGTTATACTCTTTCCACAAATAATCGCATGTGCGAGGGGGAGCACAGGGGGGTCAACAGCCCACGAGTTCATTGTGTCGGGTGCAACGCCTCAGGAAACTTTTTTTTAACCCTATAATAGGGGCGGAGGACCTACCTATGGTTTTGTGCATGGGTTTGCACATGGTTTTAGGCATTATGGTTTTCAATCCATGCTATTTTGTAGATCCGGTCAAGGGAACTACGATTATGTTCTAATCCACGATTAATGGATTGGGGTTTATGAATGTTTCCGCATATATATATATATAATGAAAAAATCAATCTGATAGTCCTGGTTTTTTGCTCGAGGGGAAAATCTTTGTGTATATTTGTTTTATACTTTATGTTCTCGCCATTATTTATGTTTTGTTTTTAGGAATTCGTTTGCAGATGGTTTTTGTACAGGGTTATTACCTACACATTTAGTGTACAACATGCCTACTTAGTTATTATTTTTTAACTAACCACATAATGATCTCTAACTCATTCTGATCACAGGTAGGTGTTAATTCAACATACTCCCCCTTAAGAGTACTTTTGACCTGAATACACATTCTTCATCTTTGTCTTCCATTCTCACTACTCTTTGTTTATGTACCTACAAAGACAATATTTCACTCTTCCTACACCATGACCAATCATCATCATGGATTTTGTGTGGTTGGCCCATAACCATTATATCTATAGATTTTTTCTTTTTCTTACCCTCAAATATTTATGTGGACTAGTAACTATTTTACCTATGCCTTTTTGTTGTGGCTTACCCTCAACTATTACAAGTGGTTCCAAGTAAAAAAATTTAGGGATTTTTTATCTACATATATATTTTCCTTTTAGGGATTTTTCCATGTGCATCTACATTCATCTACATCTATAATATTATTATTCTTATCTTTCTTCTTTTGTTTCTTCGTCCCTTGCATTTTTTTCATATTTCTTTGTTCTTTGTGTCTTCATCTTTCACGTTCATTTTCCCATGGTGCTGCATAATTCTATTTGTCATCATCTTCTTTCATCAGTGGTGATTATTTTTGCTATTGCGTCAATCTCTTTGTCATCATCATCTTTCATCATGTCGTTCTCTTTATTCGTTGCTATTGCATATTTATCACTATTATAAAATACTTTCATCATTATATTAGTTTCTACAACCTTCATTTGTCATGGAGACAACTTATTTTTCCTTCTTGTACTTTGATACTTCCCACAAATAATTAATTTGATGTCCATATAAAAATGAATTTGATGTCCATATGAAAAGGAATCCATCTAAATTAATACTTGCTAGTTTTTAGGAATTCTTTGGGTGACATGATTCATAAACTTAAACTCTCTCTTCGTTATATTTTTGGTCCTCACCTTCGAGATTATCCCAATTTTATAATATTATACTTACCTTATGTTAATTCCAAAATTTGATGTCACATCATTTCTCTATAAAAGAGGATACAAGCTACATGATTACTACATTTGGGGTCTAACTTGATAGTGCTTAAAAAACACTAGGGGAAAAACAACTTGTCTGTATTTATACTTTTACATGAACACAACATTCTAGGGTATGGGGTACAACCAAACATACACCCATTTACAACAAACCTCATTACATCATGCCAAATGAAGTACAACATGCATGCAAAATGATTTTGTGATTCACAATGTGACCATTCACGCTACTAAAAAATTACAAACCCATTACTTATGCCCATTTACTTCTCATGGCCATAAGTACCTACCTTTTTGCTTTTTAACTCTAAAATTTATTAATTTCATAGTCAGCCATTTACTCTATGAAAATGAAAGAAAATAATGGCCGCTAATCCAACATTCTCTTTTAAATTTACCAGTAATAACCATGTTTGATACTAATTGTTGGCTTTAATAACCCTAAAACAAACAAAGATACAAATAAACATGAAGAATAAAAAGAGTTGTAAACTCCAGAAAGAGAAATTTTATTAAATCACAAATAAACATGAAAAATAAAAAGTAAAAATAGAAAGAGTTGTAAACTCTTAAAAAAAAAATAAGAATTAAAAAAATTATAAACTCTTAAAAATATATATATTAGATTGTAACATTCACTATATCACATTTAGTATATAACAAACTACATTAATCATAACCATTATATCAAACTCAATTATTCCATTTTAACTAACCAGATAACAATTCATCTCTAACTAACTCGAATTACAATAGAAAATACTTTAACATTTCCAACCTTTTTATAAACCTAGAACCATACTATCTTCAAAATGTTAAAGACCTGAAACCATCCTATTACTCAGGTAGCACACATGCGAACTTATGCAATCTTTCATGCCACTCCAACTAGATATTTTTTTTATGAGATATGTTATGCAATCTTTCATGCTGCTGCCACTGGACATTTTTTACGGGATAACTTTTATTTTATATAGTTTAAAAGGTTTAAATCTACCTCCTCCTCTCTTTTATATGGTTGTTTTACAGATACCATACTTGCTTATTTAAGTGGTATAAGATTGTCACCTATAACCAACAATTATTTCAAATATTTATTTCTATTGAAGTTCTGGAAAGCGAAATTAATATAGTTCAGTCAGCAGGGATTTTAATGAGAACGGTGTCTCCGAGGATTGTACTTCAAAATGAAATTACATGGAAGACATCTTTCTTGATTTTAATATTTAAGAATAATATTTGGGATGTATTGTTGACAATATCTTTTTACAATTTATTTTTGGAATAATTTTTATATTTTCCCAGAAATCGAAATTCAATGATCCAGATATTTACTTTTTCCCAATCACATGGTTCCATCAAAATCAGTTTTTAATATGTTTTAATTACATATTAAAATGTTTGGTTTTAAATATGTTGTAATTAAAAAAATATTAACAAGAGATTTTATATTAAAGTTTTGAGTTTTGGAAAGTATGAAAAATTTTAAAAAAAAGTGTAGTTTTCTTGAGTAGATTGTAGTTTTCAAACTATTTATATTATTGGACATAGATTTTTTATTCTTTGAATACTAGACAGTCAGATAAACATGAGTGTCTAATTGAACAATTGACATAAACTCAGGGATATTGATTAGAAATATTAGAATTATTCAAATTTCAAAATGAATATGAGTGTCTAATTGAACAATTGACATAAACTCAGGGATATTGATTAGAAATATTATAATTATTCAAATTTCAAAATGAATATGAAAAAAATTGAAAAAAAAATATGTTTAAAATGTATATTATCAAATTTTTATCTAATTCCTTCTCGATATTCAAATCCAAATTTAAATTCGAACTTGATAAGCTTTGTCCGAAAGCCAAGGGAAACTGCCGGTGTCGGTTGCATCGCCCATCCCTATATTGATTGTAAGTTCAGGTGATCCGAACTGTCGCTTCAAAGTCAACCATTAACCGTTTAATATGTAGCAGGCCCATGCCTGTTGCATCGCTCACCCCTAAATTGATTGTAATTTCACGTGATCCGAAATGCCGGGTCAATGTCAACCATTAACCGTTGAATATGTGGCGCACTTGCAGGCCCATCCGATCACCGAGAAGTGGAATAGGGTGACGTGCGGGCCCGCGCAGTACTGCATCGTGTGTGAATGGGTTTTGACTGAACTAATTAATAAATGTTATCAGTTTGAATGAAAGGGCATGGTTTATGAATGAGATTTTTTCGAAAAGTTTAGTTTATTTTTTAACTTAATTTGTTGAGAGATTTTTTCAAAAGCTTTTTTTGGATTTAATTTGTTGAGAATTTTGTAATTATTTATTGAAATTATAAGTTTAAATGTGAATTGAATTGTTTTAAAAATGTTGAATTTATATATAATAAAAAAACAAATTTAAACAATTTAAAATATAAATTTTCTGGGAAATTACATAATAAATTTAGGACGTTTCGAACTACCAATTATAATTCATCAAAATGAACTACACAAATCAAAATTCTAACTACAAATCTCTCGTCAACTTTAAAAATATCACATATTAATAACTACTCCAAAAAAATCTTGAAAGATCTTCTCATTTTCTCAATACCTTGATGCTTGGAGCTGCATGACTTCGACTTAGATCGTCCAATTTGAAATTTGACGGTTTAGACAATTTTCTTTTTGAAAATTAAATGAAGAGTGTTGATGTTCTTTACCGATAAATAAGCAACCCTATTTGACGGGCAGCGGGTAATTTGCCCATCAAATTCCAACCCGTCCGACAACTACCGTTTCAACCAAGTTTTAAAAAACACCACACTCAATTGTCTTTGTTATTGGAAGCTTCCACATAATGCCGAATCTCTTGTAATAGTGGACAAGTTTCGGGATTACCGTGAAGTGTTGTTTGGTTGAAACTTTAATAACCTAACACTTAGCATTAACTCTCAAACTCTGAAGAATTTATCATTGGTGATGTAACATGCATAATTCTTAAACTAAATCTAAATAACATATTAAAAATATATATTTAATTCAACACATTATGTTATGTGAGTAATTTAATGTTTATTCTAGCATAAATGTATATATATCGCAATTCATTGCCACGATTACAAACATATCATAACGAGATATATTGTTATGATCATAATTATAATATAATGAACATACTTACTTTTCATGTCACACCTTAAGCTTTGAAGCTGCTTTTGGATAAGATATGGTGCCTTCATCTTCACAGATGTCAGTCCTTAGAGGTGAGACGTGGAGGGAGGTCGTTCATTGATCTTTGTACATTTGATCCAATGGTCGAGGTTAGGCCCACAAGGTTTAGAGGGAGGTCGTTCGTTGATCTTTGTACATTTGATCCAATGGTCGAGGTTAGGCCCACAAGGTTTAGAGTAATCACTCTTGTTCGTTCGAAGACAGACTCATTTTCACTATGACCAGAGTTGGGCAGCTTTGCGGACGAGGGTTCTCTGGTTCCAATCTTGGATATTTATCCTCAACTATTTCGTTAACGCCTCCACTCCTTACCTTAGTTAATCTGGGTGTTTTAGTATGAACGTGACTCGTTACAGAACCTCTTCCTTGCGTTTACAGGGTTTACTGAGACTCAAGGTCTTGAAAATCGGTTCCAGCGTTGTGAAGACAGTGACTCGAACCAGGTATGAGGTTATTATATCATAGTTAATTTACTATTCTTTCTCTATCATTCCATTGTCAACCCGCTCTTATTCTTTCATTGTTTGTTCTAGGTACCAATTTTAGGTTCAGGTTTCGCAAACTCGAAATGTTGGTTTCCTATGTCGTTTCTCCAGGTCTGTACATCTACTGGCATCTCGTGATATTAGTTATTAACGCTAAGAATAGATCGTTCAAATTTATTTATTCGATGCCTCTGTTGCAGGCCCGAGGACATCATTTGTGTTGATCAGCGGTTGTCATTGATGTCAACCCAAGCAACACTAGGGGCTAACCCAATATTGCATGGGAATTTTTACGTACCAAATTAATATATTCTGGGTCAATAATGATTTTGATGGTTTCTACTTGTCGATATGTTTCCGTTGATATATGGCACGCCGTGTAATTCTTCACCGTTTGAGAGATATTCATGTTTGAAGTTTGTACCCCCAGTTAGCGGGCTAAAATCCCATGGGGTTGGGGCATGGGTCATTGAAAAGTCATAATTAACATTTTTTAAGCTCCTAAGATCCCTCCCACATTCACTTATTGAATCCCCTCCAAACTTAAGCATTCATATAAATTGTGATCTTCATTTCCTCCTTATGCATGGGATTTGGCCATCTGAAACAGGTCATCGTGGCATTTTCGCTCTAACTGTTTTTCTACGAAGGCTCAGAAGCTGAAATTTTTATGAGGAAAAGTTGAAATCCTAAGGAAGCTGCAGTAAAAATTTCAGATCAAGTTTCGCAATATTTTTGGAGATATGATCTGTGGAAGAAGGGTTTTTGCAAGCTCCTGAAATTCATCTCAAAGAAGTGACCTTGGTAAAATCGTCATAACACTCTCTCTGAGTATCAGATTGGAATTCTGTAAAAAGTGGCAGATAGTGCACAGTCTGTAATTTTTTCTCTATCAATTTCCGAGGCAAATGAAGAAACAATGACATGTGGCATGCCGTACAAGTGCACTCTTCTGAAACAGTCCATAATTAGGGCAGTGTGAGAAATTGGGTATAACTCTCTCTTGAAGAATCCAAATTGGGTCAGACCTATGGCATTGGAAAGAAGACTCAGAGGACTACTACAGGACCAAAAATAAAATATTGAGGATCTGAAATAATAGAGATACACTAGATTCAATATCGAGCTCCTAGAAGGCAAGAAAAAGCTAGATCATGTGTTGTCAAGGATTGCAAAGGACCGGACTTTCTACGACAGAAAATCAAAACAAGGTGCAGCAGAGGGTAGCATGACAAGAGCAGCAATCAAGGCGCATAACAGCAGCAAGAAGTTCATCATATGAATTCTTCAAGTGGGCAGCACTGCATACAATCATTGTAAAGGTATCATTGTACTTAGTCATTGTAAATACATTATTGTACAAATTGTACTAGTGTCTATCTGCCAAGGGTTGAAGAGGCAGTGTTGGGAGGCCTAGGATCATCATTAGGTGGTTGTGTCAAATTTGGGGTTATGGTCTAGTATATATTCTTCTTCTGCATCATTCTATATCATTGTAAAGTGGACCATTTTCCCTGGTACGGGAGTCCATTCTTCTTTTATTCTTCTATAGGGTAGGGTGGTGCTAGGGTGAGTTGTAGCTCATTGGGTGTTGGAGCATCCGTTCGGTGACTAACCGAAGAATCTCGGCATTGGAGCGTCCATCCGTGCTGAGTCAAGAAGAATATGTTTTTCCAGATTCTAGAAGTTGAGCTTCCAGATCAATTGAGCGAAAAGAATTATTAAAAGCATTAGGTGGTTTTTGTCCCTGAGTGGGTTTCCACCTTAAAACTCGTGTGCATTTGTGTTCCTCTTGTTTGCTGATATCATTGTACAAACACCGATAATAATTGAAGATTAACTAATGTTTCTAATTGAAAGAAATACCGATTCACCCCCTCTCAGTATTTCCAAAAATTGGTTTCAGAGCTTGGTTCCTTAAATAGCAGTTTAATAGCTGGAAGGAGGTCATGGATTATACCAAGAATGGTGTACCTCTATTCAATGAAAATAATTATGCACTTTGGAAAGGAAGAATGGAGGTATATCTCTTGGCGTAAGGTTACGAAGTATGGGACACTGCTCAAAATGGATTTACATCAACTACGGATGAACAAGGTAAGAAGAATTTGGTAAATGATGCAAAAGAAAAGAATATTATTATCTGTGGACTTATTGAATCTGCTTATCATAAGGTGTTGGGTTGTAAACCGCCAAAATGTATGGGACAAGCTTGAGAATATATATGTAGGTGACTCAAATGTCAAAGAAGCAAAGCTTCAAATATATAGAGAAAAATTTGAGCAACTCAGAATGAAAGAAGATTGCAACATTGCTGCATAATTTCAATATGTTGATGAAATAACCAATACTATGGAAGGATTGGGAGAGCCAGCTGACGAGAAGACTATTATATGGAAGATTCTTAGAACGCTACCAGGGAGATTCAACCCAAAGGTATCAGTCTTATAATACAGTGCAAATCTGGACAAACTCAACAAAGAGGAATTACATGGAGTTCTCATAGCATATGAAATGATACTTGATGAAGAAGAGGGTACTTTACATCTAGAAACTACGTTCATTGCATATAAGAAAACCAACAAGGATAAACAACCTTCAATTGAAAAGACATGCACCTGGAAGTGTGAAGAAAAAGGAGATGATGAAGAAGGTATTTCAAATGAGGAATATGCTTCCTTCATGAGAAAACTACAAATTGGTAAGGGACAATTCAAAGGTAAACTTCCATTGATATGTTTTAGCTGTAATGAGGTAAGGCATTTTTCAACAAAATTTCCAAACAAAAGTAATGGAAACTCAAAAAGAAAGAAAGGCTTTAAGAAATTCAACAAGCAAGGATCCAAAAGGAACTTTCTCTCTAAAGAAGATAGCTCATCATCCGATGAAGACAATTATAGTGAAGAAGAAGCCAATGAGAGAGTATTTTTTATGGCCAAACACAATAAGCAAGAGGTATCAAACAACAAAGAAGAAGGATGGACCATAGATCACTTATGAGGAAGCAATCAAGCTTATAAAAGATCTCAAGGCGCAGAAGATCCATTCCAAAAACTCTATACTCTGAAGAACAAGTTCAAGGTCTCAAAATTGAAGTTGAAAAACACAAATGCATCAAGAGTCACTTCAAAAGAATTTGGAAGAAAGAAACAAAGAAAGGGAAGAATTAGAAGCTGAAGTAGTCTCGTTGCGTGAGGAAGTGAAGAAAGGAAAAACTATCCAAAACTATGCCAACAACTCAAGGGCTTTGGAAGAACTCATCAAAAATCAACGATATTACAACGACAGAACTGGAATCACTTACAAAGAAGAAGAATCAGGACCTTCTACAACAAAATAAAATCAACCTATGAGATCCGACATGCATGTAGACTTCACTGGACATGATTCACAAGAACAGCCTTGGAAGACAATTCCTCGACGAAAATTTCTATCCAGGTACCAACATATTTTTTATGGCTACTATTATTCATGTGGAAAATTTGGTCATAAAACTGTAGAATGTCACACGTGCCCTAGGACCGAATACAATTCCAGGAGATCTCACAAACCTGGAACCTCCTGTGCTCAGCCGGGAATATCAATAGATTTGAACATTTAAGAAATAATATTGAATGTTACAAAATGCTTCTAAACTTTGACATAGTCAAAGACCTGCAGACTTGAAAATCCTCCGTAAGAATCTTCAAAACCACAGTAACGAACGAACATGGAAGAAGAAGAAGAATGATAATTGTGCTCACCTCAAGGCTTCAAAAGAACAATATGTGGTATGTTGATAGCGGTTGCTCAATGCATATGACTCGGAGATAAAATAAATTTGTATCTCTGAAAGAGAAGAAGGATGGAACGGTCTCCTTTGGAAATGATGGATCTTCAAATGTTATAGACTGTGCATCGCCACTCTAAGAAAAGATGTTCTAGCCAAGAATGTTCTATTGGTTGAAACATGAATCACACCGCATACAAGTTGGAAAAATGTGTGATCAAGGACACACAATACTATTCAACTCCACGAAATGTGAAATCAGGAAAGGCGTGTATGGTGAAATTGTGGCTACAACAAGTCAAGCTCCAAATGACATATATGTTCTGGATGAAGCAACTAAAGCATTTCTAATAGCTAAAGAGGATGATACAATAATTGGTAGCAATGATAATCGACTAAGTAAGAATTTTGCTAGAAAGGTGCAAAGTGATTTAGAGATGTCTTTACTTGGTTGCAAATTGAGCATTGACGACTCATCTAAGGATGCAGATCAAAGGTTGTACAGATCTATGATTAGTAGTCTTCTATATGTAATAGCCTCCCGACCAAATGTTATGCAAGAAGTTGGACAAGTAGAAAGATTCCAAGCAGCACCAAAAGAATCACATATTAAATATTCACCAGCATTGGAATATCTTTGCCAGAAGCTTGGGATTCTCCCAAGTTCTCATTAGATTTTCCTTTTTCATAATATAAAGGGGGAGTGGAAGTGTACAGTTCCAGGACGGTCAGCCGTCGTGAGGGAAGTGTATGTGTCCGCAGATGGCTAGGCTTCAGGGAGTTACCCTTTGCCATTGATGTCAAAGGGGGACAGAATGTTGTAGGAAGAAATGTCATGATCATAGGGGGAGTACTTGTGTTGCCATCAATGCCAAAGGGGAGATTGTTGATCACCATTGTCATTGATGTCAACCAAGCAGCACTAAGGTCTAACCCAATATTGCAAGGGAATTTTGACCTACCAAATTAATATATTCTGGTCAATAATTATTTTGATGGTTTCTACTTGTCGAGATGTTTTTGTTGATATATGGCACGCCATGTAATTCTTCACCGTTTGAGAGATATTCTTGTTTGAAGTTTGTACCCCCAGTTAGTGGGCTAAAACCCCATGGGGTTGGGGCATGGGTCATTGAAAAATCATAATTAATATTTTTTAAGCTCCTAAGATCCCTCCCACATTCACTTGTTGAAACCCCTCTCAACTTAAGCATTCATATAAATTGTGATCTTCATTTCCTCCTTATGCATGGGATTTGGCCATCTGAAATAGGTCATCGTGGCATTTTCGCTCTAACGTTTTTTCTACGAAGGCTCAGAAGCTGAAATTTTTATGAGGCGAAGCTGAAATCCTGAGGAAGCTGCAATAAAAATTTCAGATCAAGTTGCACAACATTTTTGGAGATCTGATTTGTGGAATTAAGGGTTTTTGCAAGCTCCTGGAATTCATCTCAAAGAAGTGACCTTGGTAAAATCGTCATAACTCTCTCTTTCTCTGAGTATCAGATTGGAATTCCATAAAAATTGGAAGATATTTCACAGTCTGTGGTTTTTTCTCTACCAATTTCAGAGGAAAATGAAGAAACAGTGACATGTGGCACGCCATACAAGTGCACTCTGCTGAAACAGTCCATAATTAGGGCAGTGTGAGAAATTGGGTATAACTCTCTCTTGAAGAATCCAAATTGGGTCAGACCTGTGGCATTGGAAAGAAGACTCAGAAGACTACTACAAGACTGAAAATCAGATATTGAGGATCTGAAATAACAGAGATACACCAGATTCCAATATCGAGCTCCTAGAAGGCAAGAAAAGTAGATCATGTGTTGTAAAAAATTGCAAAGGACGAACTTTCTACGTAAAAAATCAAAACAAGATGCAATGAGAGGGTAGCATGACAAGAACAACAACCAAGGTGCATAACAGCAACAAGAAGTTCATCATATGAAGTCTTCAAGTGGGCAGCACTGCATACAATCATTGTAAAGGTATCATTGTACTTAGTCATTGTAAATACATTATTGTACAAATTTTACTAGTGTCTATCTGCCAAGGGTTGAAGAGGCAGTGTTGGGAGGTCTAGGATCATCATTAGGTGGTTGTGTCAAAGTTGGGTTGATGGTCTAGTATATCTTCTTCTTCTACATCATTCTATATCATTGTAAAGTGGACCATTTTCCCTGGTATGGGAGTCCATTCTTCTTTTATTCTTCTATAGGGTGGTAGGGTGGTGCTAGGGTGAGTTGTAGCTCATTGGGTGTTGGGGCATCCATTCAGTGACTACTAAAGAATATCAGGCATTGGAGCGTCCATCCAGTGGGAGCTGGAGAAGAATGCTTCTCTAGATTCTAGGAAGTTGGAGCTTTATTTTCAATTGGAGTTGAAAAAAAATATTAGAAAAGCATTAGGTGGTTTTTGTCTCGGAGTGGGTTTCCACCTTAAAAACTGTGTGCATTTGTGTTCCTCGTGTTTTCTGCTATCATTGTACAAACACTAATAATAATTGAAGATTAACTAATGCTCTAATTGAAATAAATACTGATTCACCCCCCCTCTCAGTATTTCCAACAATTTGGTCTATTTCCTATATCAGAGAATTGCCCATGCCATTGTGCTCTAAATTTGTTTCTAAGTCATGGACTAACTAGCTTAGGGTTTTAATCTTGTTGGTCGTTAGGAGTATGTTTGGTTTCCTGTAGTTTTTTTTTTTGCACTGAGATATTTTGACCTCAGCTGTTGAGGGTTTTAATTTCAATTGTAATGACTCTAGCCCATCCCGACTGTTAAGTTTAACATTTTGCATAAATATTTGTTTGTATATGCTCCTAAACGGAGGGTGATAGTACTATGCATTTACCAAATCATTTTTATGGTTAATGTATAACATGTGTTGAGGTTTACCATACTGTATATTATATATTGCTCCTCTTCTTTCAATCACAACATGGTTCTGTCGGCCTCTTATCATTAATATTACACTTTTTGTTTCTAGTAACTGTTTTATAACTTACGCTGAGAGTTTTTACCTGGCCGTAGCAGCATATTTTTTATATTATTAAACCTGCATGCCAGGGTTATGGTACCTACTATTGTTTTCCTACATGTTGCAAGTTAATTTTCACCGAAATGTATATTGTATCTTTGCATGTCTATAATATTGAAATTTACATGTTTCCCTTTTATTATTTTACTGATACTATAGAGGGTTACTCGGCAAAGAGACTCGGACCAACAACGGGGTCTACACCTGTAGTTGGTCTCAACTCTCACACCCATGGACTCCCCCATATGTTCTTCCCTTCTCATTACTATGAGTTGGTTTTCTTACGGTTACATATTGTCTATTTAACTAAAAAGATACTAGACTAAGGTTTTAACCTTGCTTGGCATGATTCCGCCTCACAGGGCATACTGATAAATTTAAGAGATGAAAATGCATAATTAACACGATGTTGTTCTAATGAGAGTAGTAAATAAATCCACACAGTTCCTTTCTTTTACTTATTAACAATGCATACTCACATAATATAATTTTAAATATATTTCTAAACATTCAATGTCAGTCTTACTTATTTGTTCTCTCGAACATATAAAGTTGTATGTTGGGCTGGTCCTCCCAACCATGAGAGAGGCTTCCTGTCCTCTTATCCCCCCGAGCCACAGTCCTTGAACAACTAAGAAGTCCAGCCATATGTTTGTTCTGGTTCTCATATTTTCTCCACTAGCTCACAGCCAGCTCAGAAGTATATCATAGACAGTGTCCTGCCTGAACACAGATAGTGTTTTTATCCTCGTCAATCTCAGACCTTTCTTTAGAACCACCAGAACGAACCCCTGCCTCTCTCTAGATTTACTATAAATCCTAGGAGAGGTGGTTGTAACCGCGTAACTATCCTTAACTGTCCAAGGACTTTGTTCATCACCAGCCAGCTTCTTTTACCTTTAATTATTTCCTTTTAAAATCAATTAATCAAATTAAAATCAAACATTTTCTGAATAATATATTTACATTATAATATCCTTTTTAAATCAATCATAAGTTTCTAGTTTAATTTTAAATAACAAATAAAAGTATCTTTTCTACAGTAAATTTTAGTAATTTTAGACTTATGAGGGTTACATATTCCCCTCTCAATGCAACGCGTCCTCGGTGTTCATTTCATCCCACGGAATAGTTTTGGATACGCCTATTTCATTAGCCCCTCATCCTCCCATGTGGCCTCTTTGGGGCTAAAGTGCATCCATTGAACTTTAACTTGGGTGACCACTCACCTCCGCAATGTGGCTTCTCTCCAATCAAGGATACGCAGGGGTTCTACCCTGAATTCTCCATTTGGTTTGACCTACCATGCATTTCAATATTCAGTATTATTAACTCATAAATCAATAGACACATTTTGAATTCAAGGTTCTACCTACCTGCACATCTTACCAAATAATTACTTGTCGGGAATCATACACATACTTCTTTAGCAATGAGATATGAAAGACATTTGGTACTTTCACTTAAATCAGTAGGGCAAGATGGTAGGCCACTAACCCTATCCTTTCTAAAATATGAAAGGGTTGGCAGTAGCGAGGTGCTAGTTTAGCACACCCACCCCACTGTAGAGTACTCCTCTTGGTTTTAATCCTTAGATAGACGTGATCTCCCACTTGGAACTCCTTGTGAGTTCTATTCCTATCTACATATTTTTTTTTTCAATTCTGAGTGGCTTGCAAGTTATGGCGAACATTCTTAACTTCTTACTCCATTTCCTTAATCATATCTGGTCCCATTATCATCTGGCCTTCTGGTCTGTTCCAATTGGAAGGTGTCCTACACTACCGTCTATATAACACTTCATAGGGTCTCATATTTAGTGACTCATGATAACTGTTGTTATATTCAAATTCAACCAGGGGGAGGTAGTCCTCCCATTTAGTCGGTTTACTCATTACGTACATCCGTAGCATGTATTCCAATACTTGTTTTACTAGCTCGGTCTGAGGATGGAAATCTATACTGAAATGTATCTAGGTACCCAACCTGGTAAAGAGAGCCTTCCAAAAGGAAGACGTGAACTTCGCGTCTCTATCAGAAATTACTACCTTAGATATGACATGCAGTCGGAATATCTCCCTCATGAAGATATCCGCAATCTCCACTGCCTTGTAGGTGGATTTTACTAGAATAAAATGAGTTTTTTTGCTCAACTTATCTACTACCACCATTATAGATTCATTTTTTCTCTTTGTTTTGGGTAGTCCTGTTATAAAATACAGTGTAATGGTTTCCCATTTCCATTCCCGAATAGGAAGAGGGTTCAACAATCCCGCTGGATGTTGATGTTCGACCTTCACCTGTTGGCATTCTAAACACTTAGACATATATTCTGTGATGTATCTCTGTATTCCTAGCCAGGATTATTCCTTCTTTGGTCCATAAAATAATTTCTAATATCCTGGATGATATGTGTATGGGCTACGATGATGCTCATCCAATATCAGTTGCTTAATAGACATTTTATTTGGTATGTAAACCCTTCCATGGAAGGTTAGTTGATTCCAACTATTTATATAATATTATAAAGTCTTTCCCAACTTTTGCTATTCGTTTGTGTGCTGCCACAAATATTTATACTCTGGGTCATTAAGGGCAACCTTAGCTAGTGGTTCTGGCATATCAAATTCAACTTGGTGATATTGGATTTCATATAACCATTGAACCTTTCTACTTAAAGCGTATTCTAATCGGTTTTCCTTCCCCTTTAAATGTATTATATCAAAGTCAAATTCACCTAAAATTGCAGTCCATCTAGCCTGTCAGGCATTTAGAATGGCCTCATTAAAGAAAATGGTCAGGCTACTATGATCTATCAGCAATAAGAACCTATTTCCCAATAGGTAATGGTGCCACATTTTTATTGTGGACTACTGTTGTGAGCTCCAAATCATAAGCTTAATACCTCTATTTGTGCTCCTTCAATTTGCGGGGCTCGTAAGCCACAACCTTACCTTCTTGCATCAGCACTCCCCCTACACCTTCCTAGCATGCATCGGTGCACACCACAAACTCATTTTCTGGGTCCGCTACTTTTAATACTCAGGCTAAAGTCAATAACTATTTTAATCTTTCAAACCCCTCCTGGCAGTCTGTTGTCCATTAAATACTCTTCATTTCTTCTGCAAGGATGTTATGGGGTAAGTTATTTTAGAGAAATTTTTGATAAATCGAAGATAGTAACCTAACAACCCCATGAATGATTGTACATTGGCCACGTTTTTCAGAACAACCCACTCCATAATTGTTTGGATCGTTTCCGGGTCAACAGTTATTCCTTAAGCAAAGATTATGTGCCCCAAATACTCAATGTGATCTTTGAAGAAATCACACTTTCTATATTTGGCATACATATTATTTTCCATAAGAGTTTGTAAAACAACCCTGAGATGTTTCTCGTGCTCTATATAATTTTTAGAATAAATTAGGATATCATCGAAAAAAATTAAAACGAACTTGTCTAAATAAGGCTAAAAGATGCCATGCATTAAACTCATAAAATTCGCAGGGGCATTTATCAGGTTGAATGGAAATACAACAAACTCGTAGCGCCCATACCGAGTTCGAAAAGTAGTCTTAAATATGTCTTCATCTTTGATCTAGATTTGATGGTATCCTGATCTTAAGTCAATTTTGGAAAATGCATTGGCTCCCCACACTTGATTGAACAAATCTCGATTTGTGGTAGCGGGTACTTGTTCTTGATAGTGATTTTGTTCAGCTCCCTATACTCGATGCATAAATGCATGGTCCCATCCTTCTTGCGTACAAACAGTATTGGATCCCCCCAACGAGATACACTGGGATGGATATAACCCTTATCAAGTAGTTCTTGTATCTGTATTTTGAGCTCAATTAGTTCTAGTATACTCATTCGTTAAGGGGTTCTTGACACAGGAGTTGCTCTAGGAATCAATTCAATAGTGAATTCAATACCTCGCTTGGGTGGTAAACCCGATATTGACTCTGGAAACACATCCACAAAATCTTGAACCACTGGTATATTCTCAAGAGTGGTTATCTTACCCTTAGAATTCGTATATCCCACCTGAAAAATGTAAATATGGCATCCTTTTCGAATGCATTTTCCCAAGTGATTTGTTGTAATAGGTCGCAACATACCGTCCTTATTAATACCTTGCAGTTTCTATCTTGTACCCTCTTTATCCAAGAAACTGACACTTTTCTCCTTGCATTGTACCACTAACCAATGACTTTCCAGCCAGTCCATCCCAATTAGTACATCGTAGGAGCCCAAAGGAAGTACGTTCAAGTTTACATGAATGCGTTGTCTAGACATTTCAATAGGAAAATTTTTGATATTAACAGAGACTCGACCCTTGGCACCAGTAGCCAACTAAACCATCCATGGTTTTTGAAATTTAAGACTTTGTAATTGACATAATTCTAAAATTTTGGGACTAACATAACTAAGGCAAGCACCAGGATCAATTAAGACAGAGACAAACTTATTAGAAATTTTACCTTCACATTCCACCATCAAAGGTTTATTATTTTCCTAATGGTCCTCCAATGCTACGTTAATTCAAGGAATGTTTCATGCCACCTCGCCAACAATTGAAGCTTCTTGTATATTGGCTTCCTGTTATGTTCTTGCCTTGTCTAGGAAATTTCGATAATAGTGAGATCGCCACACCCCCATCATTGCAAAGGGGGTTTTTGTGATTGATTAGGCTCAGGTTTACTAGAAGCTTATGTGACTTTAACTTTTGGTTGCCACCTTGGTTTTGATTGACTTGCTCAATATTTTAGTCGTGGAATTCCTCTAGAAATTCTCGGGGCTTGGTTTAGAAGTTAGAAAAGCTTGAAAATTATTTGACCCCTTCTTCTAGTTCCAACTTTTATTAGCCTCCTTCTATTTGGTTTGTTGGTAACACATTCATTCCTTTTTTATGGCTTCATCCATCGTCTTATGGCTATCAAACTCAATCCTTTCCTTCAGAAAGGTATGTAAACTGCTTAAAATTTCCTCAAGTAAGTAAGGCACATACCTTAAAAACGCTGTGAAATTGGTTATAAATTCATCCATCGTTAGTTTTCCCAAGCGCAAGTCATGAAACTCTCTGGATTTTACATCATAAAAAAACTCAGTCAAGAACTTGTCCTTGAAATACTTCTGAAAATCCTCCCAACTTACCCTCTTCTCATCAATTTGTTGCACTACTTTAGTCTCCTCCCACCACAAGGTGGCCTTTCCCCACAGCTGGTACATAGCCAACCTAGCTCTAAGATTACTATTGTAATCATACACCTGAAAGTATTTATTCATTTCTATAATCCAGGTCTCTGCTTCTTCTTCTTTCTCCCCATCATAGGTAGGTGGCTTAATTTTCCTGAACTCACCTTGCAGTTTTGTCCTTTGCTTCTTTGTCATTCCTTGATCATTTACATTATCAAATTCCTCCTCACGCTCGACTCTATGCTTTTCATAGTGCTGACTCCTCTGAGTATGGCTCTCTTCTTGGTCATCATCGGTTCATTGTTGATCCCTTTCATTCTGAGTTTCATCATCTGGGTTTGGTTGTGAGCTATGTTGTTTTGTTTGTTGGAGATACTTTTTAGTATTCTCTCCTAGTCTTGAATCAACCTTTCGTTATCATTCCTCATTTGAGCCATCTCGTTCTGCAATTTTCGTATTGTCTTGAGCATTTTTATAGTTTGTTGTTGTTGTTCTTCCAATAATCTGTTTGTATGATAATGTTGGTTGGCATCCAATTGTACCCACGTTTCTGGGTTATTTCCTCCATAAGAGGTTTTTTTCCTTCCTGACGATCTATTTCCTCTCTGCATCTTGTTGTTGCTATACTCTGTGTGTGTGTGTGTGTGTGTGTGTGTGTATGTGTACATCACATCATCACACTTTCAGTTCCCATGAAGCCTCAGTATTGAAAACTCAACTCTGATGCCACTTTTAACATGCATAATTCTTAAACTAGATCTAAATAACATATATATATAATTATTTAACTCAACACATTATGCCATGTCAGTAATCTAATTTTTATTCTAGAATTCCTACATACCATATGGAATTGAGTTTAATGCAATACACTTATGTACCCTTGATAAATTATGAGCATAAATGTATACATATCGAAATTCATTTCCACGATTACAAACATAACATAACAAGATATATTGTTATGATTACAATTACAATATAACGAAATATATTGTTAGCTCACCTTTGAACAAGCCTATCACATAAAACAATGCACAAATATCACAGTGTTCATTGCACATATTTTATGATACACATGTATCAAGGTATTGTTAATTGATTTCGCCTAAGGTTGGATTCTATATCTACGTCGATGATAACATGTGTTACAGGGTTCATTAATGTAGTAATTATTTACCTCGAAAAATGGATCAGTGACCTTCGCAACCAAAACATACATACCTTTATTGTCACACCTTCAGCTTTGAAGCTACTTCCAAATAATATTTGGCGCCTTCTTCTTCACAGCTACTGGTCCTCAGAGGTGAGGCGTGGAGGGAGGTCGTTCGTTGATCTTTGTATATTTGATCCAATGGTCCAGGTTTTCCCCACGGGGTTTAGGGTGATCACCCTTGTTCGTTCGACACAAAAGACTCATTTTCACTATGACCGGAGCTGGGCAGCTCTGCGGAGGAGGGTTCTCTGGTTCCAAGCCCAAATATTGATCCTCGGCTATTTTTTCAACACATACACTCCTTGCCTTAGTTCACTCGGGTGTTTTAGTGTGAACGTGACGTGTTACAAAACCTCCTCCTGGTGTTTACAGGGTTTACTAAGACTTAGGGTCTTGAAAATTTGTTCTAGTGTTGTGAAGATAGTGACTTGAACCATGTATGAGTTTATTATATCATAGTTAATTTACTATTATTTCTATATCATTCCATTATCAACCCACTCTTATTTTATTTTTTTGTTCTAGGTACCAATTTCATGTTCAGGTTTTGCAAACTCAAATTGTTGGTTTCCTATGCCCTTTCTCCAGGTATGTACATCTACCTACATCTGGTGATATTATCTATTAAGGATAAGAATAGATCTTTCAACATTATTTATTCGGTGCCTCTCTCGTAGGCCCAATGACATAATTTGGTTTATTTTCTATCTCAGAGAACTAGCCATGTCGTCATGCACTAAAGTTTTTGGTAATTCGTGGACTAACTAGCTTAGGGTTTTAATTTTGATGATCGTTAGGAGTATGTTCAGTTTCTTGTAGTTTTTTTTGCACTGAAATGTTTTGACCTCAGCTATTGAGGATATTAATTTCAATTGTAATGACTTGGGCCCATCCTAACTATTAAGTTTAATGCTTTGCATAAATCTTTGTTTGTATATGCTCCTAAACGGAGGGCGACAATATTTTTCCTTTATCGCATCGTTTTTATGGCTAATGTATAACTTGTGTTGAGGTTTACCATACTATATGTTATGCATTGCTCCTCTGCCTTCAGTGACGACATGGTTCTGTCGGCCTCTTATCATGAATATTACACTTGTTGTTTCTAGTAACTATTTTATAATTTACGCCAAGGGTTTTTACCTCGTCATAGCAAAATATTGTTGATATCATTAAACATGCATGCCAGAGTTATGGTACCTACTATTATTTTCCTACGAGTTGCATGTAATTTTTCACCGAAATGTATATTGTATCTTTGCATTTTTATAATATTGAAATTTACATGTTTTCCTTTTAGAAGTCTAATGATGCTACAGAGGGTTACTTGGCAGAGAGACTCAGACCAATAGTGGGTTCTACACCTCAAGTTGTTCTTAAATCTCGCACCCATGGACTCCTCATGTGTTCTTCTCTTCTCGTTACTACGAGTTGGTTTTCTCACGGTTACGTAATCTCTATTTAACTGATAAAATACTAGACTCAGGTTTTAACCTTACTTGGCATGATTCTACCTCACAGACCATACTGATAAATTTAAGAGATGAAAATTCATAATTAACATGATGTTGTTCTAAATAGAGTAGTATATAAATCCACACAGTTCCTTTATTTTCATTATTAACAATGAATACTCACAAAATATAATTTTAAATATATTTCTAATCATTCAATGTCAGTCTTACTTATATCTTCTCCCGAATCTATAAAGTTGTACGCTGAGTTGGTCCTCCCAATGGTGAGAGAAGCTTCATATCGTCTTCTCCCTCAGAGCCACAATTCTTGAGCAACTAAAAAGTTATTTCACAGTTATATATATATATATATATATATATATATATATATATATATCCATGATGGCCTCAGGACTCTGGTCCAGCCATATGTCTGTTCTGGTTCTCAGATTTTCTCCACTATCTCACAGCTAGCTTAGAAAATATCATAGACAACATCCTGCCTCAACACGGATAGTGTTTTTCTCCTGGTCAATCTCAAAACTTTCTTTAGAACCACCAAAACCAACGCCTACCTCTCTATGGATTTCCTATAAATTCCAGGAGAAGTTGTTGTAACCACATAACTATCCTTAACTGTCCAAGAACTATGTTGCTTTAATTATTTCCTTTTAAAATAAATTAATCAAATTAAAATCAAATATTTTATGAATAAGATTTTTACATTCTAATATTATTTTTAACTCAATCATAAGTTTCCATTTTATTTTAATTGTAAATAACAAACAAAATTATCTTTTCTGCAGTAACTTTTAGTAATTTCAGACTTATGAGAGTTACAAGTGATATAAATAGGGATGATCTATTTCTTAATGCATTGTTTCGTTTTAATCAGAGCAATTATTTGCAGATATGGCTGCTGCCTCACAAGTTTCTCATAATAAGCGAGCTTGAGATGAGTATTGGAATGGTGAACCGGCTTTGCCAGATGCCAAGGGAGCAAGTAGCGGAAGGTTGGTGCATGATGGTGATCTCATAGCATTGCTTGAGAATATTGATAATATAGATGATAATCATAGGAATTCAGAAGAAACTGCCACTGTTATTCAGCTGGAGGGCGAAATGAGGCTCAATAGTGTTAACAAGTATGTGTAAGATAAAAGGGCACACACAGATAATAAAGGCACACACATAATAAAATCGAGCCCACCGATCAAAAGCACAGTACTGAACTAGCGGGTTCAAATAAACAAGGCGAATTAACTGCGGACAGGAATTCTGAGGCAACCTTGGTGACATCTGACATAGGAGACTTCACCTATTACGAAGATGTTCGCGCAGAACTTGATTTCTTTGTAAACGATATTGCTCTGAATGAACTTGGAATCATCATTCAGAACCATATCGATGGAGATTCAATGTGTCATATTATGCATTCGAATGTTGTGCAAGACAATGTTGAGACAAGAGAGTTTTTCTATGGGTCTATGTGGGAGGATGATATTTGGAAGTTAAATGAACAACTGATCATTCAAAATGTTTCTGAATCACCGTAGCAAGAAGAATTTGGAGGTACAAGAGCAAAGTATCTTGACATTTATGTCTAGACCTTCCGACGTGTCTGTGCTAATGAGAAAATATAGCAACTTTGAAAATACTCAAAACCAAGACTATTGTGTCATTTTGTACGTAATTTTTTGTGAACTATCATAGTCGTGTGTAACTTTTCACTCAAAATTGTATGTCAAAAATCGAAGTTCTACATGAAACCTTTGTTTCACATTGTTTAATGATATCTATATTTTCACAAAGTTTCTCTCAGTTGTTTATACATTTTCAGAAAATGTTGTGGATAAAATCAACCACTATCTCACCGACCTTTTCCTTTTCATGAATCGATAATTGAGCTATTCATTTCAACTTGTTTCTATTTCTGCAATATATTGTGGAGGGATGGAAGATATCAGTTTATGTTCTTTTCTTAAGAGTTTAACGACACCGTCATATTAGCACTAAACCAACTTTCTAAAGATTTTTATATTTTAACGAAATTTTATCATTGTTGTTGATGGTTGTGGCTTTTCTCTCTTTTCTTGTTTTATTAATGGGAGATAGTCTTGTTAATCTCTTATCTTTTAGTGCATCGAATCAGTTGTTGTGGATACAATTTTCAAATGCATCTAAATTAAAGTTTCAAATGGGCGTATGTTTGTCGTA
The DNA here is from genome assembly GCA_034641835.2 of Pinus albicaulis. Lineage (NCBI taxonomy): Eukaryota > Viridiplantae > Streptophyta > Pinopsida > Pinales > Pinaceae > Pinus > Pinus albicaulis. Next base: position 1,243,177,180 of record CM076579.1, read on the forward strand.
TGATTCTTGGAATCGTGCCAACCGAATATACCATATCGCACTGAGCTTGATTTCTTGACTTTCTATCATCTAACTATAGAAATTTGTTGACACCTGTTGTACATGTTTCTTGTAGCCAGTTCTTGGCTGCAGAAACTACGCTGCGAAACCAACACGACTAGTTTTTAGGTTCAAGCTAACCCTTGAACCAGAGGGAGATCCCTCAATAGTTACGAGGCCTTGTTTAATGCAGTTCACTATCACTCGACAACACCTATGAAGCATAATGGCTAGATTTATGATTTAATGGGGTGTTTTTTAATGATTGCACAATTCCTATTCATGAATAAATCCCTCCTTTGCAAAGTCCTTTCTCAAAGAGTCAGCTTCTAAATTGTCAGAAGAAATCAACTTTTTAAAGAATTTGAAAGAAGAATATAAAGGGATTCCTAATAATTGAGGAGTCAGAAAGAATACTTAATTAACCAGGAAAAATTGGATGTGTATAGAAATTTTCTATAGCCCAAAAAAACACATTCAGGAGAAGATAGAAGGACAAATAATAACCAGTTCAAAAAGAAGTTAAGTCAGACAGAAAATCCAATATACTAATCTCTTTGAATAATTATAAATTTGCAGTGGATTTGAGATATATTGAAACTCAATTTATTCTTACCCAACTCTTCTATAATACTTTGAACATGTGTAGAAAACAAGTTATTGAAATACTACAAAGACATACAAGAAACACAAATTTTGTCATAAACTGGAGCCGAAAGGCTTTGATAAGGAATTCTATAATATAAGTTTTATAGAGATGAAAGGTTTTGGCATCAAAATCCAAACCTTCGCTTATTACAATTCATCAAATATATAGAAATACAAACTTCTAAATTGTTACAAACTTTCAGGAACAAAATCCTGAACAAGAAACTAAAAATAAATAATCTCCAAATATTCTGCCAGAAATTTGGAACTGTTTGGAAATATGGTGCCTTGATATCTAGAAATATTGAATGACTCTTGAGTTTCCTCCTTTGAATCTTGAACTGCTGATTTTTCCTTGATTTTCTCTTTTCCAAAAATAGTGAATGAAATCTCATGATAATCCCTTCAAAACTGGAGTTGTCATCTGTATTCCCTTTGACTTTGATTTAAATTACTAGTTAAATCCAAGTTATCGGTGATCTAGGTGGCTCCATATACAGACACAGGATAAAGAGGGCTTGTGAAAGCTCAAAAATCAAATAGGTCATAATACTTTCAAACCAGGATCAGAGCATAGATCTCATCGTCTTGATCACAACGGTGTGAACGATTCGTCAAACCGAGTTCGTATGCAAAAGTTAGAGGTAGTAAAAGTTTATGGATTGACTTGGTGACTTGGTAGATTAAAGACGACGCAATTTTGCACATTTCCAACCACCTGATTCTGGCCAACTCCAGCCAAATTCCAAGCAAAATTATGGCCTCCTTAAAATGACTCCTACGGCCTAAAATCGAAATTTTTGAAAATGTATTGATTGTTAATATAAAACTAAAAAATATATAAAAAAAATGCGTGGCGAGCCACCACCCCCGCCACCCCACCGCATGACTGCATGTTACATATTATACATATATTATGGGTCGGTGGGCCATGACCCTCGCCGGACCTCACAGAACCACAACCCACTTATGAATGGTGGGGTGGTTGGCGGTCAATGCCGCCACCCCAACCATAACCCCATATATATCACATTCAAATGTAACAACATAGGTTTGGGTGCAGGCTTCCTGATGCAGACCCAGCCCGCCACATTTAAAAACATTTTGTTTTATATTAAAACTGTATGCCAAGTAAGGTGGGGTCAGTGGGGTTGGAACCCCCGATCTCTGCCCAATTAACTCCGCATACAACCATTAGGCCAACGATCTATTTTGAATACTCTGCCCATCAAATCTAATATAAACCATGATTTCTCAGATGCACTGAGGCCAAGGGTAGTGGAAGAGGAAAAAGAATTTCGAGACATGCGGAACCATGAACCAGCCCAGAAAACAGGGGGCGGAACCACGATCCTTTTTTTTTTTTTTTCGAGCTAAAAATTTCCTATGTCAAAATGTATTAAAATTTATATGCATTTTAACCAGAATTTCATAGGGAGCGTGATGGTGTGCCCAGATTTTCCATTTGAGTAGAGGTTTAGCAGATTCCCTGTGGAGGAGAATCTTCAAGAATCTTGAGGGAATCTTTCGAGATTTCTTGGAGAACAAAATTCGTCAGTGTCAGAATGAAGTCAACTTTATAGTCATTCTTCTCACAATTTTGCAAGGATCTCAATGGTGAGATCATATTCTTGTTTTGAGTTGCATATTTACATATTCACTATGGAGCAACATCTTTGAGGAATCCAGGTGGAATCTAAAAGATTTCCTAAGGCCCAGATTTCGAGAATGTCACAATTCAGCAAATTGACCATCGATCCTACACCTCTCGGCGACATGAGTTCAGGGATGCAGTCAGATTTCCCATCTAAGCCTTATGTTTTTTGGCTACTTTTCAAAGTGGTGTCTGAGTTTAGTGAGTGAGCAGTCGATTTCATGCCTTTCGACGCCACGCTTACGATGGTGATTTTAGATCCAGCAGCGGAGCATCCTATTCTTTAGTTATCTTCAGTGTGAGTTATATGCAATTTGATCATGTACTTATTTGTCTCTTTGTTATGAGATGCATTGTGTTGTATAGATCTTCGCTTGATGTTTGATGCGGGACCTTGTTTTTGTTCTTGATGTGAGATGTAATTTAAATCATGGATTCTCATTTCTGTTTGAGATCCCTTTTTTGCCATGTTGGCGGGATACTCATTGTCACATGTATGTTTGATTGAGATACCTTTTTTACCATGTTGGCGAGATACTCATAGTAGTTATGTGTGAGTTTATGTCATACTGTTATGAGGTCTGTTATGAGTGAGAGTTCCTTGCAGCGGAACGTCTCATGGATAGAATTTTCCACTCATATTGAGGGTTGATTTCCTTTTATAATAGGCAAACAACTTCCATCTACATACTCACATGCGGCCAACACCATCGAGATGCCAAGGCCCAGAGACGTAGTCCACACTAGACGAACTCTATTATTAAACCTCTTGAAATTTTCCGTATGATTGTTGACATGTGTTCCTCTTTATTTATATATGCATGTGTTCATTAATGCTTTTGATAAAACGTGATTTGAACACATAAGCCTAATTAAAAGGTCTTGGTTAACAGGGTATTAGGAATTTACCTGGATCAAGTGGTATCAGAGAAGGTCTTCTTGCTGATTTGGATTGCAGGCGTCAACCATTGTTGCATGTTCGTTGAGTTCAGCAATGGAGGATGCGAAAGACATGTATGATACCATGCACAGGGTGTCCAAGAAAGCGAATATGTTGTATGAAGCCTATGAAAAACAAGCAACAGATAACACTGAGTTGAAAAAACCCCTGCAAGAGGAGAAGGAGGAAAAACAGTGATTGCAGCTTCAGTTGCAAGACATGACAGAGGCATTGGAAGAATTGAAATGCAATGGTGAAACTCTTCAAGCAGAACATGTTTCATTAAAGACCCTTCTACAAGAAGATAAAGAGGAGCAGCAGCGATTGCAGCTTTAGCTACAAGTCGTGACAGAGGCCTTGGAGGAAGTGAAGTGCAACGAAGACTTAGAGAAGCCCTCTTCACATATTTCAAAATAAAAAACTCGGGTAAACAGTAGTGATCATTCTTCAGTTTCATCTTCAAATGATATCATTTCTGTTGGAAGTATGGAAATACCCATTACAGGAATCGACATGAGACTCCTTACTAAGATGGGGTACCAAGGAGGAGGACTTGGCATTCCTGGCCAAGGCATAACTCAACCATTGGAGGTTGGGCAGAGACCTTGCTATGCAGGTTTGGGATACACTGAAGGAGGATGTTTGAAGGACATCAAAGGAAAATAGACATTACTGAACTCACCACAGAAGATGATTGATGGGGACACTCTACCATCATCCCATGAAAGTGCATGTTGCAGTGAAAGAGCTAAGGAAAACTCTCATCACCATGATCGCCCCAGAGACCACCAGGGAAGGTATAACAAGTCTTAATATTCTCAAGTTCATTTTCATTATAAGCATGTTGTTAAACATGAACGTAAATCATGGCATAAAAAACTTGTCATTTTTGTGGTTTACGTAACCATGTCATTGTTGAGTGTTGGAAAAGAATGACAACACAAAGGAGGATGAGGTGTAGAAAGCCTTCTGCACAACAGAAAAAGAAACTGGTTAAGCAAGTCTGGAGGAATAAGACTCATTGCAGTTATTGCAACCAAATTGGCCATCAAAGAGCCATGTGTTGGAGACTCTATCTAGAGCAGCGTCTCAAAGAAAGAACGTCCGTGCAAAAACCAGTCGAAAGAGCTTATCGACAAGTGAATTCCCCACAGGGGGATGGCCCATTCACTTTGCTAAAGAGGAGTTTTTCTAGATTATTTTTCTAGATATGTTAGCTTGTCATGGCTTTATTTTTGTAACTCATGTGATGCATTTCTTTTATGTAAAAGTGATGATGTGTTTTTCATCACTTCGAAATGCGACAACAATTTTTTGGCCTTGTAATGATAGTTGGGGTGTGATTTCCATTTGATGTAAACTTGACCACCAAGTACGTGTTATAAACTCATGGCAAGTATGGAAATGTTTGGGTCATAGATGGTCATATTTGAGTATGTAATTTACAAGGGATTGTACTACAGGTTTACAGAGGATGTGGGTGTTAGTTCATTGCTTAAGGCTCCGAGGAAAAAAGGTGAAGGAGATGGAAGTGTACTATTTTTCAGAACACTTGTGGTGCAGATATTGTACACAACAGTAGCATATTATTCTTGATGCTTTTGGAGGACCAAAAGCTCCTCAGTGGCGAGGATTGACCCAGGTGGCTCTAGAGACACACACAGGACAAAGAGGGCTTATGAAAGCTCAAAACTCAAATTGGATATAATTCTTTTGAACCATGGCCAGAGTGTAGATCGCGTCATCCTGATCGCAACGGTGCAAACGATTCCTCAAACCGAGCTCGTATGTGATATTTTGAGGCAGTCAAATTTTATGGGTTGACATGGTGACTTGGCAAGTTAAAGAAGGGCGCAATTTCACCATCTTCTGACCACTGGATTCTGGCCAAATCCAGCTAGATTCCAGGCAAAATTGTGGCCTCCTTAAAATGACTCCTATGGCCTAAAATTAGAATTTTTGAAAATGTATTGGTTGTTAATATAAAACAAAAAAATATATAAAAAAAGGGGGTGGAAAGACACCACCCCCACCACCCCTCCGCATGACCACATGTTACATATTAAACATATATTATGGGTCAGTGGGCCATGACCCCCACTGGACCCCGCAGAACTGCAACCCACATATAAATGGTGGGGTGGTTGGTAGTCAACCCCGCCACCTCAACCATAAGCCCATATATATTACATTCAAATGTAACGACAGAGGTTCGGTGGCGGGCCAGCCTGTCACATTTAAAAACATTTTGTTTTATATTAAACCTGTATGCCAAGTAAGGTGGGGCCGGTGGGGTTGGAACCCCCGACCTCCCCCCAATTAACTTTGCCCACAATCGTTAGGCCAACAGCCTATTTTGAATACTCCACCCATTAAATCTAATATAAACCCTCATTTCTCAGATGCACCCAGGCTAGGGGCATCGGAGGCGGAGCATGAATTTCGAGATAGGCAGAACCATGATCCTTTTTTTTATTTCAAGGAGGTAAAATTTTCCTGGGTCAGAATGTATTAAACTTTATATGCATTTTAACAAAAAATTCACAGGGAGCACGATGGTGCACCCAGATTTTCCATTTGAGAAACTATTTTACAGATTCCCTGTGGAGGAGAATCTTGGGGGAATCTTGAGGGAATCTTTCAAGATTTCTTGGAGGCCAAAATTCGTCGGTGTCAGAATGAGGTCAAATTTATACTCATTCTTCTCAAAATTTAGCAAGGATCTCAATGGTGAGATCAGATTCCTGTTTTGAGTTGCAGATTTCTAGATACCTTGTGGAGCAGCATCTTCGAGGAATCTAGGGGGAATCTAAAAGATTCCCTAAGGCCTAAATTTCGAGAATGTCAGAATTTAGCAAATTTACAGTCGATCCTACACCTCTCGGCAACACGATTTTAGTGGTGCAGTCAAATTTCCCATCTGAGCCTTATGTTTTTCGGCTACTTTTTAAAGTGGATTTGCAGGTGTCTACGTTCAGTGAGTGAGCAGTCGATTTAATGCCTTTTGACGCCGTGATTACGATGGTGATTTCAGATCCAGCAGCGGAGCAACCTATTCTTTAGTCATGTTCAGTGTGAGGTATATGTAGTGTTATCATGTACTTCTTTGTCTCTTTGCTATGAGATGCATTGTGTTGTATAGATCCTCACTTGATGTTTGATGCAGGGCCCTGTTTTTGTTCTTGATGTGAAATGTAATTTCTATCATGGATTGTCATTTCTATTTGAGATCCCTTTGTTGCCATGTTGGCAGGATACTCATTGTCACATGTATGTCTGATTGAGATCCCTTTGTTTCCAAGTTGGTGGGATACTCATAGTCGTTATGTGTGAGTTTATGTCATACTGATAGGAGGTCTGTTATGAGTGAGAGTTCCTTACAGCGGAACGTCTCATGGAGATATTTTGCCACTCATGTTGAGGGCTGATTTCCTTATATGATAAGCAAACAACATCCGTGTACAACTTCACATTTACAACACTGAATGAAGCATCCAACACCATCAAGACACTTAGGCCTAGAGACTTAGTCCACACTAGACGAACTTCGTTATTAAAACTCTTGCAATTTGTCGTATGATTGTTGACATGTGTTCCAAATTATTTATATCTGCATGTGCTCATTAGTTCTTTTGATAAAATGTAATTCTAAAAAATCAGCCGAAGTAAAAGTTCTTGTTTAAAAGGGTATCAAGAGTTTACCCGAATTAGTCGAAATTTCCTTAATCTTGGCTGTCTGATTTTGGCAATGCACTACGTTCAAGTGTAGATTTTTGGGATGTAATTTTCACTTTTATTTCATGAAATTCTATTAGAAACATGGCTGATGTGTTAGGTTCTTATGCATCCTGAATAAATTCCAAAACCTCATGTAATGCACTAATGGCAACATAATGATCATCCCACCTTTACAAGACCCTGACATAATCAAATCCTTGGAGGTGAGTAGCAACTAACGTTGTAGCATATGTCCATTAACCTACAACTTGAAGTTGTGAACATTCTTCTTGATAATGGCCTTGGTCACCTTAATTACCAACATCCCATGCAAATTTCTAGCACCACCAGGAACACTATCTCCAACTTTCTTCTCAAGTGGGTTAGCCTCTCCTATTAAGTGATCCAAAAACAAAGAATATGAAATGTTTTGAAAGAAACTATCTCAAATACCACAACTTACAAATAGTCTGGTTTGAAACCACCATGTCAAGACATATAAAATTCTCCAATTTCTTCTTGCCATTGCGAAATGAAAATAGGCATGAATAACATTCCCTAATCAAATACTTTCAATTGATAAGGCTGAGAAAAGAAATTTGCACAGTGTGGACTACAAATTTGATTTCTAGTTGCATCTGGACATTTCCAACTTGAAAAAGCTAGCATGTTTGACTCATGCTCGTTTACATAAACTGGGTGTATATTATTTGTTCCACAAGTTGCCAAAACTCGAAGCTATAACAAAACAATAACACTCCAGGAGATTTGTAGATAGACCTTTGTCTCTTCCTTCATCTCTTACATTTCAAGAGAAATTGTTGATGTATTATCAAAGAGAACCACAGATAAAGAATCATCACTGCTAGTTCAACGAATGGAATTGATGAATCGAATGATAACCTCATACACATAACCCAACCTACAATTGTGTCGAGATAAAAAGTTGGCCATGGTTGGTTTTATATCAGAATTGGACATTGAACCAAACTTGTCAATAACAAAATCCACATTATGTGGTTTGTTGTTGGAATGATCACAGTTCAACTAAAATATTGTCTCAGAGATCAACCAGTTGGAGAAAAAAAAATCTCGCATAAATACTGGCATCAATATGTTTCCAAATATTGTCCATCAAAGTGAGAAACACAACTATTTTTATAAAAGTTGTATGATGAGAAATATCCCATAACCAAATTTAGAAACCTCACCATAGAACTAAATAAAAAATAAGCAGTCATGAGCTCCTTGATAGTCTTTCAAATGTTTGATCTCTGCTAATGTATTGCGGCCATAATCTCAAAACATCCATTCTAACAATTTGTCAGAAAGAAGATGAACCCGTATGCATTTCATGCCATATAAGGGTTTGGGCTTTCTCATAACTAAGTGCAACAAGAATCCACCATTAATCTTGATACCTCTATGAAATGGTTATAAGTATCTCACAATGGAATGGGATCTCGGCTCCCACTGGATCATTGACATTTGAAACAAACCATTGGCACTTGGTTACACAACTGGGCATTGAAAAGTTGACATGATGGTTGGGAAGGGAGATAGCAGTCAACAAGTGAGCGCAAGTGGTTTTTGTGCCGATGAGGGGGGGGGGGGGGGGGGTGCAATCTCAATGGGAAGACAACATGTAAGCGAAGGTGGTTTTGGTAAAACTGCTCTACCCGGATGCCCCCCGACGGATATTTTTCGGAAACACTGGGGGTGCGGGTTTGCATGTGGGTCGTCAATCTGAGCATGCCCGATCTCCACACTTCAAAGCTATGAGAAGTTTATTTCACGTGCCAAATATTACATAGTTCCACTTTATGACTGATTAAATGATTAACCATATAATCTATGGTTAATAATCATAAACATACTTTATTCTAAAATAAACTTAACTAGCAATTTGGGTAGCACACTCTTTTTCCTTTTTTATTTTAATTTAAAACAAAGAAATTTCATTTTTTCTTTTATTGCCACTATTCTAACCTATCAAAAAAAAATATGTTAGAACGTTGGCTCCAATGGGGACTACTTCCCCTTGTGGGATGTAGAGAACTAGAAGACAAGCTTCCTTATCCATTGGGCATGGAGTCATACCATAACACCATCAACCCTTCATATGCCATTATATATAAATATAACCAATCCTCATGGATCAATCCTATCATTTGAACATTTTGCTACTACATGGTAAAACGTGCAACTATGAAATGCAACCATATGCCTGCACTAATTCGGATACTCTTTCACACTAAAATCTAAAGATGAAAATTTCTAAAGACTGAAACTATAAAGTGATTTATCATATATTAATTAAATCACACCACTCAATCCCACACACCTCTATATAATTGAAATGAAAAGATTTACACTGTTAGGTGTAATCTTCTTTCCATTGTAACCAAGTGAGGAGTGGGTTTATTGACAAACCACATTGCCACTAGATGAAAATATGAAATATATGTACAATATAAACATAAAATCCCATAGGAAACTTATACTGACATGTGGACTTTAACAATTGCATCCTTTGCGAACATATTAGTTTTCTGATCATGGCTGCGAGGAAAAGACATATACTACTGATTGCAAGTACCAATGAACCTTGCATAGGAGTAAAGGTAGTTGAAATCTTGAAACATTGGGATCGATAATCAAGTGGAATCGTCATATGACAAATTGGAGTCTCTAGGTGAAAATAATGCAACCAATACAAATGCCTACTCCTTGTTCACTAGCAAGGAATAGATCTAGTTGTTATAGTGACCCAAAGAAAAATTTCTTCGTCACTTTTCTCCCCAGAAATGATGCCAAATGTTGTACCTGTTTCTTGTAAGCAGTTCGTGGATGCAGGAACTACGCCAAGAAACCAAATCGACTAGTCTTTAGGTTCAAGCTGGCCCTTGAAGAAGAGGGGGATCCCTCAATAGTTATGAGGCCTTGTTTAAAATTGTTCACTGTCAGTGGGCAACAACCTGTGAAGCATAATGGCCACATTTAGGATTTAATGGGGTGGTTGCTAATAATTTCACAATTGGTATTCATGAATAAATCCCTCCTTTGTCGATTCCTTTTTCAAAGTGTCAACTTCCATCTTGATAAGAGAACTTAACTTTTTAAAGAATTTGAAAGAAGAATCTAAGGGGATTCCTGATAATTAACGAGTCAATTAAAATACTTAATTAACCAGGAAAAATTGGATGCATATAGAAATCTTCTATAGCATAACAAAACACATTCATGAAACACTGGGGGTGCGGGTTTGCATGTGGTCCGTCGATCTGAGCGTGCCCAATATCCACACTTCAAAGCTACGAGAAGTTTATTTCACGTGCCAAATATTACATAATTCCACTTTATGACTGATTAAATGATTAACCATATAATCTATGGTTAATAATCATAAACATACTTTATTCTAAAATAAACTTAACCAGCAATTTGGGTAGCGCGCTCTTTTTCCTTTTTTATTTTAATTTAAAACAAATAAATTTCATTTTTTATTTTATTGCTACTTTTCTAACCTATCAAAAAAAAATATGTTACAACATCGGCTCCAATGGGGACTACTTCCCTTTGTGGGATGTAGAGAACTAGAAGACAAACTGCCTTATCCATTGGGCATGGAGTCATACCATAACACCATCAACCCTTCATATGCCATTATATAAAAATATAACCAATCCTCATGGATCAATCCTATCATTTGAACATTTTGCTACTACATGGTAAAATGTGCAACTATGAAATGCAACCATATGCCTGCACTAATTCGGATACTCTTTCACACTAAAATCTGAATATGAAAATTTCTAAAGACTGAAACTATAAAGTGATTTATCATATACTAATTAAATCACACCACTCAATCCCACACACCTCTATATAATTGAAATGAAAAGATTTACACATTTAGGTGTAATCTTCTTTCCAATGTAACCAAGTGAGGAGTGGGTTTATTGACAAACCACATTGCCACTAGATGAAAATATGAAATATATGTACAATATAAACATCAAATCCCATAGGAAACTTATACTGACATGTGGACTTTAACAACTGCATCCTTTGCGGATATATTAGTTTTCTGATCATGGATGCGAGGAAAATACATATACTGTTGATTGCAAGTACCAATGAACCTTGCATAGGAGTAAAGGCAGCTAAAATCTTGAAACAATGGGATCGATAATCAAGTGGAATCGTCATATGACAAATTGGAGTCTCCAGGTGAAAATAATGCAACCAATACAAATGCCTACTCCTTGTTCATTAGCAAGGAATAGATCTAGTTGTTATAGTGACCCCAAGAAAAATTTCTTCATCACTTTTCTCCCTGAAAATGACGCCAAATGTTGTACCTATTTCTCGTAGGCAATTCTTGGATGCAGGAACTACATCGAGAAACCAAATCGACTAGTCTTTAGGTTCAAGCTTGCCCTTCAAGCAGAGGGGGCTCCCTCAATAGTTACGAGGCCTTGTTTAACATTGTTCACTGTCAGTGGGCAAAAAACTGTGAAGCATAATGGCCACATTTAGGATTTAATGGGGTGGTTGCTAATAATTTCACAATTGGTATTCATGAATAAATCCCTCCTTTGTCAAGTCCTTTTTCAAAGTGTCAGCTTCCAGCTTGACAGGAGAACTTAAATTTTTAAAGAATTTGAAAGAATAATATAAGGGGATTCCTGATAATTAACGAGTCAGTTAAAATACTTAATTAACCAGGAAAAATTGGAGGCATATAGAAGTATTCTATAGCATAACAAAACCCATTAAGGAGAAGATAGAAGGCCAAACAATAACTAGTTCAAAGAGGAGCTAACTCAGATAGACAGTCCAATATACTAATCTCTTTAAATAATTATAATTTTGCAGGGGATTTCAGAGAGATTGAAACTCAATCTATTATTACCCAACTCTTCTATAATACTTTGAACATGTGTAGAAAACAACTTATGGAAACACTACAAAGACATACAAGAAACACAAATTTTGTCATAAACTGGAGTCGGAAGGCTTTGATAAGGAATCCTATAATAGAAGTTTCACAAAGTTGAAAGGTTTTGGCATCAAAATCAAACCCTTTGCTTATTAAAATTATCATATATATATAAATACAAACTGCTAAACTGTTACAAACTTTCAGGAACAAAATCTTGAAAAAGAAACTAAAAATCAATAATCTTTGGATATTCTGCTAGAAATTTGGAACTGCTTGGAAATATGGTGCCTTGATATCTAGAAATATTGAATAACTCTTGAGTCTCCTCCTTTGAATCTTGAATTGTTGATTTTTCCTTGATTTTCTCTTTGCCAAAAATAATGAATGAAATCTCATGATAATCCCTTCAAAACTGGAGTTGTTATCTGTATTCCCTTTGACATTGATTTAAATTACTAGTTAAATCTAAGTTGTCAAAATTTCCTTAATATTGGTTGTCTGATTTTGGAAATGCACTACATTCAAGTGTAGACTTTTGGGACATAATTTTCACTTTGATTTCATGATATGTTAGTAGAAACATGGTTGTTGTATTAGGTTCCTGTCTATCCCAAAGAAATGCAAAAACCTCATGTAATGCACCAGCATCAACATAATGATCAACTCACCTTTACAAGACCATGGCATAATCAAATCCTCAGAGGTGAGTAGCAGCTAACATTGTAGCATCTATCCATTAACCTGCATCTTGAAGTTGTGAACATGCTTCTTAATAATGGCATTGGTCGCCTTAACTACCAACATCCCATGCAAGTTTCTAGCACCACCAAGAACACTATCTCCATATTTCTTATCAAGTAGGTTAGCCTCTCCTGTTAAGTGATCCAAAAACAAAGCATATGAAATGTTATGAAAGAAACTCTCTCAAAGACCACGACTTACAAATAGTTTTGTTTGAAACCACTAGGTCAAGACATATAAAATTCTCCAATTGCTTTTCGCCATCGCCAAATGAAAATAGGAATGAATAGCATTCCCTGATCAAATAATTTCAATTGATAAGGCTAAGAAAATAAATTTGTGCAGTCTACAAATTTGATTTCTGGTTGCATCTAGAAATTTGCAACTCAACAAAGCTAGCATGTTTGACTCATGCTCGTTTACATAAATTGGGTGTAGATAATCTGTTCTACAAGTTGATAAAACCGGAAGCTATAACAAAAAAATAGCACTCCAAAAAATTTATGGATAAACCTTTGTCTCTTTCTTCATCTCTTGCATTTATAAAGCAACTATTATTGTATTGTCAAAAAAAACCACAGATAAAGAATCATCACTACTAGTTCTATGGCTGGATGTGATGAATTGAATGATAGCCTCATACACACATCCCAGCCTACAATTGTGTTGAGATATAAATTTGGCCATGGTTGGTTTATATCAAAACTGGACATTGAACCAGACTTGTCAATAAAAAAAACCATATGGTGTGGTATGTTGTTGGAATGATCGCAGTTCAACTAAAATCTTGTCTCATAGATCAACCACTTGGAACAAAAACAATCTCGCGTAAATATTGGAATCAATATGTTTCCAAATATTGTACATCAGAGTGATCAACACAACCCCTGTTATAAAATTTGTATGATGAGAAATATCCCATAACCAAATTTAGCAAATTCACCATAGAACTTAATAAAAACTAAGCAGTCATGAGCTCCTTGACAGACTTTCAAATGTTTGAGCTCCACTAATGTATTGCGGCCATAATCCCAAATCATCTATGCTAGCAATTTGTTACAAAGAATATGAACTCGTATGCATTTCATCCCATATAAGGGTTTATGCGCTCGCATAGCTGATTGCAACAAGAATCCACCATGAATCTTAATACCTCTGTGCAATGTTTATAAGTATCTCACAATGGTGTGGGATCTCAGTCTCCAACTGGATAATTGACATTTGAAACAAACCATTGGAACTTGATTACACAACTGGGAAGTCTATATGACATGCGGGATGACATGGAAAAGCTGACAGGATGGCGGGGAAGGGAGATAACAGTCAATGGGTGAGCGAAGGGGATTTTAGCACCAAGCCAAAGGGTGGGGAGGATGGTAAAAGGATTTGAATGGGGGGTTTGGTCTTAACGGAAGGACGGCACGTAAGCGGCGTTGGTTTTGGTAAAACTTCTCTACTTGGACCCTCCCGACGGATATCTTTCGAAAACACTAGGGGGTACGGGTTTGCATGTGGTTCGTCGATTTGAGCACGCCCGATCTCTGCACTTCAAATCTGCAAGAAGTTTATTTCACGTGCCAAATATTACATATGCCACTTTATAACAGATTAAATGATTAACCATATAATCTACGATTAATCGTAAACATACTTTATTCTAAAATAAACTGAAGCAACAATTTGGGTAGGGCTCTCTTTTTCCTTTTTTATTTTAATTTAAAACAAAACAATTCCATTTTTTCTTTTATTGATACTTGTATAACCTGTAAAAACAAGATATGTTACAACAACACCCATTAGGGATTCTGAAATACCTGGAATTAGCTAATACATCCCTAATCCATGTAATATGTTTTGTTCACTATAGTCAACAAATTTGTTTTGCTTCCAAATTCCAATAGCAAGTTTAAAAGTTAAAGATTTTTTTTTATTTAAAAGTCTAAGCTTTTTGTTATTTAAAATGAGTTTTTTTTTCAGTTATTTAAAATGAACTTGATTTTATATATAAATTCAATATCTAGAATTTTTTCCAGGCATTGTGAAGAGTTCACAATTATTCCAACAAATCTACACTGTAAACAAAAAAAAAAAAAACATTGAGAATATTAGCCCCTAAAATTTTCCCTATTCATAAACCTTCAAAATATATAACAAATAGATTATAACTTCAAATTTGATCATCTTTCATTATTCTCTCAGCCTGTAGACTCACCACCATTCTATCAACAAAATGCAGTATGGTATTTAAGCTTATGTGGTTATCGTTTATTGCTGAAATTTCCGGATTATCCACAGTGTTAAGAAATAATGGTCGACATTTCGAATCCCAACGAGGATCTATCTTTAGGACGGGAATTTGAATGAAGAATGAAAGAAGAGCACAAGGTCAGGGTTAATATATAGATAAGGGGAGAAAAATAACCAACAAGACCAACTAATTAATTAATAATTTATTTATTTATTTAATAAATAAATTTTAATTAATAATTTCTTTATAAATTTAATTAATTTAATAGTATTTTATATAATTCTATTCTAAAACCCAACTAATATATTCTACTAAAGTATAACTAATCTATCTTACTTTTATAAATTTAATTATTTTTATAAATTTAATTAATTTAATTTTAATATTTTTAATTTTAAATAGTTATAATATATTTTTTAAATTAATTTTTTAGGTTTTACTAAAATTATAAAACCTAAAGTTTCTCAACAAGTTGAATAATTATTTTAATTTATCTAATAATATAATTTATTTATTTTTTGTTATTTTTTAAAAATTTTAATAATAATAATAAAATTAATATTAACAAATATTTATTCCAAGATTAAATAAATGTTAATAAAATAAGTTAAATTATTTATAATTATTATTAATTTTATAATTAAATTTTAATCTTAGTGTCACATATTTAATTATTTTTAATTATAACATTAATTATTTTTAAAAAACCTATAATTATTAATAATAAATCTTAATTAATTAATTTTTATTAATAAAAATAAAAATCAATTAATTGTTGGAGATCAGATGCATAGCTAATTAAAACAAATACTCAGCAAACACATCATGCACAGGAAACACAGAGTTTAACGTGGTTCACCCAACCAATCTGGGCTACGTCCACACAACATAGGCATCGGCAATTCTTTATTAATCAAACAAGAGATTACATAACTCAATCAATCCTCACACCCTCAAACCATCCGTATGGATACCTGTTATATAGCAAGGAGAATCTAACTGCCTCATAAATCCTCTCAACTCAAATTTAGGATGCATTAACTCCCTCCCAACAAACTGGAGCTAATCTAGGAACTAATTCCTAATTTTTGTCACCTACTGAGATTTTTGCCTATTTTAATGAAAAACAGAAAATCTCAACAATCTCCACCTTGACAACAATTAGCCTGATGCCCTGTTATTATTATTTTATCTCTTCTGCAAGCCAAGAGAAACCAAACACCAGCGTAGCTTCTCTAACAAAACTGGTTTCGTGAACATGTCTGCACAATTCTCCTTTGTATGCACCTTTTCAAGAGAGACTCCCCTTTCAGTAATAACTTGTCTTACAAAATGGTACTTAATTGGAATATGCTTTGATTTACTATGATAGGCCGGATTCTTAGCCAAATGTATTGCACTTTGACTATCACAAAGTAACCTGATGTTGTCCTGTAACCTACCAAACTCACCAAGCAAACCTTTCAACCAAACCGCATCTTTGCAAGCATGAGAAGCAGCAATGTATTCTGCTTCAGTAGTGGATAAAGCAACAATATTTTGTAGCTTTGACATCCAGCTAATAGCTCCACCTGCAAGAGTAAAGACATACCCTGAAGTTGACCTTCTCTTATCCAAATCACCTGCAAAATCAGAATCAACATACCCGCAAACAAATTCACTACTCTTATTGTAAGTGATACAATAACTACTTGTGCCTCTCAAGTACCGAAGCACCCATTTCACTGCTGACCAATGTTCTTTACCCGGATTTGCCATGTACCTGCTGACAACCCCAATTGCATGTGAAATATCTGGTCGAGTACAAACCATCGCATACATCAAACATCCTACTACATTAGCATATGGAATTCGAGACATATAATCCTTTTCTTCATCTGTATTAGGACATAAACCCGAAGAAAGCTTGAAATGGGAAGCGAAAGGGACTAACACAGGCTTCACATTATTCATACCAAACCTCAAAAGTATTTTCTCAATATACTTTTGTTGTGATAGCCATAGCTTACCATTGCTCCTGTCTCTGAAAATCTCCATGCCCAAAATCTGTCTTGCTGCTCCTAGATATTTCATATCGAATGTCCTTGCCATCTGAGTCTTCAACCTGTTGATTTCATCAATGCTTTTGCTTGCTAAAAGCATATCGTCAACATACAACACTAAGATAATGAACATGCCATTATTCAATTGCTTGAAATACAGATAATGATCATATTCACTTCTAACATATTTCTGACTCAACATGAAAGAATCAAACTTCTTATACCACTGCCGAGGCGACTGCTTCACGCCATATAATGACTTCTTGAGCCTGCAGACAAATTTCTTATTGCGATGCTGAACAAACCCTTCCGGTTGTTCCATATAAATTTCCTCATCTAAATCTCCATGTAGAAATGCAATCTTAACATCTAATTGCTGCAACTCTAAATCAAGCAAAGCCACTAATGCTAACACAATTCTGATTGAAACAATTTTAACCACTGGTGAAAAAATCTCATGAAATTCAATACCGGCTTTCTGCGAAAACCCTTTTGCAACCAGCCGTGCTTTGTACCTGTCTTCCGTATCATTCACACCCTGTTTCAGCTTGAAAACCCATTTACATCCCACAGTTTTCCTGTCTTTTGGAAGTTCAACTAGATCCCATGTGCCATTCTTACCTAAGGCCATCATTTCTTCCTTCATAGTTGCTTTCCACTTATCACTTTTCGAACCTTCTATAGCTTCCTGATAGCACAGAGGTTCATCGTCATTAGCAGTAAATGCAACTGAAGTAACATAATCATCATACCTTCTAGGAGCACGTTTTATTCTTGTCGACCTCCTTAAAGATGTTTCTGGTGCTTCCGCAATTGGCTGACTACCATCTGTAGGAACTTCTTGCCGATCAGTATCTGAGACCTGTTCATGATCTAAACCTGAACCCTGTTCATGTTCTGATTCTGAAACCTGTTCATGACTAGTATCTGAACTATGGTCATCATGACTATCATTGGAAGTGTTGTCAAACTGAATGTGCTGAAAATCAAATACATCATCCTGTTTCAATTTACTATCTACATCTAACTATACAAGAGAGGATTCATTAAACTTTACATCTCTGTTGATGATGATTTTGCGGGTAGTAGGATCCCACAATCTATATCCCTTTGTTCCAACACCATACCCAACAAAGATATACCTTTTAGAATTTGGATCTAATTTAGTTCGCTGATGTTTAGGCACTAGAGCATATGCATCACAACCAAACACTCTGAGTTTAGAATAGTCACAAGTGTGTCCTTTCCATACCTCTTGCGGAATCTTGCAGTCTATGGCCGTCGATGGAGATCGGTTTATCACATAACAAGCTGTTGCCACCGCTTCCGTCCACAACTCCTTTTGCAACCCGGCGTTACTCAGCATACTCCTTGCTCTCTCTAGAAGAGTCATGTCCATGCGTTCAGCAACTCCATTTTGCTGAGGAGTATAAACCGTGGTCTTATGTCTCTCGATCCCTGCATCCTTGCAATAGCTGTCAAACTCCTTGGAAGTAAACTCACCACCATTGTCAATTCTTAAACACTTTATAGTTCTACCAGTGATGTTTTCTACCAATGCTCTAAACTGTTTGAAAATTGTAAAAACATCAGACTTCTTTTTCATCATGTAGACCCACACCTTTCTAGAAAAATCATCAATGAACGACACAAAATATGACGAGCCACCATATGACGCTGTAGGGGCTGGACCCCAAACATCTGAATGAATATAATCAAGTATGCCTTTACTAGTATGTTTGCCTGTTTTAAATTTTTGTTTACTTTGTTTGCCAAACAGACAATGTTTACAGAAATCTAACTTTCCAGACTTCAGATTTGGAAGTAACTTGCGATCAGCCAAAATTTTTAACCCTCTTTCGCTCATATGGCCCAACCTTTGATGCCATAGGCGAATGGAACTACTGTCATGTTCAGACACCGTAGACACATGAACTGACCCTGTACTTCCTTCTAACTGAAACAGATTTCCTACTTTCTTAGCTTTCATTACTAGTAAGATACCTTTATAGATTTTCATAACTCCACCTTGAATTACAGTTTTATATCCATTTGTGTCAAGTGCTCCCAGTGAAATTAGATTTTTTCTTAAGTCTGGAACATGTCTCACATTTGTTAACAATTTAGTTGTGCCATCAAACATTTGCAGTTGTATACTTCCTATCCCAACAATATTAGATGTGACATCATTACCCATGTACACGACTCCATCATTAACTGATCTATACGTCTTAAACCATTCTCTATGAATACACATGTGGTTTGATGTACCGGAATCTAACAACCAATGTTGATCATGATTTGACATATTAACAGACAACACTTCGTCGCTCATACCTGAACCAGATGCCGAACCTGTATCTGTCGTGTTTGCTTCCTTCTTCTCTGTCGAAGAGTCTCCTTTCTTCTTTGTTTGCTGTCTCTTCCAGCAGTCTTTCTTCAAGTGCCCCGATTTGCCACAAAACCAGCACTTTACTTTGCTCTTCTTCCCTTTCGACTTTGAACGCGAATCGCTGCGTTTACCAGAGCGTCTTTCTCTAGAACGACCTCTAGCCATCATTGCCTCTGATGTAGAGGTGTCAGCATTCGACTGCTTCCTGGTCTCCTCGGACAACAAAGCTCCAACCACATCGTCAAACTCAAGGATGTCTGCAGTACTAAAGCTTATGGAAGTAACAAAGTGATCCCACGATTCGGGCAATGAACACAATAGAGTTATTTCCCTATCCTCTGAATCAAATTTTACATCTAGACTTTGTAATTGTACCAATAGAGTATTGAAAACATTCAGATGGTCAGTAATCGAGGTACCTTCCTTCATTCGCAAACCATAAAGCTGTCGCTTCAAGAGAATCCGATTTGTCAAGGATTTCGTCATGTAAAGCTTCTCAAGCTTCGACCACAAGCCTGCGGCGGTCTTCTCTGACACAATGTTGAACAGAACGTCATCCGCCAGACATAACCGAATTGCGCTCAGAGCTCTGTCATCCAACTCATCCCATTCATCCTCCGTCATGGAAGAAGGCCTTTTGCTTTTCCCCAACAGCGCTTTCGCCACGCCTTGTTGTACCAGGAGATCATGCATCTTTACCTTCCAGATCTCGAAGTTGTTTTTGCCATTGAACTTCTCAATTTCAAATCGGGCATTTTGAGTTTTCGCCATCTTGTTTCAGCAAAAAACACAATAATCTCCAAAAAACCAACTTTAAATCAATGAAGTTTGTGTTTTTAAAAAAAAAAATGCCTTTGCCTTTAAAACAAACTACCCTTCACCTTATAGAAAAAAAAAAGCCTTTCTCCAAATAGCATATTACAATTTAAATAAACCCCATTTAAATCGGTTATTTAAAAAAAAATATCGATTTTAAAAAACAATACAAATCGATTTATACAAATCGATTTTCCAAACTTGCATTCCAATGAATCGATTTATTCTTCAATTCAAAAATCGATTTATTATTAAACCTTTTAAAATCGACTTTTTAAATCAAAAACTTAAGCGAAGCTATTTATTCCATAACTTGCAAGACCCAAAAAAAAAACTCACGCAAGGTTTGATTTAAATTGCCATCGCAATTAATACCGAGAAAGTTACGACCTGAGTTTATGAGTAATAAAAATGACGGCTTGACTTTGATTTGTTTCGATACTGGTGGCTTTCAAGAACAACCTGAATTCATGATTTTCAATCTACTATCGATAGCCATACTTCAGAAAATCGATTTGAATGAACCTTCAAATGGCGTTCAAATGGCATTAAAGACTGCATATCGACTCACGGCATTCTGCAAACTTCGGAACTCCACGCAGCACCAGCAATTGGAACTCCACGCAGCACCACACAATGAACACGATTTGTTTTTTTTTTTTGTTCAAAGGCATAAAACCAGCGGTATAACGACATCAATCTCCACGCGCAGGTTTGAACAGCAGTGCGCCTCTGCGCAGCACCTCCAGGCACACAAACGACCTCTCCCTCGTCTCCTCAAACCTGTCAACGCTGCCAACGCCTCCACGCAGCTTCTCTGGTCTGTTGTCATTCACCAGCATTCTAATAGTTCTGCGCACCGATTCACCAGAAAACAACGCTCCAGCGGAATACCTCCACGCACCAGCGCTCCAGCAACACCAGGCAATTCAGTGCACTCCAACATTCCTCTGATACCAATTGTTGGAGATCAGATGCACAGCTAATTAAAACAAATACTCAGCAAACACATCATGCACAGGAAACACAGAGTTTAACGTGGTTCACCCAACCAATCTGGGCTACGTCCACACAACATAGGCATCGGAAATTCTTTATTAATCAAACAGGAGATTACATAACTCAATCAATCCTCACACCCTCAAACCATCCGTATGGATACCTGTTATATAGCAAGGAGAATCTAACTGCCTCATAAATCCTCTCAACTCAAATTTAGGATGCATTAACTCCCTCCCAACAAACTGGAGCTAATCTATGAACTAATTCCTAATTTTTGTCACCTACTGAGATTTTTGCCTATTTTAATGAAAAACAGAAAATCTCAACATTAATAATGATAATTATTAAAAGTAACTAATATGATTAGCTATTAAATATGAGTCAAAGTCTAATTATTAAAAACTATAGATACTAATAATAATTCTCAATTAATTAATTCTTATTATTAAAAATAAAATTAATCAGTAACAAATTTATAAGAGGAGAGGCAAACCTAAGATACTATATTTTAGATGTTATACCTTTGAAGAGAATGAACCCTCGAAACACATTTTTCGACCATTATTTCTTAACACTAAATAATCCAAAAATTACTGCAAATGCAGTATTTCAAGTCTGAAAAAATCACTAAATTTAATGGTTTCTGCAACTTTAGTGTTCGTTTTAATCACTTTACACCACAAATCACCCTAGGCAATCAGTCCATTTCAATCCCTCCTCGTCATAATTCCTCTGCAGAAATCTCCATCAAAGAGTTTGTTTGAAAACCATTAAGCAAGGGATGTCCGTCAAATCAAGAAATAGAGGACTATTACTGGATGTAGTTCTCGATTCGGCGGATGTAGTGAATCATCTAAACAAGGTCAATTCGTGTGGTTATAAATTAATTTAATATGTGTTTTTTTATTTTTTTTTAAGTTTCTATGATTTAAAATTCTACAAGGAGGGGTCGTGTGTAATAAAATTATGTAGAGGGTGATTAAGTTTTTCAGGGTCTTTGCTATAAAACCATAAAATTCGCTTAGTTTATATATATATATATATATATATATATATATATATATAATTTAATATTTTAAAATAATTAGTTCTTAATAATTTAATTATAATTTAAAAAATAATAAAAATTATTTAATATTAAATAAGTATATTTTTATGTTAGATTTAAGATTTTTGTGATTCGTAATGTAAATAAATGTCTTTTGGATTAATTACATCGTTAGGATTAATCTTAAAAATGAGATTAATCCGAAAGATATTTATTTAAATTATATTTTTAATAAATATAAAAATAAAAATTAATAAAACAAATTTAAAAATAACATCTAATTAAATAAGATATAAAATTTTCATTTTATTTTTCAAAAACTTATTCCTTTAAAGAAATTGAAATTAATCCAGAAATACCAAAAGATTATAAATATAATCTCACTTTTTTTTTTAATTTAATTTAATTACATTTACCTCAAGAAGAAACATAACATCAAAGAGATACTAAATTTAATTGAAAAGTATGAGAAGATTGTAAATACAATGTAAGATGTGAAAAATTTTCTTTTCTACTTTGAAGAGTTGAACATCACAAACATACCTACTTGGTAAGATTCTCTTAAATAAAGTGAGAGGTGATTTTATGTAGAGATGTAATTTGATGGGAAAATTGCTCAAGTAATTTGCTCGTCAAATACAATTAAAAAATTTGCAAATTCGTCAAAATGATTAGTTGAATTTGTTAAAACTAGTGAAGAGATGTGAAAAGTATCAAATTTAATTTGAAGAATGTATTTTGTTTTCACCTGATTTTTAAGACCATGATGTTAATCAAGGTATTTTAATGCATACAAAATGCTGATACTTTTATGTAAAAAAAAATTACTTGCATAAGTATTTAATATATATATATATATATATATATATATATATATATATATATATATATTTTATATATATATAATATATATATATATATATATATATATATATATATATATATATATATATATATATTATTTTCCTATTTTTTTTAATTTTATCAAAAATTAATATATATATATATAGATTTTTTTTTTTAATTTTTTTTTCATTCCTTATTTATCAATAACATGATCATTGATCACAAATATTATTTAATCATTTTATTTATACTAGATAAATAAATAAATTATTCACTCAATATATTGGATGTTTGGAAAAACTATCATATAATTAAAATTCCACACAATTTAAACTTTATAAAATAATTAATTCCTTTAAATATACTAGAGAATAAAGCTAAAAGAAATATTTTTAGTTATAGTAATCACTACTAAGTTTGCACATTTACACTTTTACTCTTACATGTTGAAGGGTTGAAGAAAACATCCTCGTGCCTATATTTATTTCCATTTTGTATGCAAATAAATTATGGTAACTAATGGTTATGGTAATTGATGGTAAATAGGTCATTTACTGTTTGAAATTTCAGGTGGTGTAATGGATTTAAAATCCTTCCAACTTTTAGGAAGGTTACTCCATCCATCATCGAGGGAGCTTCACTTTTCGGAAGGTTACTCCATCCATCATCAGAGACAAGGGAGCTTCATTAGTGAACTAGTGCAGGAAGACTGAGTGTAGGAAGACCAAGTTTATAGGAGAAAGGAGCAATTATCCGTTGGGAAATGTCAAAGTTAAATAAGCTAAATCTGATGTAATAATTAAGCTTTGAGCAAATCTATAATATGTGAGATGAAGAATTAATATATGAAATTATTAAATAATTAGTGAAGGATCTAGATGTTGATATTAGTTGACAAATAAGATTTTTTTTTGAGAAACACTAATTAGATGTATTCAACAATTAATTAATAATGAAGTCAAATAAAAAATGTCAAGTGAAATAAATTTTATGTTAAGGTTGTTTAAGTTAGTATGAACTATTTGCATATATTTTAATTTTAGGTGGTTTTCCTATGAAAGTTAACAATGAAAAATCATTGCACAAATATTTAAAAATCATGGGTGTCACACACATACAAAAAAAAAAAAAAACTTTTACCTTAATGATTACTATATTCACCCAATTGGGTCATGATAAAACTATACACATTAGCTATGTTAGTCTCATTACATAAACTAAATATCTAACTAAAGCATTAAGAAGGTTTTAAACCTTACTCATATAAGATTAAATTAATCACCTAATAAATAATTCCATTTGCCATGGATAACATTGATTGTTCTATAATTATTGCATGAATGGGACTTATAATCTTTCTCTGGCGAAGTCTGGAATTAAAAACTATGGTTTAACATTTGCCCGTCGGATAAACCTGTCGGTGTTATTGATTCCTTCGAGATATCACTGGCATGGCATAAATATTGAATGTGGATGTACTGGAAATTAAAGTCGTTTGACAAGTGTGAGATTTTACAGGATCCTTCGCAAGTTTCAATGTTCGGCCATAAATTTACACTATTGCATCTTTGGAAATCGACGACGAATCACTTCCAGCGAGAATTGACATGGTTAACCCCACAACCCTAGCTAGCACCACCACTTGTTACTGCGTCGATGTCAAGAAAAATTCTTCCACTCTGAGTTTTTTTGGTTCCGTGGCGTTTTTGAGCTTTGGCTTCGCCTGCATTGAGTTTTCCACCAGGCTTGAGGGGTTATTGGGCTTCCATGGTACTGCGGTGTAAGGAGAGGAGGTCTCGATGTCCTCTGCATGGAGTTGCTGGTACAAACCTTCCTCTGTCGCCATGGCCGCTGCTCGAGAACTAGTTCTTATGCCCAACGCTTAGCATTGTTCAGGTAATATTCCATTATCTTTACATATACAGTTTTTTTTTGTTCTCCTGTACATTTCCAGATTTTAGAGTTTATCCCTTGAACCATTTTCCAGTGTTTAATACTTTCGTTTCCTTGGGTGTTTTCTTTGAAGGTGTAGGGTTCGATGACCAGACATGTGGCATATCTTCCTCCGCAGGTAAATCTTTACTACCACCTTCTCTTCGGCTCATTTCCTTTTTCATAGATATGGAAACCACCTTAAAACATTCGTGGATCACTGACTTCTTTCAGATTTTGTATGGTTGCAGGTCAGAAATTTGTTTTCTTTTTCACTGGTTGGAAGATTTAGCTGCGTCGTTTTATTCATATTGCACCCGAATGTCTTAGCTCATCGTTACACTTCTTTCTTCAGGAATTTCCACGGTTTTATCATGCTTCACAGAGGTTTGTTTGTTTCCGACGAATGTTATAGCCTTCCCTGGTTATAAACCCAGTGCTGGTTCGATTTCTATTGAGAAATGTCTGTCGGTCTCATTTTGAGCTCCGAGCTTTCTCCAATTTGTAAAATTAATTAACAGTTGAGATTTTTAGTATTCCTATCTCAACCCGAAGCCTTGAGGCCTTGATTTCAGTCTTTTTGGCAATTTTACTTTACTGTGGATACTTTTCACTATGTTTTATCTGTAATTTTTACCAAGTAATTCTTTTTGGAAAGATTTGACTCTTGTTTTATTCTCATTTACAGAAATGAATTCTACTGTAAGAATTACTATGGAAATATCTTTTCTTCTGCTCCATAAATAATTATGTCTTTACATGTTTCAGCATTATTTACTTGTTCGTTTTGTCCCTAAAATATAAGTTTGGTATTCATATAGAGTTATGCATGGAAAGAAGAGATACTTTGGTTCTATAATTTGATATGATTATATTTCTCTGTTCAACTGAATACATAGTTATATGGTTATGCTCAATCTTCAGGTCTAGTACTTCTGTTTTTAGAGAAAATAATTGTCATTATATTGTACATATAAATAAAGTACATAGAACTTACAATAAATATTGAGGAAATTATCACAAAGTTTACTATTGTCTGTTGCATTGTTTTAAAATAACAACTTGTCATTTATTCTATTAGCAATTAAATGTTCATCAACAATACAGTTTTCTCTTGAATTAATACACACTCAATAGAGTACAAATAATTCATAGATGACCTTCCTGCCTAATTAACTCTATGATAATAGTTACTTATCTGTTAATACAATTGGCTGTTGGTGTCCACCCAACCTTCAAGAGAGGCAGTTACGTCCTCCTCTTGCCCCCGTGCTCCACTCCTGAAGAGGTATAGGTTGACAGTAGAGTTTTCTACTATCACCTCGAGACTCCAAGTGCAGTCAGTGCCAGAAAACTTCAGGATTTACTGAGTATTTTTCTATTAGTCTCTACCAGCTCAGGAAAATCTCCACTCCCTCCCTTATCCCATGAACAGAACCCCCATTCCTCACTGGGATGAGTCTCGTATCCCCAGAGGAGCAGGTAACTGTCAAACTGTCCAAACACCTTTCAGTTCTTGGAAAACATTTACCATCATCCTTTTTACTTTTACTTTCCATAACTAATTTTATTATTCACAATTAAAAAAAAGAAAATATTTTTTCCAGCAAAATATTAATTGTCTCGATCTTTTTCCTTAAACAATAATAAAAGTCATTTAACTAGTTAACAGTAAATGCAGTTGTCACAACTCCCCCCTGGAAGTAACACCGTCCTCGGTGTTTCACTCCATCTCAGCAAATAGCTCTGGGTAAGCCTCGCGCAGAAACCCTTCGTCCTCCCAAGTAGCCTCATCCGGGCCGAAGTGCTTCCACTGCACTTTAACCTGGGTGATGACTCACTTCCGGAGCATAATTTCTCTCTGGTCAAGTGTGTGTTGCAGCTCAACCAGAAACTCGTCGTCCAACTCTACCTACAAACATCAAAGTTCCCTATCAAATTCTCATACAAAAATCATATTTCAAGTTAGGATTTTTAATTCTATCGTACCTGTATATTCTGCCAATGAATTACGTGTTTCGAATCATGCACATAACGCTTCAACACGGACACATGAAACACATTGTGTACTCAGATGTGACTGGGTAAAGCTAGCCGATAGGCCACAGGTCCTACCCTTTCCAAAATTTGGAAGGGCCCAAAGAACCTGGGAGCCAACTTGGCACAAGAGGTCCACTGCAAGGTACTCCTCTTGGGTTTGATCCTCACATACACATGTTCTCCCACTTCAAATTCCTGATAAGTCATCTTCTTATCTGCATAGATCTTATGCCGATCTTGTGCAGCCTTCAAATGTTTTCTTATCTTCTTTACTTCTGATTCCATTTCAGCAAGCATTTCTGGTCCCAACATTAATTTTGTTTCGGAGCTGTTCCAATTCATGGGTGTGCGACACAGCCTCCCATATAGGGTTTCGAAAGGAATCGTCTTAAGGGACTCCTAATAACCATTGTTGTAAGAAAATTCAACCAGATGCAAGTATTCTTCCCATTTGGTTGGCTGCTGCATCACGTACATGCACAGCATGTCTTCCAAAACTTGGTTTACCTGCTCTGTTTGACCATCTGTCTGGGGATGATAAGCAATGCTAAATTTTATTTGGGTCCCCATACCTGTGAACAAAGTTTTCCAAAATGCTGAGGTAAACTTTACATCCCTGTCTAAGATAACCATCTTTGGAATACCATGTAGCCTGAAAATTTCTCTCATGAAGATGTCTGCTATATGTACATTCTTGTAAGTAGACTGCACAGGTATAAATGTGCATATTTACTCAATTTGTCAACTACCACCATGATGGAGTCATTGTTTTTTTTTTACAGTGGTAAATCTGTAATGAAGTCCATGGATATGACCTCCCACTTCCATTCAGGTACTAGTATGGGCTGCAACAATCCTGCAGGGTGTCGATGCTCCACCTTCACCTGCTGACACTCCAAACATTTATTTAGATACTCAGCAATATTTTTACGCATACCAGGCTAGAAATATACTTTTCTAATAGCAGTCAACATTTTCTGTTATCTTGGGTGACCTGCATAATTGCTACGATGGTATTCATCCATTATTAGCTCCTTTAGGTCCACACAGTTTGGTACATACACCTTTCCTCTAAAGGTTAGCATCTGATCTTTATCAACTCCATATTCATAAGTACTTCCTTGCTTTCGGGTTTCTTCCATTTGTTGCCATAGGAATTGATATTATGTATCTTTTTGTGCTTCTTCTTTTAATTGCTCTAATAATTTACATTCAAGCTCATTGTATTAAAGCTCATAAACACAATGCAGCTTCCTAATTAAAGCATCAGCCACCCGGTTTTCCTTACCTTTCACGCGTTGGATGTCCATATCAAACACACTTAGAAAGGCATTCCATCTTGCCTGCCTGGATTTTAAATCAGCTTGCTTGAAATAATTAGTCAAGATTCTATGATCTGTTTTTAGCACAAACTTTTTACCCAGCAAGTAGTGTCTCCATACCCGGAGCGCATGTACTACTGCTGTTAACTCCAGATCATAGGCCGAATATCTGTGTTCATGTTCCTTTAACTTTCTTGACTCATAAGCCACTACTTTGCCTTCTTGAGATAAAACTACCCCAACACCCTCTTTACTAGCATCTGTACAAACTTCAAATTCTTTATTGGGGTTAGCTACCCTCAACACTGGTGCAGTGGTCAAAAGTTGCTTCAACTTCTCAAAGTTGTTTTGGCACTCAACAGTCCACTTAAAGACTTTTCCTTTTCTATGCAAAAGGTAATGGGAAAAGAAATTCTGGAAAATCCCTCAATAAATCTTCGATAGTACCCAGATAATCCCATAAAGGATCGAATCTCTGCCAAATTCTGGGGTACTCGCCATTCCATGATTGTCCTGATTTTCTCTGGATCAACAGCAATCCCTTCTGCTGAAATGACATGGCCTAAGTACTGGATTTATGTTTTAAAGAAATCACATTTGCTGAACTTAGTGTACAGCTGATGTTTTCTTAGCATTTCCAGCACAATCCTTAAATGCTCTCTATGTTCTTCCTAGTTTTTAGAATAGATTAAAATGGCATCTATGAATATAAGTACAAAATTATCTAGGAAAGGATGAAACATTCCATGCATTAAGCTCATAAAGGTTGCTGGTGCATTTGTTAACCCAAAGGGTAACACCACAAATTCATAATGCCCGTACCTGGTATGGAAAACAGTCTTGTAAATGTCTTCATCCTTAATTTAGATCTGGTGATATCTAGATCTTAAATCTATTTTTGAAAATATTGTGGCTCCCATCACCTGATCGAACAAATCATTGATTCTTGGTAGAAGATATTTATTTTTAATCGTCAACTTGTTGAGTTGTCTGTAGTCCATGCACATTCTCATGGTTCCATCTTTCTTCTTAACGAATAGCACTAGTGCTCCCCACGGGGACACACCTGGACGAATATAACCTTTGTCCAACAGTTCTTGTAAATGAATTTTTAATTCAGTTAATTCTAGAACACTCATTCAGTAAGGAGCTCTTGACATAGGAGATTCTCCTGGCATTAATTCTATGGTGAAATCAATGTCTCGCCTTGGTGGTAATCCAGGAATATTTCCTGGAAAAACATCCATGAAATCTTATACCACTGGTATGTTTTCCATCATAGGTGATTTTTCCTTGGAATTAGCATATCCCACCTGAATAGCATATATCTGACATCCCTTTCTCATACATTTATTCATTTGGGATGTTGTAATTGGACGTAGCTGTAGTGGCTTCTTGATTCCCTGAATCTCCTTACGTGTTCTATCTTGCATTCTGTAATAAATGATTTTTTCCTTGTAGTCCACTAAGGTCCAATGTTTTTCTAGCCAATGCATGCCCTGCAAAACATCATAGGACCCTCATGGTAGTATGTTCAGATCCACATTTAACCACTGTTCTGCAATTTTTAATGTGCAGTTTGGAATTTTGGCAGTTACCTTTCTTTTTTCTCCTGTGGCTAACTGTACCAGCCACAGATTTATGAATTTCTGCCCTTTTAATTTACAAATTTCCACTATTTTGGGACTAAGATAACTTAGACTTGCACCTGGGTCTACCAAACTAGAAACAGATTGAGACAGTAATCTACCTTCCAACTCAATCATTGTTGGCTCATAATCTGCTTGTCGATCCTCCAACACTGCGTTGATACAAGGAATGTTTCGCGCCACATCACCTACTGTAGAAGCCTCCTGTAAGTTTGCAACTGTGTCATTTCTTGCTCGTTGTGGGAAGTTTTTATAATAGTGTGCCTCACCACACCCCCAACACTGTAAAGGTGGCTTGGTCACCTTCCCTTGCTCAAGTTTGCTAGATGCTTCTGTAGGTTTCTCTTTTGCTAGCCATCGGGTTCTTTGATGATTTCCGCCAAATCGTTTACTTACAGAACTTCGTGCATAATTCTTAAAGTTATTTCTTTTGGCACCTTTGAAGTTTGAGCTGCTTTTCTGTCCTTTTCTTGGCTGCCAACTTTTTCCAACCTCCCCTTTAGCCTTGGACTACTGATAGCACATTCGTGCCTTACGAATGGTTTCGTCTATGGTTCTGGGATTTACAAATTCAATTTTATCCTTCATATGTGTTTGCAAGCTGCTCATAAATCTTTGTACCTTGGCCCTTTCATCTCGGAGGTATGGAACATATCTTAACAAGGAGGTGAATTTGGTGATATACTCATCCATAGTCATCTGTCCCAGTTTTAAGTCATGAAATTATTTAGA
This sequence comes from Pinus albicaulis, assembly GCA_034641835.2. NCBI lineage: Eukaryota > Viridiplantae > Streptophyta > Pinopsida > Pinales > Pinaceae > Pinus > Pinus albicaulis. Next base: position 1,243,207,936 of record CM076579.1, read on the forward strand.
TTTCTCATCGTAGAAACATTCTATTAAACACTTGTCTTTAAAGTATTGCTGGAACGACTCCCACGTAACATCTTGGTCTTCAATGTTGCGAACATTTTTCACTTCTTCCCACCACAGAGTGGTTTTCTCTCTTAACTGATATATGGCCAATCTAGCCTTCAAGTTGTTGTTGTACTTGTACACCTGAAAATATGTGTTCATGTTTATCAACCAAGCTTCTGCCACTTCCTCAGCTTCACCATCAAATGTTGGTGGTTATATTTTTCTAAACTCCCCCTAAAGCTCCACTTTTTGCTTCTTAACTTCTTGTTGATCCGACAAATTGCCAAATTCTGCTTCATTATAAAAAAAATTCTTGTTGCTTCGTTGGGATGGGCTTCTTTCCACTCTATCATTGGTGTTGTTCCTTTTTTGTTGTTCATCACCTTCTTGCATGCCCCTATCAGCACTGGGGTGTTCCATTCCCTGATTTTGCTTGTCTGACAGGCTCTTAAGTATCTTTTCTTGCTCTTGCATTAAAAATTCATTATCACTTCGAACTCGTACCATCTCTTCCTGTAGTTTCTGTACTGTGTTCAACAGTATGCTGGTTTGATGTTGTTGTTCCTCTAGCAGTCTACTTGTTTGTTGGTGCTGATCCACACTCAGCTAAACCCACATCTCAGGGCTCACTACTGGTCGTGTTTGGGGTTCTCTTGTGTCCTAGGGTGGTTATTGCGTTGATCCCCTTCTCATGATGTTTCCTATTAAGCTTCTATTATGTGCATCAGTATACACACAGCGTAAATTGTTTGTTGACCCTTAGGGTCCCAGCGTATGAACGCTACTCTGATACCACTTGTCACACACATACAAAAAAAAAATTACTTTTACCTTAATGATTACTATACTCACCCAATTGGGTCATGATAAAACTATACACATTAGCTATGTTAGTCCCATACATAAATTAAAAATCTAACTAAAGCTTTAAGAAGGTTTTAAACCTTACTCATATAATATTAAATTAATCACCTAGCAAATAATTCCATTTTCCACGGATAACATTGATTGTTATATAGTTATTGCATGAATGGGACTTATAATATTTCTTCAGCGAAATCTGGAATTAAAAACTATGGTTTAACGTTTTCCCGCCGGATAAACCTATCGGTGTTATTGATTCCTTCAAGATATCACTGGCACATCGCAAATATTGAATGCAGATATACTGGAAATTAAAGCCCCTTGACAGGTGTGATATTTTATAAGATTCTTCACAAGTTTTGATGTTCGGCCATCAATCTGCACTGTTGGATCTCTAGAGATCGACGACGAATCACTTTTGGCGGGAATTAACATGGTTAACCCCGCAACCCTAGCTAGCACCGCCACTTGTTACTACGTCGGTGTCAAGCAAAATTCTTCCACTTTGAGTTTTTTTAGTTCTGCGGCGTTTTTGAGCTTTGGCTCCGCTTGTGTTGAGTTTTCCACCAGGCCCGAGGGGTTATTGGGCTTCCATGGTACTACAGCTTAATGGAGAGGAGGTCTTGATGTCGTCCGCATGGAGTCACTGGTACAAACCTTCCTCTGTTTCCATGGTCGTTGCTCCAAAACTGGTTCTTATGCCCAACGCTTGGCATTGTTCAAGTAATATTCCGCTATCTTTACATATACAGCTTTTTTTCTTCTCCTTTACATTTCCGGATTTCAGAGTTCATCCCTTGAACCATTTTCTAGTGTTTGATACTTTCGTTTCCTCAGGTATTTTATTTGAAGGTGTAGGGTTCGATGACCAGACATGTGGCATATCTTCCTCCACAGGTAAATATTTACTGCCTCCTTCTCTTCGGCTCATTTCCTTTTTCGTAGATATGGAAACCACCTTAAAACATTCATGGCTCACTGACTTATTCCGGATTTTGTATGGTTGCAAGTCAAAATTTGTTTTCTTTTTCACTAGTTGGCAAATTTACCTGTGTCATTTTCTTCATATTGCACCCAAATGTCTTAGCTCATCGTTACACTTCTTTCTTCAGGTATTTCTATGGTTTTCTCATAGTTCACAGAGGTTTAGTTGTCTCTGACAAATGTTATAGCCTTCCCAAGTTATAAACCCAGTGAAGGTTCGATTTCTATTGAGAAATGTTTGTCGGTCCCATTTTGAGCTCCGAGTTTTCCCCAATTTGTAAAATTAATTAACAGTTGAGATTTTTAGTATTCCTCTCTCGGTCCGAAGCCTTGAGGCCTCGATTTCAGTCTTTCTGGCAATTTTACTTTACTGTGGATACTTTTCACTATGTTTTATTTGTAATTTTTACCAAGGAACTCTTTTGGAAAGATTTGACTCTTGTTTTATTCTCATTTATAGAAATGAATTCTATTGTAAGATTTATTTTGGAAATAGCTTTTCTTCTGCTCCATAAATAATTATGTCTTTACATGTTTCAACATTCTTTACTTGTTTGTTTTATCCCTGAAATATAAGTTTGGTATTCGTATAGGCTATTCAGGGAAAGAAGAGATACTTTGGTTCTATATTTTGATATGAATATATTTCTCTGTTCAACCGAATACATAGTTATGTGGTTATGCTTAATCTTTAGGTCTAGTACTTTTGTTTTTAGAGAAAAGAATTGTCATTATACTGTCTTTTATATTATTCTACATCTCCAGCTTTTTATCCATTTCTTAAGATGTATATTTATTTATTTTTTCGTCTCTGCTTAGGGTTACGACTCGGTGGCCGAACCATCTAGTAAATATGTCCAAGTATAGAGAATTAGGGGTGGCAACCGATGCTAGACCGGGGTTCCATCCTTGGTCCAAAATCAACAACTCACCCTGTACTATTTAATAGACATTGATTATTTAACATTTGTTTCCTTTCATAGTAAGTTTAGAAGTTTTTAACAACAATTTCCTTATCAACCTATTTCTCAGTCCTAGTTTTCTTGAATGCACTTAGACAAATAAGGAAATTCCAACTAAACACTGCATGCTCTGTTGTATAATAATTTTCCTGATTTTCTGGTTATATTTGTTATTTTATCTACTGAAGTTTCAAACATTTCACAAGAGTAATGTCTTCTTTATAAATAAAGTACATAGAACTCCTCAATAAATCTTGAGGAAATTATCACAGAGTTTGCTATTGTCTGTTGCATTGTTTTAAAATAATAACTTGTCATTTATTCTATCAACAAGTAAATGGTCATCAACAATACACTTTTCTCCTGAATTAATACACACTCAATAGAGTACAAATAATTCATACACGACCTTCCTGCTTAATTAACTCTATGATAACAGTTACTTATCTAACAATATAATTGGTTGTTGGTGTCCACCTAACCTTCAAGAGAGGAGATTACGTCCTCCTCTTGCCCCCGTGCTCTACTCCTGAAGAAGTACATGTTGATAGTAGAGTTTTCACAGACCCCGTGACTCCAAGTCCAGCCAGCGTAAAACCGTGATTTACCGAGTGTTTAACGGTCTCTACCACAAATTTCAGAAAATCTCCATTCTCTCCCTTAGCCCATGAATAGAAACCCCATTCCTCATTGGGATGAGTCTCTTATCCCCAGAGGAGCAGGTAACTGTTCAAACTGTTAAACCACCTTTAAGTTCTTGGAAAACATTTACCATCAGCGTTTTTACTTTTACTTTCCATAACTAATTTTATTATTCACAATTAGAAAAAAAGAAAATAAATATTCTGAGCAAAATATTAATTTTCTTAGTCTTTTTCCTTAAATAATAATAAAAATCATTTAACTAGTTAACAGTAAAGTCATTTATCCACATGGTACAAATCCTAGAATAAGACTTTTAAAGTTATAGTCCAACCAATATTTGAAAAATATTTTTTTAATAGTATTAAAAAATAAATATTTGTTTTCAAAGTTAACCACTATCAGTTGAATTGGTGAGTTTAGTGGTTAACATGCAAATCCATCACTAGAATTTTCCGTTGGTTAAAAAATAATAAATTAGATCTCCTTTAATTAAAAAATAATAAATTTCTATTTACAATATTAAATTATAAAAAGTTCGCAAAATTTGTTGACCAAACCCAAAACCTAAATGCTTTATCTACATACATATAAAATAATAATTCATTTATCAATTATTTTATCCTAATCATACATTTGTTAAAAATAGTAAATATTAACACTGCTCTAAATTAAAATCCACTCATTATAGACCCGTAAATGTGTCGGTAGATCACATCAAACAAATAAACAAATAACACGGAGATAATATTTGACTATTCGTGACGATAAATGAATAAAAGAAAAAAATGCAAAGCATTAATTACCAAAAATGTAGTAGAATTAATTACGGATTGAAGAAAGAAGATTTATTGTTTTATTCAACTGCGGCAACTAACCATCAAACACATGACCAGTGAAGAAGGAAAATGTGATTTAAGGAGAGGAAACGGAGCATATACACTGGATAAGAGGAGTGTTTGAGATAAATCTCATATTTTTTTAATAATTTTTTTTATAAAAATTATATATTTAATTATTATTCATAATTTAATTTTTGAATTTAAAAGTTTATCTTATAGTTCAGTATGAGAAGATATGTAAATTTTTTTGTTTGTTAGTATTTCTTTAAAATAAAAATAAAAATTAACATTATTTTTTAAATAGAAAATTAATGTTCACTATAATTAAAAAAAAATGAATATGTTATAAAGTAATTCGAAATAAAAAAAATGTGTGAATAAGATTTTTAAATCTTATATTTTTCAAAAATATTTTAACAAAATATTTAAATAAATTATTTGAATATCAATCTTAACTAATTTATGTGAATATCAACTTCATATATATTTATATATATATAATATATATATTTAAATTATTCTATATATATATTCTATTTAACATTTAAAATTACAATTTAAACAATAAAAAAATAACACATTATTTTTTACACTCTAAAAAATTTACACTTAAAAAAAATTCAATTTCTCAAATTATATTAAATCCATACTTAAAATAAAACTATACTAATTAATTTTAAAATTCACCTAACTAGTACGCAATCAAAATTCTCCATAGGAAACTCATTTGAAAATAAGACTCCGTAAGGATTTATCATTCATCTAAACTCACCGTCTCTCACACAAATATGAATTCTTTTTGGTTTGAGATTATTTTTATTTTATTATTAACAAAAAAATGACAATTATTTGCATTGAAGAGATGAAGGTCATTGCTAGGATTGACCATTTCCATCATCGTAAGTTAAGAGAGGCCTTAGAAATCGAAAAAAAACCCCTTAATCTCAACAGAGATGATGGTTGGAACATCAGCAGGTGTTAGATACCTGCCTTATGTCCCTGATTTTCTTTTATTTTCTTTTATTTCTTTTATTTTCTTAAATAATTAATTAATTATTTTATATTTATATTTATATTTATTTATTTATTTTATTTTTATTTATTTATTTTTATTTTATTTTTTTATATTTTATATTTTTATTTTATTTATTTTATTTTATTTTATTTCATTTTATTTTTATTTTTATTTTTATTTTATTTTTTATTTTTTTAATATTTTTTTTTGAAAGTTTGATATTTTATTTATTATTTATTATTTATTTTTCTCTTTTTATTTTTATTTTATTCTATTATTATTTTATTATTTTTATTTTGCTATATTTATTTTTATATTTATATTTTTATTTTATTTTATTTTTATTTTTATTTTTATTTATTTTATTTTATTTTTATTTTTATTTTTATTTATTTATATTTTATTTTTATTTTTATTTATTTATTTATTTTAAACTCTCACTTTAATTAATTAATAAAATTGATATATAAAAAATAATTATAACTAATAAGTTTACCAATTTATTAACTAAGCGAATAAATTTATTAATTGGTTTAATAGTAGGAGGGAACTAGCCGTTACTAATTAAAAACATTTTAAATTATTAAAAAGTCAAAGTAACCGTTTAAAAAACGGCTAGTTTAAATATCTCTACATCTATTTAAGCTTATTGATTTGATCTGATCTCTCACCTAGTCCTGATGATGAACCACACTGGTTGGTTCGAAACAGGTCGACAACGTTCCATTATATGTGATTATTACCGAAAGAAATTTTACAAAATTATTTATCCATTTAACCATAATTTCTTTCCAGGATTATTATTTAATATTTTTTTAATAATTTAGTTAAAATATATTTTAAATATTTTAATTTATAATTTAAAAATTGAAAAAAAATGAATTTTCTTAATAAGAAATTTTTTTATGGATTTTATTAATTTTAAATCCAAAGATATTTTAAAGGCTAAAAAATATCTTATATTATGTTGGTTTTAATAGCTTGAAACAAACACACGTATAAATAAATATAAAGAATAAGAAATAAGAACACATGTGTTATTGGAATAATGTCGAAATGAAAGGTAGAGTTGATAAGTTTTGTTCTCGTAATTAGTGTGTTGATTAATTGTATTTTGGTAGATAGTGTTTAAGTCTATCATTCATGAGTTGTATCTTCATAGTTGGTGTTGTGAGTTGGTAAAGAGAATTATTTGGATCCAGATTATCTTAGAGATTATTTATATGTGCTTATATAATATATTAGTCTTCCAAACAATTTTGATCAATAAAATTTGATTTTATTGTCTCCCTAGTCGATATATGAGAAACTTGATCCAGATCTGAATTATTCTGGAGGGTGCAATCTTGTTTTAATTGTGGAAGACTGTGGTTATTTTTTTTAGGCCTAGTTGAAAACCATCAAGGGAGGCTCTGTAAACCCCGCCGAATGTGCTTCGCCACACATTCTGCAAAGTGAACGAAGGAGAGTGCGGCTTGTGTGTGTTGCGTGGATAGGGCTGCTTTGAAATAAGGGACATCTATAAATCTTGTTTGTGGATTAGCTGTTGTGTAAGAGGTCGAAAACCTGTTTAACCCGCTGAAAGATTACACTCTTGCCACCGTTCATCCATCTCTTTAGCCGTAGGTGAGCCTAAGTCATTGCATCAAGATCGATTAATGCGTGAAAGAGAATTTTAGTAGTGTGTGAAGTCACCTTGGGTTTGCCGTCATTGAATAGTTCACTCTTTATAGGTTTCAGATTTCTGTGGTGTGAGTTTTGAGTATCTGAGTTCAGAATCTCCACAGTGGGCATTTTTGTGTCAAGAACGTTTCAGGTCTAGAGCAAGACCCATCATCAAGAGAATTCTTGTTGAAAAGAGAGGAAGATATCAACCATAAGTATACAAAGTGTGCAAGATGAAGGCCGACTAACCAAAATATATATAAAAAATCAATGTTTTTGAAATTAAATTAATTTAACAAAGTTTTTAATGAAATTTTCTGATTTGAAAAAGTTTCTAATTTTCGATTTTCTATTAATAAATACCGATTCATTATTTTTAAAGTAACGTTGTGGTGGTGTTTATGATTATTAAAAGGGAGTTTTTATATAAGAGTATTATTATTATAATGGAGTTGTGGTAGTGTTTAAGATTATTTTGGTTATTGTGGTGTAAAATATTTTTTTGGTTTTTATATGAAATGTCTGAGAAGGTGGATTCCGTTATGGTGGTTATGGTGAATGTGGTGTTTTGATAAGAAAATTCTATATATTTTATTTGTGGTCATTATTTTTTTTTTTAAGATTATTCATTTTGAAAATGGTGGAAAAGGCGTAACAATTTTGACGAAAATTTTATGTAATAAAGTTAAAATAATAATAACCATAGTTGATGGGACAATTATTCTAAGTTGAATGTGGGGCAAACATCCTAGCGGGTGTCCATTTTGGTTAATATGGCTAAGGAAAAAGGCAAAGACAAAGGCTTTGGAAAGACAAAAGGCATATTTGGCACAATTATTTATGAAAATAATGGAAATTAAGAGAAAAGGGAGATGAAATGTCACGGGTTGCATGTAAGGAGGAAAATGAAGGAAACTAATGGAAAATGAAAAAAATAGAGGGCTCTTCTATAAAAAGGCTTATGAGGATCTATTGGAAAGTTTTTTCTCACATTTTTTGGAGCTCTCTCATTATTTTCTCTCTCTCACACACTCTTGGACACTTATAGTTTTTGGAACACTTTGGCATCAAAGCAAGAAAGGAAATAAAGTAGGAAAAAGGAAGACGCAAGCAAGGAGGAGCAGGAATCAAGCAGCTACATCAGAATTATTGGCAGGTATCGATTTCCATGTGTATTTTCCTTGCTAGATTTTGCATGCACGGTATTGCACGTGGTTTCTTGTTTTCTTGGCATGGTTTTTTCCACGTGTGATAGTGTTTTTAGCCTAGCCTCTCCATTTCCGGATAGCCATAATGTTGTGGAGTTCTCATGTTTTGGTTTAGCTGGATTACCGGATTGATTCGAAGCTGATTGGGGTGGATCTCCAAATTGATATAACACATGGCTTAGTAACCCTTGAACCGGATTGTGAGTTGCGGTGAATTTGGATAGTGTGTTGCCTCGGTAGGCCTGGGAATCCTCGACTAGTGAATGAAGGGATATACGGTCAAGCCTAGAGGTGGTTTTCTCTCCGTTCAGGCCTAAGAATCTTAGGATGGGATATACAATAAAGCCTGGAGAGTATGTCTTGGTTTAGAGCCTAATGAGACCTGATTCAGACCATGGGTTGCGGTAAAGCCTGAGAGACTAGAAGACAGGAAATTTCATTATGGTTTAGGTGGAGAGAATCTGGTGATATCCATGATTGTGTTGGCCTAGTGATCGGGTGTAGATCACGGTAAATATTGGTTTATGATTGATGAGGGTGAGGTGGTTTAGCCTCGGGATGCCCTGGTTGGTTTTTTTGGTTTTCGTCCCACATTCATGCTTGGAATATGACTCGGGGGTGATTGGCTGAAGAAAGATTTGGCTCAGCCAATCTATGGTCGATTGGAACGTGTAAGTCGCATCTCTGGTTGGTTTTTATAATCATTAATGAGAATTTCATTCCTTTGGTATTTGGTATGAAAATGCACTAGTTATTATGCGGATTTCATTGATGTTATATCCATGGTATTTTTGTTTCTATTATGTTGTTTATAAGCTTGTATTTGATCAATGATAATGTATGGCTCTATCTATATTTTTTCCTGTAAATTAATATACAATGTATCTATGGTCAAATAGATTGTATTGCAGCTTATGATGTAAGGGAGCAATGATTCTTAGTGATTCTCAGGTAAGTATTAGACCCCCATGTTTAATTTTTTTTGTTTAGACCTGTAGATGCAATGTTTGTGACATGTTTGACGAAATGTATGTCATGGCCGGGAGGGGTCACATGAGTTCCCTATGATGTAATTGTTTCCATGTATTCATTTTAATGTTATTTATCCTCTCCTGAAGTTACAGGAAGTTATAAGTAGTGACATAGGCTCAAGGGCTGAAAATGTGGCATAAGTTGTGGAGGTGCAACCACAATATTGACCTATTGGGGGCCTGACCGTAGCCTTAACAAGGCAAGACGACAGCTAAGGGTCTATAACCACTCCATTTCCCTTACATGCCTGATGCTAAGCCTAGAATGGGTTAAAAATTAGTTCCCCTTCAGGGAACAGGGCCCTGGAAGGTTGGGTTACCTCCTGGGGATGTCATTGATATAGTGTAAGGTTTGTTTGTCGTGTTTATGTTGGTTCCACTTCCTAAAAGTCATCTAGGAGTTTTAATCTCATATTAGTGGTATATTGTCTCATGTCGACCTTGGTTCGCCATTTACTTGGGTAGATGTGGGAAGAGGGTGTTACAGAGTCGTATTAGAGCTAGGTTGTGCTCTACTTAGGTTGTGTGTGTTGATGGTGCATTTATCTAAATTGCATATCCATTCCTCATGCTCATGCATTTTTCATGGTGTTGATCATGGTTGTATATGCATTTGTTATGCATATCTCTTATTAGTTCTCGTTCTCTTTGGTTCATATCTGATACCACAGAGTGGTATCAGAGCATGGTTCAACTCTCAAACTGGGTGGGTAGTGTGTTGATAATGTTTTATGTTGATTTCTTATGTGTTTCTCATACGTATGGTGTATGTGTTTGTGCATCTATGTTGTGTTGGCCATGGTGGCGGTGGTGTCGCCATGGGAGGATTGATGGTATTGTTGTCAACATGTGGTCATGTATGTATGACTGATTATATGTTGTTCATGTTTTTGTATTGTGCATGCACATTAGCTTACATATGGTTACATTTATTGCATTGCTTGTGTAGGCTAAGTCACATATTGGTCATGCTTGTGTAGTGGTCGTATATGCTTGCTTGTGTGATGTCATATGTTGAACATGCATTGGTCATTCATAATTGCTTATAAATTTCAAGTCGGTGCATATGGTCAAGTTCACATTGGTTTGATTGAGGTTGTTTTGCATAAATTCATTGTATGCAATTAGGTCATCATGATCATATCAATACGTTATGATGCTAATGTGTTAGTTGAGATAGAGTAGGAGATGCAGATCGGTAAAGTGAAGCTACAACAATGGACTTTGTGGTAAGAAAAATACACGCATGTAGGTGTGTGATCCATGATTGTTGTAAATATTAAGATTACTTATATGTTTGTTATTATATTATTATTATGGTTATATATGTGATAAATTCTAGTTGATCAGTGTAGTCATATGCATTATGTTTATGTGTATGCCTTTCATTCTATTGATGTTATGGTTACATACATTATAGATGCTAGTTTATTAGTGCGGTTATATGTACATGTGTCAGATAGTCATGAATGATAGCAACCTATGGTGGTATTCATTGCAATTATTGTTTTATGTTAGTTATGTTATATGTTGTTGATGAGTATGATATAGGTTAATTTTTCGTTAGCTTGATGATTAGGTTACATGTTGTTGATGAGCATGATATATAGCTTGTTGTTGTTATATGTTAGTAACTTGATGATTAGGATTATTTCAATAAGATCTTTATTTTATATGTATTATGCTAATTTGGATTGGCTCATGCAAATGGTTAGGGTTATGACATTTAAGCATGAGTCGACCTAATTATGATAGTGTGTTGTATTATGTCTAGAATGATTGTGCATGTGTGATTCTATGCATGAATGGATTCTTATGAGTTTATGATGTGAACATGTTAGCTCGATATTGTTACAGATATTATGATCTTATTTATGATTGAGGTAATAGATATGATGTCTTGATATTTGGAACATGTGATTGACATGTGTGAACAGTTGCAGGGAAACATGCTTGGCATTACCATGAAAAGGTAATAGTTGAATTGCTTAAATAACTAACAACAAGGTGATGTGATAGCATATAGTAAGACTGAATAGTATCAAGGTAATATAATTGGTATATTTTCATATTTATTTATGCGTTGGCAGTTATGTGTTTATGGGAGTATTATGCAGGGATTGCATGGCAAAAGAGACTACATGAAATATTGAGGAAGGCTCGAGCTGAGCTTTCCTTTGGAAGTATTGAGAACCATGGGGATTGAGTCATGGTGTTTTTTTTTCCATTCTTGTGTTTTTGGTATTTTGTGGTTTGTTGCACTTGATTTGTGGCTTTGTTTATGTCTAGTGTATGGCCATAACACTTTGTTGCAGTGTCGTATTGTTGTGGGTTTTCATTGTTTCCTCTATTTTGTTTCAATCTTTGGAATTGGTTGGCGAAAGAGGAAGCTAATGGAGCTTGGGGAGAGTTGTGTGGTACCCAGCAGGTAATGTAAGTCATAGATGAAGCTTAGTGCATGAGTAAGCACAACAGAAGGTAAGACTATGACAATCGGTTGGACTGGTTGGGTCCATTGTGGTAAATGGGCGGTGGAAGTACATACATGAGAAAGGTAACCAAAGGAAAAGTAAATGGATTTTGGGCATCATATGCCTTGGATATACTGGGAATAGTTATTCTCAATATTGTGTATGGTGTGCAAGAATCAAGGAAGTTCTCTTAACCTAGACCTTATCATATTTAGCAATTGTGTTGTGATCATGATTATGTTGATTTTTATATATGTATACATGTATGTATGTATGTATGTCGTGTCTGCTAATTCTTATATGTATATATATGTGTATGTATGTCATTGTCTGACAAGATCATGATTGATTTATGCTAATGATTATATATATGTACGTATGTATGTATTTATGTCACTGTTTGATAGGGATTTCAAGGATCATTCTTCTGGAGGAATGATTGCGTATGCAACTGAATGGCATGAAGAGGTTCTTGGCCTTATAAGGAATCAAGTGGGAAGAGTAGTCTTGACAGATCTGTGAGTTCAATATCATGTGGATATGATTTAATGTTATGCCTATGTTTATATTATGGCCACGTAATGTTGAGGGGTACATCAAAGAAGTTAAATTAGTGTGATCTGTATCATGATAGAATAAGCATGGATCGTGGAAAGACACTAGAAGAAAGGTTTCTTTGTGGGTTAGTGTGTGGTCTATGGATGTGCAATACTACTGTTGTGTATATTTTGAGCAGGTCGTGTATTTAGTGATTTTACCTATGGTGATGTGTACATGTAACATATGTGGTATTGTGTACATATGTTGTTATATGTCTGTTGTATATATGATGTCGTGTGTATATTGCATATGCAGTGCTGGGTATAGATGGTGCTATGTACATGTTGGATATGCAGTGATGTATACTTATCGTATAGTGCACATGTTGGATATGTAGTGTTGTGTGCATATGGTGTTGTGTGCATGCTGAATATGTGGTGTTGTATACATATGGTGCTATGCACATGGTGTATATGTAGTGCTATGTACATATGGTGTTGTGTGCATGTTGTACATATGGTGCTATGTGCATATGGTGTTGTTTGCATGATTTTACACATGGTGCTACATGCATGTGGTGTCGTGTACATGTCGTGCATGTGGCGATGTGTACATGTGGTGTCATGTATGATGGCGTGCATGTGGTGTTGTGTACATGTGGTATTATGTACACATTGTACAGGTGGTGCAGTGTACATTTAGCGTTGTGTGCATGTTGTGCAGGCGGTTTCGTGTACATGTGATGATTGTGCACATGTTGTGCAGGTAGTGTTGTGTACAAGTGGTATTGTGTACGTGTTGTGCATATGATACTTGTATACATGTGGTATTGCGTGCATATTGTACAAGATGTGCAGGCGGTTTCATGTACATGGGATGATTGTGCGCATGTTGTGCAGGTAGTGTTGTGTACAAGTGGTATTGTGTACACGCTGCGCATATGATACTGGTATAAATGTGGTATTATGTGCATATTGTACATGTTGTGTTGCGGGCATGTGTAACTATGTATGTGCCTGGTGTAGTCGTGGTATCGAGATATGTGTATTCTTTGTGTTGTACTCTGAATATATATATGCATTGTGTTGCATTGTACACCGGGTGTAGGTGTATGTGTCGTATGCCAGTGTGGGTGTATCTATTTTGTGGTGTTGTACGCCTTGTGTGGATGTATGTGTTGTACATTGTGTGTATGTGTACGTGAGTAAAGAGAATCAAGGGAATTGGATGTTTGTCGGGTGTGGAAATTGATTTAGTGTGTGTACATAAAGAGCAAAGGCAGAAGTATGGATCGTTGGAGGATAAGTATCGGTATCTTATTTCAGTTCTATTATGCATGTGATCTACTATTTTAACATATGATGGTTACATGTGATTTATGATAATAGTTTATGATGATTGTATGTGATTCATGATTTTTACCTATGATGTTTTTTTTTGAGCTAATCCGATGTGATATGTTTATACATGATTATTTGATCAAAAAGTTGGTTTGACTTGTTGTGACAGGAAGTGAATGAAATTACAAGTGTACCTTATTAACGGGCTACCAATGAGATATGATTTGAAGTTATTTCAATTTATTTTGAATCTAATGGTAATTATGTGCTTGGTACAGGAATGCATGAACATGCCTGGTTGGGTGATTGGAACTCACTACAAGAATTAGCAGTGTCAACCAAATGAATTGGAACATGCAACAATATGTTGGCAAAGCACTTTAGGAGCAAGGCCATTGTGGGACACTAGTCCCCAATAGTGTTCATTGATTACCATGAGTATGTTATGATCGGTATGATGGTTAAGGCATATATATGCCTTAGTTTTTATATCTTCCAATGTGAGGAAGTCTTTCCAAGGGATTGATCATAATCTGGATTGGGGTCAAAAAATTTCCAAAACATCAAAGTGCTCCTAATTGCACCAAAATAGAATGACCAGATAGGGCGCGTCACCAAGAATCCGATGCACTTCATTTCACTCAAAACAGATTTTGTATGAGGAAGATAGAGCCCGTTATTCATTTTCCTAAATAGCTAAAAATTTTGCAGAAAAGGACTAATGGTGACATGGCAGCCTAGTCAGCGAAAAAAGGATATTATGGGAATATTCATTTATTTTCACCTAATGACACTATGCCAAGTGTCAATCTCTAGTTGGTTGTTGAAGATGATGATTTGTTGTGTCTTCATTGTCTTGGGAGAAGAACCAATGGCATGAGGACATGTGGCTATCCTGGAGGCCGCCACGTGCCCCCTTCCAAGGTCCAAATTCTAACTTTGGGTTTAGTTCAAATTTCCTAATTTATATGGTGGGTCGAATTTTTATTAACTATGGCCAAATGATATATTTTATCAATGGTCAAAATTTTTTATTAAAGACCAAAGTCTGAATTTTATATTATATGGGCGAAAATTTTTATTAAAGTCCAAAGGTTATGAAAGGTTGGTTTGATTCATATTCAAAGGTTGGAGAGTTATCAATATTGGTGAAAAACTTATTAAGTGATAGGCAGAGGTGGTGGTCGACCCCGTGACCTCCCCTGCACAAATCGCACGGCTTACCACCAAGCCACCACCATAGTCCTTGTATAGCAAAGGCTCAGACTTATATTTCAATTCGTTGATATGCATTTCCGTGGGTAAGGAGGGGGCCAGCCTCGCAAGCCAACCCCTTCACCACAGAAATGTCGGCTACGACCAGGAGCGGAGCACTCCACTAAGCACAGGATTATATTTAAAGTTCAGATTAATTAACACTAGTCCCATGTATTAGCGCTTATTCGACTTTTAAGTTGGGTTTTGTTAAAATGCACTTAGCGTATTTAACTATGGATTATCCAAAATTAATATAATATTATCACACAATTACTCTTGATTAATATGGTGTCAGCGTTGGCAAAGTCCGCCATTTTCATCAGATCTCCAAAATTAGCTATGTTAACTGGAGTTCTCTCCAGTTTTGGAGGAGATTCCGAGGGTAAAATTGAATGAGGCATAACTGGAGCATTTTTAAACCAATTTCTACTCAATAAGAGTCATTCCTAGATTATTTTTATGCTTTGAGCATGATGGTGTAGGTTTTAGAGGCATTGGGGCACTTCTGTAAGTGATTTTTCCACTTTGAAGATTAAAGAAGCCCAAGGCCACCAGGAGAGGGAGTCATGCCTAGACCATTTGAAGACCATTTTCAGAGCTTGAAGAGTCTATTTTGAGGTTCTTGGGTCTTATTAATCCAATGGAGAAGGTTACAAAGCCATTGGAGCCCTGTAGGTGCATGTAATCATATAATTGACCATTAATACAAAGAGGGTCTATCCAGTTGAAGAAGGTCCATGGCGATGTAGCCCAGGAGGGGTGAACTTTGTTATCAACTATTGTGTAATGTGTTTGTTGTGTGTTATTTATCTGCAATTTTTTTTCTTACATGTGTTTTAACAACTAATTCACTTAATAAATTGCTCATAAAAGACACTAAAACTTGACACATAAACCCCTTCACAACTTGCTAATTTGAGACGATCCTAAACACAATTATTTTTAACCAATGAGGGAGCTATCACAACAAACCTAGTTTTCCCATATTTAGATCAAGTTGGTATTAGAGTTGGTTTAGCTCATTTTAACCAAGGTTAGCTAGAATAATTAGCTATTGGTTTTGAATTGTGCAAGGAGAATTTAACTATGTGTAAGTTTATGTGTTTGAAGAGAAGGTCAAGATTGAGAGCTCAGTTCTCAAATCACAACAACGAACCTTTTTATGCATTACAAGTGTGATGGCAGCTTCATCAAGCATTGCTTCTAGTAAAACTTCCTTAGAAAAAATATTAGATAAAGTGATGTTCCAAAAGCTCTCCATCATGAATGATATGGTGCAAGAGATGTATGAAGATAGGAATGAGATTGTTATACTTAAAGAGCGGTTGATTTCCATGAAGGAGGAGAAGCAATAACTTCTTGAAAATATGCATGAGATGGAGACTCAGCTCCATATTTCAAATGAAAACCTAGCAAGGTTGCATGAGATGGAGACTCAACTTCATGATGCCAAGGAAACTTTAGATAAGTATGTGCATGAAAAAGAGGTATGAAAATCAAGTTTATCTTCTAATTATTCTCAAGGTGAATGTGTAGGTGCTTTCTAAGACACACGTAGGAATAGGGTCCAAATTATTGATGAAGATGGCCTATGAAGGTAAATGATTTGGCAAACATGCACAAGGCATATTTAAGCCAATTTTTGTTGAGGAAAGGCCTAAGTATTTGGGTCTTGGTTATGGAAAACATGATGAAGAATGCTCCAAAGCCAAGGAGGCACATGAAGGTGTTCCAAGAAGGACTTTCATTTCATATTCATTACTTCAAGCTTGTGAAGTTTCTGTTCAGGATGAATGCCAAAGTTTTATACCCACTTTGAAAGAAGATGATCATAAGCATGCAACTAATGGAAATGGAAACCAAGAGGATGTTCAAATCTCTAATGTCATTGAAGCCATTATTGGTATTCCGAAGAGAGCCACTACCTCATCAAATTCACCTCCTCAAGAAGGTGACAAAGGTGAATGTGCATGGTATAAATCTTCCTTTAATAAAGTTGCTTTTGATTATGATAAACATGGTAAATCTTCACATAATATTTGGAGAAATTTTACATGTTCCTTTTGTGGTTTGAATAACCATAATGTTTCGAGGTGTTGGAAGAAGATATCCATGCATAGGAAACTTTCTAAACAAAGGATACAAAAAGCCAAAGGTCCATTGGACAAAGAAAACCATGTTGAAAAGAAGATGCAATTATTTTTCACCCATTTCCATAAGCAGGGTCATCTTGTAGACAAGTGTTGGACTTTGTATCCAATAAGTCATCCACAACATTTGAAGAAGCTGGAAAGAGATCTTAACAAGAATGGAAAAGATGATTCCATAATTGATGTGGGTTAGGATGATTCACATGATGAAGTGCATTTGAAAGAAGTGCCATTGAAATGGTTTGGTAAGAGATGGTTAGATTTATTGTATTTTTATTATTGATGCAAATCTTTCCTTATTGATGCATTTCTTTGCCAATTTAATGCATGTTGCATGTTTATGCCAGGAATGTGTTTGAAAAGTAGAGCTATGTTGACTCACTTAGATGCAGCAAAGATAGAAATTTTCACATGCTTTTGTTTGACTTGAGAGTTAGTTGTTTGAAGAGGCATGTTTTGTTGACTTGTGTTTGGTCGATGGTTTGTACACCAAGATGTAAGAGTACATGGCGAGGTTCACATGATGTGACATTTGTTACTCTAAAGGAGCAAAAGGATATGTCGTCAAGTTATGTTTCTTGCATGATGTGTTTTTCAGATTGATGGTTGTGTTTGTGACAAGATGTCACAAGATTTTGGCTAAGTCGTCTCTTGAGCGAGAGGCTCGTGATTAGCCTTCGTTCCCAAAACATGGCATGAGCAGCATGTCCATACTCGAGGATGATGAAATCAAGAAGCAGAAAGAGGGACAAGATGCCAAAAATATTGTAGCCAAAACTACAAACATTGTAGACCATTTGATGTGTTGATGCCAAGAAGGGAAAGAGATGGTGAATGCATTCATCCAGATGTGGAATTTGGAACCGTGGAGGTAAAAAGAATGGTAATTTAATTTCTTATGATTACTGATATTGGAACTCATTGTTGTAGTTCACTCAAATGGGCTTAACTTGGAAAAATGGTTTCCAAGTAGAAGCTTGCATCGAATGCATGCTTGTGAAAAGGAGGAACATGATTCTCACTGGGAAGGCCATCAGACATTTTTCCAAGCACAGAGGGATCACTTTGGTATAGCAAGGTGTTTAATCAGTCAGCAAGCAACCAACAAGTGTTGGATTGGGTCAACAGCAAAAGGAGAACATTGGTTGAAGTGCCAAGCCATTTGCAAGGCAAGGCATGTAAGTGAACCCAAGAGGTTGTTATGAATATTTTTCCTAGTAGAATCAATATTGATAGAACTTGGGAAATAAAGGAGTATTCAGCTCTTATCAGCTAACCAGCTTTTGTGGGTCCAAGATCCTGTTAGTGGGAAGGAGTGATCGAAATCTGAATTAGGGGAAAAAATTTGCCAAAAAATTAAAAGTGCTCAGAATCACACCAAACTAGAATGATCGGATAGGGCTCGTCGCCAGGAATCTGGCGCACTTCATTTCACTCAAAACAAAGTCCGTATGAGGAATATAGAACTTTTTGTTCGTTTTCCTAAACAACTAAACCATTTATAGAAAATGACAGATGGTGACATGGAAGCCTAGTTAACAAAAAACGATATTTTGGGAATATTCCTTTATTTTCACCCAATGACACTATGCCAAGTGTTAATCTCTGGTTGGTTGTTGAAGAGGATGATTTGTTGTTACAAGGTCTAAATTCTAACTTTGGTTTTAGTTCAAATTTCTAAATTTATATGGTTGGTCGAGATTTTATTAACAAAGGCCGAATGACATATTTTATCAATGGTCGAATTTTTTGATTAAAGACCAAAGTCTGAATTTTACATTATATGTGCGGAAATATTTATTAAAGTACAAAGGCTATAAAGGTTGGCTTGATTCATATTAAAAGGTTGAGAGTTATATATATTGGCGCAAAACTTATTAAGGTATGGGCGGAGTTCAGGGTCAACCCCATGACCTCCCCCACGCAAATCGCACGGCTTACCACCAAGCCGCCACCATATTCCTTGTATAGCAAAGGCTCAGAATTATATTTCAATTTGTTGATATGCATTAGTGGGGGTAAGGAGGGGGCCAACCCCGTGGCCCATCCCCCTCACTGATTAAGAGTTCATAAATTTTGCTCAAAATTCAAATTTATAGGATTAGGTTGAAACCATGATGGTTGCATAGATCTCATATTCCTAATTCTGTCACCATGAACGGTTCAAAAAACCAATGTCGTATGAGGGAGATATCGCGTTCTAATCGAAATGCCAAACAGATAAATTGCGACAGTTTGACCAGGGTTGACTGGGATGCACAATCAGCAAATGGGTGGGTGCACAGTTAGCAAAAGGGAATATTCTGAGGAATATTCCTTTCCTCATAACCAACCAAGGTGTGACAAGTGTCGATTCATTATTGGTCGAGTGATTTTGGTATGTTTTCAGAGGGCAAATCACAGGGTGCCATGTGGCCAGCCCTGAGGCTGCCACATGTCCTGGGAATGACAATGTAAAATTTTGGAGAGGTCCACAGGGCTCAACCGTGCGACCTCCCTCTAGTCATGTGGACAAGTCTCCAACTGCTCTGCACGTTGATTCTTAATAACTATAGGTTGTGGGTTAACTTTATTGTTGACTAAAGTGGAGTTTTGGGGTTGGGGACTGCTAGAGGTCCCAACCTGCCAGCGGTCCCCACGTGGTATGTTACATTGCAAACAATATATGCCAACCAACCGACGGTCAGTGTTAACCCCGCAGTCTCCGCCAGCTAAGAGTTATGTTGTGTGTTGTGTCACATGGCTACGGTTAAACTTCTCTGTGCGGTTCGCTAACCTCCAACGTTAAACGTGACATTCAACCACAGTTTAAGTGTTAACACCAGAGTTTAATCCTTGGGTTCCACCCAATGCTTTGTGTAATCGCAGGTTTTGGGGTTGGCATTTGGCCACCCCAACCGCAAAACTTTATTTCCACAGTTTATTCAGTGGTCAAGACTGGCAGACGTGCTATTTGTGGCGGTATTTACTATTTTAGCTCTAGTTAAGTGGTATTCTCCACTTTTAGTGGAGTTTTTCTAGGTGTAACTAGGAAAAAGGGTAGCAGACTCAATTTTTGCCCATTCTGAGTGAATGAAGAGTCATTTTTGACTAATTGGAGCATTCTGAAGTGATTGGTGCAGAGAAATCATTGTAGCTACATGTATTTGCAAAATTTTGAGCATAATGAAATATGGACATGCCATTGGGAGCTGGACTAGAAGATGCATCCCAAGAGGGATGAACTGCTTCATCATGCCTGATGTGTAAATTTGATGTGGAGACTTGTTTTCTTTGTTTTACACTGTTTTTCAGTGTTATTTAAGCTTGTTTTATTCTTCTAATTCACCAAAAATCATATTTAATTCATGGACAAACACCTCAATCCCTATGCAAACTAATGAACTGATTATGCACATGTTTTTAAACTGGAAAGACACTTAGCACAGCAAAACTAATATATTCATTTCAGATCATATAGGTATCAGAGCTAGAGTTTATTCTCTGGTGTTGTTTTGTGCAAATAATTTTTTAACTGTTTGCAAGTTTTTAGATGTTTACTGGGCTCAAGCTCGAAAGAGGAGAAGGCAAATTGGTGGAAGCAGAAGGGTCTCAAGAAGAGACAAAGAAAAGGAGAGCAAGATTGCCACAATCTCCACCACCTAGTTCACCTCCTAAGGAAGCAGAAGCTACATTAAGTATGCCTCATGAGGAAGGAGATATCCATGAAGAAGTTGATCCCAAGGAGGAAGAAAGAGTTTTCAGAAAAGAATTTCTTAACATGAATAGATGGTTAGGATCCTTTATCAAGAAAGGAATGAGAGACTAGAAGGAGAAGGATCTAAATTTCATAAGGAAGGACAAGGTTCTTCAGGATGTCACAATGATGACAATAAGTCAAAGAAGGGAAATGGAGGAAATAGAGGTAACGGAGATCCATCATCCTCACCCTCATCATCATCATCCTCTACTTCTTCTTCAGTACATCAGCCACAGAAGTTAAAGAACACTAGTAAAAGTCCTTTTTTAAAACTTGATGTTAATTTTGAATTGCCAATGTTTAATGGTGAAGTCAATGCAGAAAATCTTGATAATTGGATTAGGAAATTGGAGGTCTATTTGAGAATACAGAACCTTCGAGATGATGATACCAAAATTCAATAAGCTTCATTGAGAATGGAAGGTGCAACACTTTTTCAGTGGGAAGCCAAGACAAAGGAGGAGATCAAGAAACATGGTAAGATTATTCTATCATGGTCAGATTTCATTACTGCTATAAAAAAAGGCTTTATCCATTATCTCATATGCATAAAGCCATAGTGAGCTGGAAAAAATTTAGGCAATTAAGGGGACAAAATGTGCAATAATACACCCAAGAATTTAGGAGAAGAGCTCTATTATTAGGGGTAGATTTGCAGAGCCAAGATACTTTGCTCAAGTACATAGGAGGCTTACATAGCTACCTTAAACATATTATTCTCATGTTTAACCCCACCAGTCTAGATGAAGTATGTGTTCAGGCCACACATCTAGAAGCTAGAGGGAAGAAAATTTCTGAAGAGGGTAGAAAGAAACCTTTAAGGGTAAATCCAAGGAAAAGACCTCAAAAGGTAAAAACAAAAAGAATGCATCTATTAAGAAAGAGGGTGAAAAATTGGTTTGTAAACATTGATCAAAATAAGGCCATGATAAAACTCATTGTTGGAAATTACATCCTGAAATGAGACCGAAGAAACCCAATAGCAAATGGAAATAAAAAACTATTGCTACAGCTCAACATGATTTAGGATATGATTTAGGTGATGAATCTACGCTTACAACCATGGGATTGAAGAACATGAAGGGAAAATAAATTGAAACTAAACCCAATACCAGTACATCAAACTGTCACATACATACTCCAAATGAAGAAGATAGAATAGAACTATTTCATGTAAGGGTCATATCCAAACATACCAAGATTGACACATTGTTTGATAGTGGGTCACAAGCAAACTTAATCTCTGAAGACTTGGTCAAGAAACTTAACCTTGAGACCATACCACATCCAAAACCATATCCATTGGGTTGGATTTGTAAGGATGCAAATCTACAGGTTTCAAATAAATGTATATTGCAGTTTGCAATCACTGCAAATTTTGTTGACACAGTTGAATTAGATGTGGTTCCGCTTGACATAACAGGTATTGTGTTGGGGAGTCCTTACTTGTATGACAGGAACAATATCTTCCATCGCCATGAGAACAAGTATCATTTATTCAAATATGGCAAGGAGTTCATTATTAGAGCACATCGCAAGAAGACAAACATTACTATGGTAAATGCTGGACAGGTAAAGAGGCAGGTAAATTCAAGTAAGAATTTTGTTCTTCTTATGATTAAGCCTAAAGATGATGTTAATCATGAATAATTTGAGGGATGTGATCATAATTTGAAATCAGATTTGTATGATGTAGTTAATGCACATCATGAGATGTTTCGGGCGCCAACAGGACTGCCTCCAAAAAGAGAGATTCAATTGCAACAAGATTTTCCTCTTCCAAACATCGGTATGTATCGCGTATCGATAATGAATAATGTTGAAATAAAAAGG
The DNA here is from genome assembly GCA_034641835.2 of Pinus albicaulis. Classification (NCBI taxonomy): domain Eukaryota; kingdom Viridiplantae; phylum Streptophyta; class Pinopsida; order Pinales; family Pinaceae; genus Pinus; species Pinus albicaulis. The sequence goes on from CM076579.1 coordinate 1,243,230,521, forward strand.
AAAATAAAATATATGTTTGACAAAGGAATCATAAGGCCAAGCACCTCGCCATGCCGTTCACCTATTGTCTTGATACCAAAGAAAGATGGGACTTGGCGCATGTGTGTAGATTTCTGAGCTTTGAACAAGATCACGGTAAAGAATTGTTACCCACTCCCAAGAATAGATGATTTTCTTGATCAGCTGAAAGAAGCGAAGTTTTCACTAAGTTAGATTTACGAAGTGGATATCATCAAGTAAGAATTGCAAAAAGTGATATATGGAAAACTGCATTCAAAACCAAACAAGGACTCTTTGAGTGGCTAGTTATGCCATTTGGTTTGTGTAATGCACCTGAAACTTTCATGCTTGTTATGGATAGTGCTTTGCATCCATTCCTTGATGAATTTATTATTGTCTACTTAGATGATATATTGATTTTCAGAAAAACAAGAGAAGATCATGTCTTGCATGTGAATAGAGTGCTTGATATTTTAAAGAAAGAGAAATTGTTTCTTAAGATGTCAAAGTGTGAGTATGGAAAGACTTCTTTGGTATATTTGGGAATTATTGTAAAGGAGGAGAATTGAGGATTGATCCTTCTAAAGTGGAAGACATTGTGAATTGGCACACCCCAAAACAGTTATCGAGGTAAGAAGTTTCTTAGGTGTAGCTCAATATTGGAGAAAATTTATTGCTAACTTTTATTCCATCGCAGCTCCCATGCATGCAGTGAAAAGTGTGAAGAAAGGCTTCCAATGGGTATGAAAAAAATAGCAAGATTTCAAAGCTTTAAAATACAAGATCAGTTCAGCTCCAGTCCTTGCATTACCAAATTTGAGACAACCATTCGAGATACAAACTGATGCTATTGATTATGCCATGGGTGCAGTTCTTTTGCAGCATGGTAAGCCTATCACTTTTCATTCTGAAACATTTAATGGTGTTGTGACAAATTATCCTACATATGAAAAATAACTATATGTGTTGATACAAAGTGCCAAGAAGTGGAAACACTACTTGATGGGTAAAGAGACTATTGTGCATACCGATCACCAACCATTACAGTACTTGCAGTCACAAACAAAATTGCAGCAATCAAGACATTTCAGGTGGATGGGATTTCTTCAAAATTTTCACTTAGTTATAAGGTACAAGAAAGGTATTTTCAATAAAGTTGTTGATATTATTTCAGGAACAATCATTAGTGCTTCTACTTTACTCAAAAATGATTCTGTTGTACATGAGAGTTACTTAGAACAAAATGGACATGACATTGATTTTCAATATGTGTATGCTAGTATGAGTGAAGGGAATCAAGTTGAGGAAAAAGATTATCACATGCATAACAATTTGTTGTTTCATTTGGGAAAACTGTGTATTCCATAAGGATAGAGGCTAAGTGTCATAATATAAGCTCATTCATCTCTTATTGTTAGACACTTTGGGGTAAGCAAAAAAATGGCGCATTTATAGAGGTATTGTTATTGGCCTCGCATCATAGATAGTGCGTCGCATTTTATAATAGGTTGTTCTATGTGTGCAACAAGTAAGCCTAGTAATAGGAAGCTTGGGTTGTACACGCCACTATTGGTACCATCAAGGCCATGGGAGAGTGTCTCCATGGAATTTTTTGGAGGTCTACCTATGCCAAGAAGACAACATGATTATCTCTATGTAGTTGTGGATAGATTTAGTAAAATGTGTATACTTATGCCATGCAAGAAAACCATTATTGCTGACAAACTGCTGAACTTTATTTTCAACATGTTTGGGTTCATTTTGGATTGCCAACATCTATTGTTAGTGACAGGGATTCCAGGTTCATTGGGAATTTTTGGTCAAATATATGGAGAATGATGGAAACAAAGTTGAAAAAGAGTAATGCTTTTCATCCACAAATAGATGGACAAACCGAGGTGGTGAACAAAACCATTGTGAATCTAGTGAGAGGATATTGCAACAAACATCCTAAGTTGTGGGATGAGCAACTTCATTACATTCAACACACTTACAATTAGGCAAAGTGCTCTTCTACAAAAACATCACCTTTTGAAGTATGCTTTGGGTATTTGCCAAAATTGCCATTAGACTTCATATTTGTGAAGGATGTTGCAATTGATGGCCATAGTGATATTGACAAGGCTCGAAATTCATTGAGAAAATTCATATTATACATCAACAAGTTCAAGAATAGCTTGAGAAAAGTCAAAGCAAATACAAAGAGAGGCATGATAAACATTGGGTTGGTCACAATTTTCAAGAGGGAGATGAGGTATGGTTGCACATTAGGAAAGAAAGGATGCAAGGGGAAGGTAAAAATATCAAACCCATTCAATATGGTCCTTTCAAGATCATAAATCAAGTTGGTAATAATGCATTTCAACTTGACTTGCCTTCTTATATGCAAATGTATTCAGTTGTTAATGTTCAAAACTCACGTTTGTATGAGCCACCTTTGATCGATGATCAAGGAAGCTATGTTCAGCTACCCTATTGAATATTTCTCACCAGAATTTCGGGATGAGCTTAAAGAAGATACAATTCTTGACATGAAGACAAGAGCATCCAAGAGGGGAAGTGTTGACAACCTTCGAGTTGGGCTCAAAGGCACTAAACCAAGCAAGGCAAGATGGATGGACATTGGAAACTTGAGGGAGTTTCACCCTCATCTACTGAATAGGTAATCAAGTATTTTGGGGTCCAAAAGCTTCCCAATGGGGAGGAGTGATTAGAAGTTCATAAATTTTTCTCAAAATTCTAAGTTACGGGATTGGGTTTAAAATAGGATGGTTGCGTAGATCTCATCTTCCTGATTCCGGCACCGTGAACAGTTCAAAAAACCGATGTCGTATGAGGGAGATATCGCGTTCTGATCAAAATGCCCAATAGGTAAATTGCGACAGTTTGACCAGGGTTGACTGGGATGCACAGTCAACAAATGGGTGGATGCATAGTTAGAAAAAGGGAATATTTTGAGAAATATTCCTTTCCTTAGAACCAATCAGGGTGTGACAAGTGTAGATTCATTATTTCTCGAATGAGTTTGGTACGTTTTCAGAGGGCCAATCACAAGGTGCCACATGGCCAGCCCAGAGGCTGCCACGTGTCCTTGGAATGACAATGTAAATTTTTGGTGAGGTCCGCAGGGCTCGACCCCGCGACCTCCCTCCAGGCACGTGGACAAGTTTCCAACTTCTCTGCATGTTAATTCTTAATAATTATAGGTTGCGGGTTAACTTTATTGTTGACTGCAGTGGAGTTTGGGGGTTAGGGACCGCCAGTGGTCCCCGCGTGGTATGTCACATTGCAAACAATATATGCCAACCAATCGATGGTTAGTGTTAACCCCGTAGTCTCCATTAGCTAACAGTTATGTCGTGTGTTGTGTCACATGGCTGCGGTTAAACTCCTCTGCACAGTGCACTAACCTCCAGCGTTAAATGCACCATTCAACCACAGTTCAAGCGTTAACACCGGAGTTTAAGCCTTGGGTTCTGCCCAATAGTTTTTGCAGTCGTGGGTTTTGGGGTTGGCATGTGGCCACCCCAATCGTAAAAATTTAATGCCATGGTTTATTCGGTATCCAAGATTGGCGGGCGTGCTATTTGTGGCGGTATTTACTATTTTAGCTCCAGTTAAGTGGAGTTTTTCTAGGTGTAACTGGGCAAAAGAGTAGGAGACTCAACTTTCGCCCATTCTGAGTGAATGAAGAGTCATTTTTGACTAATTGAAGCACTTTGGAGCCATTGGTGCAGAGAAAACAACCATTAGAGCACATTAACTACATGTATTTTCAAAGTTTTGAGCATAATGAAAGATGGACATGCCATTGGGAGCTGGACCAACAGATGTAGCCCAGGAGGGGTGAACTGCTTCATCATGCCTGCTATGTAAATATCATGTGGTGACTTATTTCTCTGTTTTACATTATTTTTCAGTGTTATTTAAGCTTGTTTTATGCTTCTAATTCACCTAAAATCATATCTAATTCATGGACAAACACCTCAATCCCTATGCAAACTAATGAACTGATTATGCACATGTTTTCAAACTGAAAAGAAAATTAGCACAAAAAAACTAATATAGTCATTTCAGATCACTCACCATGGAACTGATGGCTAGGACCAAGAGTAGAGTGCTCCACTAAGCACGAGATTATATTTTTAAAGTTCAGATTAATAAGCACTAATCCTATGTATTAGCACTTATCCGAATTTTAAGTTGGGTTTTGCTAAAATGTGCTTAGCGCATTTAATTATTGACTATCCCAAATTAATCTAATCTTATCACATAATTAATCCCGATTAATATGGCGGCGGATTTGGTGAAGTCTGCCAGTTTTGGCAGATCTCCAAAATTAGTTGTGTTAACTGGAGTTCTCCCCGATTTTGGAGGACATTCATAGGGAAAATTTGAATGAGGCATAACTTGACCATTTTTCAGCCAATTTTGGCTAAGAAGACTCATTCCTAGATGATTTGGATGCACTGAGCATGATGGTGCAAGTTGCAGAGGCTTTGGAGCACTCTTGTAAGTGATTTTTCCACTTTGAAGATTAAAGAAGCTTAGGGCCACCAGGAGAGTGGGTCATGCCTCGACCATTTGAAGACCATTTTCAAAGCTTGAAGAGTCTATTTTGAGGTTTTTGGTTCTTATGAATCCATTGGAGCAGGTTGTAAAGCCATTGGACACTTTAGGTGCATGTAATCAGAGAATTGAACATTAATCCAAAGAGGGTCTAGCCAGTTGAAGCAGGTCCATGGAGATGTAGCCCAGGAGGGGTGAACTTTATTATCATCTATTGTGTAATGTGCTTGCTTTGTTTTATTTTGTAGTGAATTTGTTTTAACAGCTAATTTACTTAAGAAAATTCTCATAAAAGACAGTAAAACTTGACACATAAACCCCTTCACAACTTGCTAATTTGAGACGATCCTAAATACATTAATTTTTAACTGATGAGTGAGCTAGCACAAAAAAAATAGTTTTCCCATATTTAGATTAGGGATGGATCACCCAGGATAGGGTATTTCGAGGAACTTGGAAGGTGAGTGGCTGCATGAAATGGGATGACCGAATTTCTCGAGGGACTGTATATCATAGAAGGGAAGGTCAGGGATGGATTTTTTTTTGTCATTAGCATTTCCAGAGGGAATCATATGAACATTGGAAATGTGCCTTGGAAAAATGAGTCAGTAACTGTTCACTGAGGGTATAGTATCGCGAGATGGTTGCGTTGGACATTAGATGTAGCTTGAGTCTGACAGTGGATTCTGGACTTCCCGGGAAGGAAGTGAATCCTAGTACTACTTTGAGGGTGGAGGTGTGAGCCTTTGGATTCCCTTGTTGCTGAAACGGGCATTGTATCCTTTTATTTCTTGGTTGAGAAAATGTGTATATGTGTATACTATTGTAAATACCATAATGAGTTGTGTTATAAACCTCCAGTGGCATGGTATGATGTCATGATGATTGTTTCTTTTGAGCAGGTTATTGGTTGTAAATACTGCAACGATTTGTGTTATAAAGCTCCATGGGTAGTATTTTTGTTTTTAGTGGTATTTCTGGTTTTTAGGTGCTATTGAACACCGAGGACAGTGTTCCCCCAAGGGGGAGGGTTCTGTAACTCCCCTGGTGAAAATTCCATGTAATAAATTTAAAAAAACAATAAGCATGGTTGATAGGACACTTATTCCAAGATGAATGTGGGGTAAACATCCTAGCGGGTTTTCATTTCGGTTAATATGGCTAAGTAAAAAGGCAAAGGAAAAGACTTTGGAAAGGCAAATTACATATTTGGGAAAATTATTTATGAAAATAATGGAAATTAGGAGAAAAGAGAGATCAAAGGTCACAGGTTTCATGTGAGGAGGAAAATGAAGGAAAATATTAATGGAAATGAAGAAAATAGAGGCCTCTTATATAAAAAGGCTTATGAGCATCAGTTGGAAAGTTTTCGCTCACATTTCTTGGAGCTCTCTCTCTCTCTCTCTCTCTCTCTCTTGGACACTTAGATTTTTTGGAGCACTTTGGCATTGGAGCAAGAAAGTCAAGAAAAGCATGAAAAAGGAGGAAGCAAGCAAGGAGGAGCAAGAATCAAGCAGCTATAGCAGGATTTTTGACAAGTATTGATTTGAATGTGTATTTTCCTTCATATATTTAGCATACATGGTATTGCATGTGGTTTATTTCTGTCTTGGCATGATTTTTTCTAGGTGTGACAGTGTTTTCAACCTAGCCTTTCCATTTCCAGATAGCCATGGTGTTTTGGAGTTCTCATGTTTTGGTTTAGCTGGACTACCAGATGGATTTGAAGTTGAGTGGGGTGGATCTCTGAATTGATATAACACATGTCCTAGTAACCCCTGAACTGGACTGTGGTTTGTAGTAAATATTGATAGTGTGTTGCCTTGGTAGGCCTAGGAATCCTGGACCACTGAATGGAGGGATATATGGTAAAGCCTAGAGGTGGTTTACTCCCCATTTAGGCCTAGGAATCGTAGGATGTGATATACGGTAAAGCCTGGAGATTATGTCTTGGTTTAAGGCCTAGTGGCCCCTGATTGAGATAGTGGGTTGCGGTAAAGCCTGAGAGACTAGGAGATAAGAAAATTCCTCACGGTTTAGGTGGAGAGAATCTAGTGATATACATGCTTGTGTTGGCCTAGTGATCGGGTGTAGATCACAGTAAAGCCTAGTTTATGTGATGAGGGTGAGGTGTTTAGCCTCAGGATGCCCTGTTTGGCTTTTTCAATTTGACTCCCACATTCTTGCTTGTAATATGGCTTGGGGATGATTAGCTGAAGAGAGATTTGGCTCAGCTAATCTATGGTCGGGTGGAACGTGCAAGTCCCATCTCTAGTTGGTTTTTACACTCATTAATGAGAAGCTCATTAATTTTGTATTTGGTATGAAAATGTACTGGTTATTATGTGGATTTCATTGATGTTTTATCCACGGCATTTTTGTTGCTATTATGGTGGTTATAAACTTTTATTTTATCAATGATGATGTATGGCTCTATTTATGGTCAAATAGATTGTATTTCATCTAATGATGTAAGGGAGCGATGCTTATTAGTGATTCTCAAATAAATATTAGACCCCCATGTTTAATTCTGTTGTTTACATGTGTAGATGTAATGTTTGTGACATGTTTAACGAAATGCCTTTCATGGTTGGGTGGGTTCGGATGAGCTCTCGATGATTTTATTGCTTCTATGTATTCTTTTTAATGTTATTTATCTTCTCCTGAAGTTACAGGAAGTTTTGGGCAGTGACCTAGGCTTAGGGGCTGAAAATGTGGCAAAAATCCTGGAGGTGTAGGCACAGTATTAACCTTTTGGAGCCCTGACCACGACCTTAACAAGGAAATGCTTTGGCTAAGGGTCTATAACCTCTCCCTTACCCTTAAATGCCCCCAAATAAGCCTAAAATGGGTTAAAAATTAGTTCCCCGTTAGGGAACAGAGCCCTGGAAGGTTGGGTCACCTGTTGAGGATGTCATTGACGTAGTGCAAGTTCTATTTTTCATGCTTTCGTTAGTTCCACTTCCTCAAAGCCATATAGGAGGTTGAATCTCATATTAGTATCCTATCGTCACATGTTTACCTCAGTTGGTCGGTTACTTGGGTATATGTGGGAAGGGGGTGTTACAATTTTATAAGTTTTGGATCTAGTGAATTCATGTTCATTTGGATTTAGATTTGGTGCATTTGGTTGTGGATATGCTGAATTTGGGTGAAAATCTGTTGGGGTTGGTTGCATTTTGTTGATTTGGGATTTTTTTGTCATCACGTCAATTTTTTTGGCTGAATATTATTTTAATGAGTCCACAAGAATTGATGGAGGAAATTATGCAAATTGGATATTCAAGGTATTAACGGCTTTAGAGGGAAATAATTTGTGGTCCATAGTGAGTGGGGTAGAGCCCAAACCCACTGCTGCTGTAGCCATTACAGATTGGGATAAACAAGAAACAAAAGCAAAAGTGTTGCTAACAATGTTAATGAAGGACAACAACATTCCTTATATTAGGGACTGTGAAACATCCAATGAAACATGGGATGTTCTCTAAAGCTTGTATGAAACATTTAATACCAACCAAATTTTGTTCTTGAAGTCTAAGTTTTTTTCAATCAAAATGGAGGCCAATGAAAGTATAATAAATTTTATTTCACGTGTCAAAGGGATAAGTGATAAGTTAGGAGATATTGGTGAAAAGGTGTCTAATACCGACTCAATCACCATCACATTAAATGACTTATTGCAAGATTATCACATTTTTGTTTCAATTCTTTCATCTAGAGAGTAGCTTCCTAATTTTGATGAATTGACATGTATTCTTTAAACAAGAGGAAGATAGGACGGAGAACTTCAATTTGGTCTCAAACAGTTCATATTTGGCATTGGTAGCCAAGGGTAAGCAACCATACAAAGGAAAGCCATGGGACAAAAGAAAAGGAGGAAACTTTCAAGCAAAGCAGAAAGGTTTGGCACAATCTAAATTTACATTTCATCATAAGATAAATGATGATTTCTATTATTGTGGGAAACCTAGATATCATGCTAAAGATTGCTAAAAATAAAATATAATGAGTCTAAACGGAGAATCATAAGACATAATGGGAATTTTGTGGACAAATACACCTCAATAAATGATGGATTTAAAAATCTCATATTGTTTGTTTCTGATGTTGCATTCTTCACTGAGACTGATGATGTGAATTCTTGGTTCATTGATTGTGATGCATCACTCCATATGTCTTGCAATAAACATTGGTTTGATGAATATCATGAGAAAATTTATGGAACGTATGTTTATCTAGGAGATAAAAGATAACTTAAATTTCAAGGCTATGGAATAATAGATGTGATGTTGCAAAATGGACAAGAAAGACAGATCCATGATGTGATGTATGTTCTTAGTGTTATCAGTCCAATAATTCTCAAAGGTTGTGAGATTTTTTATTTTTGGTTTAAAGAATATTAGAGGTAACCACAAACCTACTTTTAAGCCTTAGGATCTAGCCTTTCCTAATTCTCAGAGAGGGCTCTCTCTATATGATTTATCTTTGTTGAATTTAGTTGATTTTAGGCTAGTTATGTAGGGTAAATTGGTTTTGGATTTTGATTTGATTTGATTTGGTGGTGAAATCACTTACTCAGATGGATAGATGTAGGTATGTATTCCATTGGGCTAATGGAGTCAATGTGTCAAGTAGTCAAATCAGGATCAATGTCTAAAGGGAACTGTTTACAGGGAAAGATAGATGAGTTACTTCATATCTTCAATGCTTATGGTGAAAATGGTTTCAATCGGGGTAAGAGAGTAATTAAGGGTTCTCAAATCCGGATAATGAGTGAAAAGGCAGAGGTCATTCCAAACTAGGGAGCAATTAAGGGTTCCCTAATCTAGATATCAATGGAAAACATGTAAATGATAAATAGTTCAAGACAGAGTGCTTTTAAAATATTATGAAATAACATTCCTGATGTATCATATAGATTTAGAAAAAAAATACAAGTATTGGTGAAAAGCATAAGAAATTGACAAAGAAAAAGTGAAAATACTTCACTAAAGTGGCCCAACACACGAATCCTGTAATATGATGCTTTATTGCTTTAATCCAGTCTGCTGACTTGAAATTGGTACAATCACCCTTAGGTTCAGACAACTATAGAAATGTTTAGCAAGTCATCCACACTCAATACTTCCAAATGAGAAGTATTTATACAAAAATCATACAAAATATCCTAAAACAACCTAAGGAATTATTCGATGAAAAAGAAACATCTTCATGCAAGAAGATAGTGACAGCTTTCTAACTAATGCTAGCTGTCCCTGATTTTATTAAAATTATTGTTTGTTGTCTTCAGTTTGTTGTTGATTTCTCTCTTTTTTGTTTCTTAACGAGGGATATTTTTTAGTGTCTTTCACACTAGCAGCTTTATCTCTGTTTTGAATTTTACTTTAACCTTTCAACTAATACACTTTAACCTGATACTCTTTAACTATTGTTAACACTGGAAAATCGTACAGCAGAAAACGACATCAGTTAATGTCGAGCCTAAGGATTTACAGGATTGGGATACATTATGGAATCAAAAAGTATTTAAAATCTCTAAGGTTTTAAGAAAATCAAATTTGAACTAGTCATAAATGCTCAAATGCGTGCTTTTTCCTTCGAAAAGAGTGCCTTTTGCGCGCACTGGAGCCCGATAAGCGCGCATTCTTGGAAGTAGAAAAAATTCTCTTTCCAGGACCACAAACAAGCAAAGGACAGTTTCTCCTTATGTGAAAGCCGCCTAAGGACAGCACCAGCGCCCCCTTAGGCATTGTGTGAGCACACAAAAGCATATTTAAGCACACATTGGAATCATGCCCCTCCCTTGGGTCACTATCCATCATGTACCAAGGGAGGGAAGGAGGTTTGAAAGCTCACCTATATAAACCCACGAGGAGATGAAAAATGTGTGATCACAAGGTTATGCTGGCCAAAGTTGCCCAAGCAACACCAACAGTTTGTGTCACCCAAGGAGTTGAAGCAGGAGAGGACTTGATTGTTGGCCACCAAACAATATTAGTCCATTGCAGCAGAGAGAGAGAGTTAGACTGCGTCAGAAGGTAGAAATTGAAGGAAAAACATCCTTGCATCGGGTCCTAGAGCCACTGCCTAGGCACTTTGGCAAGTGGGTAAGATTTGTTTTTATTCCAAGAATTCAATAAGAAGAGGCCATCGAGCCATTGTTTACCTTGTTACTGTTTGGAACTCTCTATGTAGCTTCTTTTGTGTTTTTAGTTTTAGTTTTTTAACAGAGCATACTTTAGTGTATTACTTCATTTAAGTTTTATACTTCTGAGCTCCCCCCAGATACTGTATGTTACCTATATTTTAGAGAGTAGACCACACTCTCTAGACTCGTGCGATTTCGTACCCGTGTGTCGAATCCACCACAACAGGATTGGCCACTCCACTAACGTGTTTCAAGTTTATGTGGTTGTGCCATATTTTGTAGTTGACCCTTAGTCTATGTTGGAGTGGAGCTGACAGTCCTCTGACCCATCTTACAATCCCTAGACTCACTGAGGTGACAGACTGAAGAAGGCATCTCCTAATGTTTTTTTACTTGCAGGAATTTTGCGCGCTGTTTTTTCACACAGATGCGCAGGGCGCGCGTTCAGAGGTGACCTATGCGCAGGAAATCGCACCTGTCAGAGGTTTTTGTGTGCAATTTGCAGAGATATTTTTTATCCCTACCTTATGCATTTTTTATGCTTGTAAGTGTGTTGGGAAGCCCCTAATTTATCTTCCAACACCTGTGTTGATACCCCACAGCTTCTGAAAACTGATTTTTGCTACTTTTTGTAGGCATTTAGTTAGTTTTCATTCAAGTTGGTTTTTTGCAAATAGTGTTCACATAGTTTAAGTAGGGGGAAAATTAACCATTGCTTTCTGAACAATTTATGTTTCTTGCAAATTATGCTATGCACACTTAGTTTAACTAGTCCAAGTAAGTGGCTCATGACCACACATGCATAAGCTAGTGTAGAAATTGTTTAGTTTAAATTTCAATTTTTGCATTTAGGAAATTGCGGGACTAGGATTGAATCGCAAGTTAGAGCAAGGAATCTCTGTTGTCTTTGCACCATTGGGTGACCCTAGACAAGCATATGAACACTTTACATTTGTGATTCACCATCTCCCTTTAGTCACTCACATAGACTAATTAGGAGGTTTTGGAAGCGGCCCATTATCTGCAAATGATTTTTATTTGAGCAAGGAACAATGTCACATAGTTTCACTAGGGGACTTTTGTAAAGGATCACCGATATCCACATGTTCAAATTATGAGATCCTTCACCATATGCTCACACACATTCACCCACTAAGAAAATAAAGCCACCTAAAAATAACTTAAACCAACTCACTAAACTATCCCCACAGGGGCCACAAGAGAAATTATAGTTTAAGTTAGAATCAAGAGGGTAGGCATCCAATAAGCTGCTTTGCTCACGCTTCACATTTGAAACATAGAAGTTGCATTTTTAGGGAGCTTTAAATCCACCTATCAGCCCACAGAAAAGAAAACCCGAGCACGGCAGGGACCCGATTCAGAGGGGGTTAGGCTTAGGTGCAGTGCATGTGGTATCAGTTGGGGCTACCTGACCCAGCTGATACTCAGTACTATTAGCTGACTACCAAGAAGCCCAAGACTCGAACGCTCACATGGGACAGTGGTTCTTAGTGACCAAAACCAGGGCATCCTTTACCCTATAGGTGATGGTGCAGGCAAGTGCCATACCCTCTACCCTTACCTTGGTTGATTCTCTTCGGCTGACTGGGGGCATTGCCAGCTCTTACGGGACGTTGTGCCAGCACTCGCAAGAAATCCTCTCAAGGCCCAATTACTTTTGAGTGTGTGAGGACGTTATTAGGTCTTCTAGGATTTTTTGAGTATCACATGCAAACAAACAAAACCATTTTTTGCTTGATTGCTTACATAGATTAAGTTAAAGGAAAAATCATTTCATTTTTCGCTTTGTCTTATGTATGTGGCCATAAAATTGTTGTGATCACAGACTCAATCTTCTCAAAAAAAAATTCCAAAACCCAACCTGGACGACCCTCAAACGGTTCCAACAGAACCTCGTCAGTCCAGGCGTCTTTTTGACCTCCCCCCATTATCGGGAGAGGTTCCAGGTCTTTCGTCGTTTAGGCGTCAAAGACGGAACGTTGTCACAGTGGTTGGTTCCTCCTTTATTGGATCAACCTTAGTTGGGAACCCTAGTCGGTCTCCCAACACCACACCGCACATCACTCCCCCCTCGTCCCCTAGGGGGCAGAAGAGTGCATCCCATATGGGAAGCCAGCTGAATTCACAACCGGATATGTCGCAGAATAACCCTCGTTCTAACTAGAACTTCGTGTCTTCACACGTTTCCATGGCGTCAACCTCTCAGTCACCCTTCTTAGCGGCGTTAAATCTACCAGATTTAACCAAGCTCACCAATGACCCCATCGCACATGACCCCAATTGGCCTCCCATGCCCACGAAGCACCCTTCAGACATACCAAAGTTTGAGGGCAAGCAAGTGGAAGACCCAGGGAATCATATAATGACCTTTCACCTGTGGTGCTCATCGAATAACATCATTGATGATACTATTCGATTGAGGCTGTTTCAATGCACTCTCACAGGAGTGGTCGCGAAATGTTATGTCGAGCAACCCCCTTCTTCACATGGAACCTTTAGCGCCCTCGCTACTACGTTCCTCACATACTTTTAGCTACCCATTCACCACGATTTGGGAATGGAGTTACTCACTCATTTCAGACAATCTCCCTCTACCCACATTTCTGAATATCTCCATGAGTGGAGACAGCGTCGCAGCTTATGCAAAGCACAACTCGACGACCGGGTCCTTTTAGATTTATTCTTGAAAACTCTGACAGTGGAGATTTCAAAGGATGTGGTGCAACGTAACCCCACATCCGAAGAGGACGCAATCCGTAAAGCCCAACAGCTTGAACTGATCTATACGCAATCAGGATACATATACAATATCTTGCCTAACAACCCGTGCCTGCAATCTTATCAAGAATTTCTAGGTGCGTCGAACTTGTTTTCTCAACTTAGTGTTCCTAAATTGATGTCATAAATTGTCAACCAGGGCTAGTAAACTACTGAAGTGAGGTGCACTATATGTGCCTAGGTATCTGTTTCTCACTACGTTGTGTTTAGTGTTTTTCTGACGTTTTTGGTTTTATGGTTTTATGTTAAAAAGGAAAAGAACCAAGTGTTGGTAAAGAGAAGTGGATGGTTACACTAAAACGGAGCAAAACCTATTCTAAACTGCGTATGGCACTAAAGAACAAAAAATGCAAAGCTTGATAATGACTCATAGCAAGGAAATAAATCACAACATGAACTCAATAACTCATAACATGAACTCATCCAATTCATTCATTAGAAATATGTTGAAATAGCTTGAGAAAAGGACAAGTTTAGTGCAAATGAGGTTCTCCTAAGTAAACAATCATCTTACAATATTACAAAGAATCTCATCCATGGCTAGAAGTTTATTGGAACACAATTGGAAAAGATTATTTGTAGCACAATAAGATTTCTCCTCTGAATTAACTTGTAATGCTAAGATTAATCCATTCTGCAGCTCAACTTGTCACTACTAAGCCTCATTCGAAAGTTAGAGATTTTCTAGAATAGTTTTTGGGAAAAGGCTTATTTGTGAAATTGCAAAAGATTGCAGAACATTCAAGGCCTTAAACTGATATCACTAATTCCTGTCCATATGATGATGCATTAATAGAAAGTCAGAGCAAGAGTAGTTTGTAAACAATGAAGGCCGTGAAATCTAATTTTGACAGTTAATACAACTTAAAGAACAATGGATAACACTGAACTAGAATGCAATTGATCAAACTTGAAACACAGTGACCACAACTAAACTAGAATTCCATTAACCTAACTTGAAATACAGTGAACTGGAACTGAACTAGAATGCCACTAATCTAACTTGAAATACAGTGACAGAATTAAACTAGAGTGCCATTATCAAACTTGAAATATAGTGACAGAATTAAACTAGAGTGACATCTACCTCCGGAGTATTTCAACTGAACTAAAATGAAACTAATTCTATGAAATACTACAGCCCTATCTCATTCAATATGAGTGATATTTTGGAATAGTTTCTAAAAACAATTCTGGTTGTATCATTCAATGCAAATGAGCATAAAACATAAAGTTTCAGAAAAAAAATGCAATTAAATCCTAAAATACTACAATTATATCTCATCCAATGTTAGTGGTATTTTGGAATAGTTTGTAAGGATAAGACTGACTGTGGCATCCACTGCAAGTAAGTATAAAAACACAAAGTTCAGAAAATTGATTAAACTAGGAATGAAACAAGGCTAAGTTACTTATCTAAACCATATGAACAAAGCTTCTCAGGTAGCAGGGGCCCTCTACCATCAGATTAGCACGCAAATCTACTCAAGATTAACTCATATCTTGCAATAAAGTGATGCTTCTTTCATTAAAGGAGAAATTCTTCAAAAAAACAGAGTATTACGGTCTTCTGAGATCTAGCAACAAAACAAAATCTAGGTAGTTGTCTCTCGGTCTCCCGAGCCATACTTATAACAAAATTACATAACTGTCTTTGAGATAAAATAAGGATAAGTGTCTTTCCAAATTAAAATCAAATTAGGACTCTGGTGAAAGCCTCGTATTCTGCTTAAGGACATCTGTACAGTCCTTGTCCTAGTAGGAATCTGGTTCCTAGTTTTGATCTCTTCCACGTGCATAACCACCTGTAGACTCGAGCTCAAACTTCGTGGAGAGCAAGAAATGATGGGGGAGTGATGTGGAATACGACCATATGCGTTTTTCCTTGAGGTGACACCTGGAACCTACGTGAACATGAAGATAGCTGCGGAATAGGCGACTGGCTACAGAATGACTGTGTTTTGTAGCCGAATCTAGTCAAAAATTACTACAACAACAAAATCATGAAAACATAGCAAGTTAGTCATTATATACATTCTTAAAGTAATCCTAATCAATCATGTTGATCATTTAAGCCTGTAATTGATGAGGGACAAAGGAAATGAAGTGAAATGTGGTGGAAAAGAAGGACATCTTTGGGGCTCACAGAACTCTGCAGACGGACTTATTGGGTCAATGACCCAAGGGTACCTAGGCAGTAGTAGTCAGAATCCCGGTTACACACATGGGTCTACCCAGAACATGTCTCAACCTGGATTTCAAAGTCATCATATGCATCAGCAAAATTTGACTAATAGGGCGCCAGCGTATCACCAAGGAGGACCTTACCCTCCAGCCAGGGGGACCCAATACGCAGGAAGAAAAACTGATGGAATAACTCCTCCCCAATGACCAAGTGCAAACATAGGACAACAATATGCTCAGTCCCAAGCACATAACCCACCAACGCAAAACAATGCACAGGTGAACTTTGTGCACCCGTCCCAAAATCAACCACACTAGTATGATTAGGATAATTACCCTCCTAACGTGGTCAAAATAAAGGTAAAAAACAAACTCAAAGGGAACCTTGGACAGGAGGGTAGCAACCAACAGCACCCACCACGGCCCCAGCCTGGAGATAACTCCAACTGGAACCAGAACCAGGAGCCAAGCAATTCCCAAAAGCAAGGCAAGCAGCCACCTCTACGAACAAACAATTCTTGTTCGATATGTGGTGAGTACGGGCACTATACTCACCACTGTCCCAAACTCCCTGAGCTTAAAAAGCTTCAGAGTAACCGAGGACAAGGAGGATCTTCCCAGACAACTGCAGTTATGCAAAAACCCTTCCCCCATCAAGGAACGAGCAGCACTCAGCAGCAAAACCCCAACGATTCCGAGAAAAACGGCCATGAAATGTACATGG
Source organism: Pinus albicaulis (assembly GCA_034641835.2). Taxonomy (NCBI): domain Eukaryota; kingdom Viridiplantae; phylum Streptophyta; class Pinopsida; order Pinales; family Pinaceae; genus Pinus; species Pinus albicaulis. The sequence continues at coordinate 1,243,246,945 of CM076579.1, forward strand.
TTGGTGAAGAAATGTTTTTCCAAACCTGGAATCGCAGCTACGACACCCCACTAGACACCGGTATGTCAGGGGCTAGTATAAGTGCACCGACTGCACCTTTGACCATTCCAAAGATTCCTTTGGAACCATTGCCAAAAATGGTTAAAGGGCCTAATAGGCGAGCAGGTAACTACTCTAAAGTAGCCCACAATTACAGCATTGTAGACGATTTAGCCCAGTCACCTGCTGCTATGTCCGCTTTGGAGGTACTGCATTCGTGCCCGAAGCAGCAGAAAGCCCTACTTTCCACTTTAGGCGTCATCAACCTTGCCGACATGCGCATGATGGCTTTTGATTTAGACAAAGCCACCCCTAGGCTTCCCTCCATGGTCGCCTTCCAGATACTAGTATCGGTACAGAATATCACTATTCACTGATGTGTCATTGACGAGGTTGCATCCACATGCATCATGTCAAAGAATGTATGGCGGAAGTTAGGAGCCCTAGAACTCAAACCTTCCATCATCACTCTTAGAACATACGACGGTCGTCCCTCGACCCCCGTCGGTCTCTTCGAAAATGTACCAGTCTGCTTAGCCAGGAAAACGGTCCACATAGACATCGAAGTCTTAGACGCTCACTTGGATTACAATATACTCCTTGGGTGGAGTTACATGTATGCCATGTCTGCCATAGCATCCTCTATTTTCTGCATCATGATGTTCCCCCACGAGGATCGAATCATTACATTAGACCAGCTGACGCACACTGAAAAGCATCCTTTGACCAACACAGATATGGTTCTACCCTATGTAGACACAGCCACTGATGGTCTTGTACGGTATCAATAATATGGCCTTGGCCAATTCAAACCGTCGTCCGTCCTAGGCTCATTCCTAGGAGATCCTCCTATTATCCCTGAAGTATCGCCTGATGCCACAGGGGCCCCGGTGTGCATGATGTCCACATCAAGCACCGAGGTTAGTCAGGACACAGACTTAAGCAATAAGGACACCAAGGCATCAGCTACTGCAGCCTCCATAGTCTATGCCACCTCCCAAACTCCTTTCCTATACCCACCTTCTGGCTTCACCTCCCAGCAGGTCTTGGCAACACTGGTACTACCCAACATATTATTGGCATTCCCAGTGTGGTATCTCATATGGTAAGCAACTAGCTAGACTAAGTTCAGTACCAGATACACCAGTAGCATCTAAGGCCAGATCCGAACGCACAAAAGGAGCAAGGGTGACCAGAGTAAGCAAGGCCAGGTTAAGGTTCCCCCTCCAAGAACGCCAGCTACCAACGTTACTACATTTGGGTTACAACCCCCCAGTCCCGAGGAGCCCCAACCTACCCAGGTAGCAGCTGAAACCGCCCTCGCAAGGGAAATCCCCACGGCGAAGCCGGCAACCACGATAAAGAAAATCTCCAAGAAAGGAAAGAAAGTGGTGACCCCCACCATACAGAGGGAGTCATCAGCCTGCGCTATATGTGATGTCATAGGACACCCTACTCACATATGCCCGAAGTTGGACGAGTTAAAACCACTCCTTGGCTGCGAGGCAGGCACCTCAAAACGACATTCCCATAAAAAGGAACTTGCCACCAAAAGTACAGGCAAACCGCTACGTACCAATCACGCATGCGCCCTCTGTGACACCTACAAGCATTATACCCACCATTTTCTAGAAATACCATGGTATAGGGATGCCTTACACGTGATCGAGTGATCCTATCAAGAGGATCCCTTCATCCAGTCTATTAATGACAATCCAAGAACCATCTTGTACTTACAAGAGGAGCACCAATACGTAGAGCGCCCCCCAGTAATGCCCATTATACGTTGCACGCTATGCGATGAACGTGGCCACTACCTCAAAGATTTTGCTGCATTGGAACTCATTCACAGATGGTATCCAATCGAAAGGGTCTACTACATGGGACTACGGGCAGCACAATTCACATGCCCGTTATGCATTGACAATCACTTATTGGAGGATTGTCACTACATACCTCGCTTCCGACTAGCCCTGGCTAGCCTCCACTTAGCCATAGTTCGTATCTCCCAAGAAGACGATATGGATGCTGAATCTACCGGCAGCTCCATGACCCAAGCAGAGGAGATGAGCGGGTCTATCATGTTCTTAACAGCCGAAGAATGACCTAGTGGGAAACCCAAAGTTACCCCTGCAGGCACTTCACGAAACCCACCCGCATGCATGTTATGCAAGAATACGGACCATATAATAGTCCATTGCCTTGACTTAGCAGCATACCGACGATGGTACCCCCCCCCCCCCCAGCCTCAGACCACGCACGATGGGAGACCCAGACAACTTGGTCCGCAGCAGACCCTTTCCAAGCGTCCACATCTGGAACATCGAGTAGTGTAGATTCTCACACTATCTACTATGTCAGCGCTGTGATACCCTGCACCATTTGCACCAGTCATAATCACGCACTAGAGGGATGTTCATTGCTACAGACGTTCAGACACCTCTATGATAAAATCAACTTCCATTTACCTGGAATTTCCTATCCTAGTGGGAAGGCCAACTATCGGCTCACTCAGGACTCCATTACAGAGATCCTTCCCCCACCGCATGCCAGTGACACAACTCATCACATACGATTGGTGTCATCGCACGCCCAAAACAAGATTTCAACAACCTCCCTGTCACAGGGATTCAGTTTTATTCCTGTCACCAAAAACCAAGGCACCTTACGCCTTTGCATCGATTTACACGAGATCCCAAACTTTCATACAGCCATCGAACTCCTTGATGACACCCAGCCTCTAGAGCAATGCCTAGTACAACTAGAGCTAGTTGATGAAAACAGGCGTCAATCGCTGCAACATAATGAGGCCCATAAGAAAAGGGTAAAAGCATCATTCGACTACCACATCACCCATTGCTCATTTACTAAAGGAGAGCTAGTCCTTCACTATGATGTCACAAAAGAAGTCTTAGGGCCAGGAAAGTTCGAAACCCTGTGGAAAGGGCCCTATATCATCAAATATTGCCTCCAGCAGGAGGCATACATCTTGATGGAACCAGACGGGACCTACCTCACTAACCCTGTCAATGGCCTTTACCTCAAGAAATTCTACCCATAAGGGCCCCTGTAGCCCTTATCCCCTAGAGCTAGTGTACACAAAAACCCCAACACCAAAATATTTTTGACCCAAAAAACCTAAGCATGCTCAAAATATTACCATGGATCACCAACTTGAACCTTATTTCGGATTTGCTGATGGACCATCGCGATGGTCTCAAAACTTAGCTACAGCCACCTGGGTCATCTATGTTTAAACGACGTGTGCATCGGTTCAGAAACCAACAATCAGGTAGAATATGATGCCGTTATCGGACTTATGTGCGAGGCCCTCCATCAGGGCATCCGCCATATGCATGTCTACCTAGATTCCCAGTTAGTAGTCTTGCAGTTGAACCAAACATTTGAAACCAGAGATGCAAACCTATTTAGAAAATATTTGCGAGCCAGAAGATTAAGCAGACAATTTGATTATATTACATTCTCACATGTATCAAGGAATAAAAACCAAACAATTGATCGCATAGCTAACAATATCCTAGACTGGAATGCATCGCAAACAAACCACCATACATAAAAACCAAAGACATGTATATCCATTAGCATAACACAAATGCATAAACCAAAATAGACATCACACCATGTAGAGCCGAAAAAAAGATCTCTCATATATATATCAAAAAATATGTGTATCAGAGTACAAAAATAGTATCACTGGCCCATTGGCCAGCCCAAAAATATAGAGGTCATCAGAAATAAGGAAAGCATCCTCATAATGGGTGCTTTCCCTGTGTACAAATCTACCCTAGGGGGGTGCCCCCTCAGGAGGAGCACCTAGGCCCACCACTACTCCTGGTACCACCACTGGAGCCATTATCGCCACTGCAATAGCTACCTGTCGTAGAGTAGGCCGGTAGACCCTCTCGTGGGCCATCACTGTCTCTAGCCATATCTCCTCGAAGTCATCCATAAGACCTTGAGCAAGCATCCCGTGGGTCAAACGGTCCACTTGACCCCAAAGTCCTCTAGAGCCTCTACTTGAGCTGTAAGTGTTGTGATGTGCACCTCAGCTGCATCTGCACGAGCTCTCTCAGCTGCCACCTCAGCTGCACCCGTACTTCTACCCTCACCGGAAGGACCAGCACCATCCCCACCAGCTCTACCGGGACCCTTGCCCGGTTCACCTATGGCACCACCCCCCCGACCATCAGACGGTCGTGGTAGAGGGTTCTAACCCACCAGTCGGGCCACTAGGTGTCCCACCTTGCCAACATCTGCATGAGTAACCAAAATAATTTCAGTGTCAATGAAAAACACTCAAGTACACAAAAAACTTGAGTAAATGCAGAAATATAACACATACCTGCGGGACCCCAAACATAACTAAAAGGGAGACAAATATCTGGATCACCTTGAAAGTCCATCCCCATGTAGGGGTATGGCACGAACATCAGCGGATTGGCCTCGAACCAGGCCTCCATCATGTTGTTCCAATAACGACCCACCCTGCCACCACCGCCACGTGGCATCACTAGATCCCACCTCCTCATACGTGGCTCCCTCGGCCCCCCAATAGGCACAACCACCATGAACCTCAGTAGCAAGACACTCTCGTACATGATGCTGCATAAAATGCTGACGTACACAAATGATTTGGATCCACGCTGGACCCGATTCAATTGCGACACCATACCATCAAAGCAGAAATGGGAAAAATAAAAGAAATTCATGTTCCTCAAATGGCGTAAAATCGCCAACTGTGGGCGCGATGCTCGATGAGGCGCAAACGACCCCGCCAGTTGCATAATAACGGCCAAAGCACACCACTCGGCCACATCTATGACTGAGGTGATATTGATGCACCCCTCAGTAAGAGGCGCACCACCACAATGCCTCCTCCGGAACCTGTCCATATTCACGCGTCCAGCAGGAAGTGGATACCTCAGCGCCTCTCCCTAAGGCAGTAATCCGGTCACAAAGTAAATATCATCTCCGGACAGACAATCAATTTCATCCTCCTCAGGACAAAAATGTTGTGCCTCCTGCGCCAATGCTGTATGATATAACGTAACAGACGGTCCTGTGACCGAAGGAACTCGTTTTCAGCAAACTTCAGGAGGCCCCATGCGGTCAATTGATGGCGCGCCCCAGCATCAGCAGCCAGAGCAGTCTGAATCTACGGCCAATATCGTTCTCTCCACACCAACCTGCCAAGCAATAGGCACCCATTAGTACAAAGGAGAAAAATCATAAGGGACAGCAAAAAACTCAAGCTTTTTTCAAAAACACTGCCCTTGCGTGCTTGTTTCATTCACAGGCGTGCCCTTGCGCACAAAGAGGTAGGAACAGCGCACCCTCGCGTGGTTGTACCTAAGAAATGAGCGCAAAGGGGGTGTCTGTTTTCCTAGATCGCTCGCTCAATATAGGTCAAAAAGCCCCTTTGAGGCCGTACAAACCTAATTTGTACGACCCTCGACGTCACCAAACTGAAAAAATTAAAATGCAGGACGTCATGAGAGTTACCTCGGCATAGTATCGCTAATCACCGGTACACAGGTTGACCACAATGGCAATAAAGGCTTTGCTATCACCTCTGATCTCCCAAAACTCAGCAAGTACAAATGAATAGGATTAGGGCCATAATCCCTTATTTATCGCCCTTTTCCATAACTTCAGAGGTCCATAATAGGAGATCAGAAGGTCCATTTTGCAAACCGTAAGTTGCACCATAATCAATATACCATGAAGAACGAAAGTGATGCCCTACATTTTCTTTTCGAAGAAATATTTTTTCAAGCACCGGCAGGTATGCACCCTCCCATCTTCCTTTCGAAAATTCATGTTTTTCAATACTATTGGATGAAAAGAAGATGCTTTCACTTGAGGTAGTTGTTTTTGCAGGAAGAACCCGCAAACCATTCACAACACCCACCACCGAAAGTTCCGGAGCAGGTATCATTCTACCCTCAGCATGATAGAGTCCCAAAAAACTTTGCATATCTTGACATCATTTCTCTATCAGAAATAAACCATAGGGTCCTCATACCCGATCACGTTTATCACCACCTCACCCTGCATACGATAAACGTCTGTGATGGTCAGTAGAGCCTCCCTTCCATGGCGATCGTCATCCCAAGTAGACGATACATCACCCCACAAGTGATGCCATGGCCATACCATTTTTAGTATGGGAGGCACCTCATGCCCATCCACATACCATGCATAAGGTCAAGTTCACCATTTAAACTAACCCCCTTCCCAGACGATCGGGTTGTACAAGCAGAATGAAAGCGCACCTCCACGCACCGCATTTGGCCCACCATACCTCCATCAACATTAACCCATCTACGACATCTTTTGCTTCATCAACCCCACACATGAGACCAACCAATGGGACCCCTACCCCTAGCAAAACACCGTCCTCACACCATCAAGTGAGCGACCCTCTTTCATGTTTTGGGGTACCCGTCTCTGTGTTTTGTACAAACCAAACCCCATTATTTTATTCTTTTGGTAAGTGTACAAAAATCACAAACAACACCCTTCGCCTCTTCACCCTCATATTGCACCTTTTCCTCCCATGGCAGCAGTCCCCCATCTCCCTTGGTCGAAGTATTTCATACCCCCCATGCACGCACCATTACGACAATCATAGCTGGTTCATACTCGCCCTAGAAGTCCTACTGACTCTAGGGATTTTTCCCTTCAGAAATACCTATGACTGTTGCCAAGCTGCTCAAATATGCTTCAACCTCGGGCCACTGAATCCCCATCATCCGTTTTCAGCTACCACTCACCAACATGCCTATTTTAAACCCATTATGGTTTGATTAAGGCTTCCTTTTTGTCGACATCAACAACTCTTTTCCAAAAAGGAAGCGGTACCTTGGATGACCCCTCCCCATGCAAAGGGGTATCCTCGGGTGGCACTATGGGAGACATTATTGTCCATAGATGTCATCGATCCTCTTGAAATTTGACTACAGCAAAAGCTTTCATGTCACGATGGTATCGTACCTTACAACCATTTCTCTTTGATCAAGATCCGTCGAAGACCCGTGCCTTTATAAGCGTCTCTGACAACAATGCTTACACGGGAAGGTCCCAACTAGTACATATGCGTACATTGCACAGTGATATGCCATACCAAGATTACGCATATGGGTACCACATTCCACCTATCGTCAAAGAAAAAACGCCCCTAAGGGCGTCAGCAGTCGTCGTCAACAACCACCAACATCACTACCACAGTAGTGACACATATAGCACATGTATCTGTCAATTTTTTTTAACTAGCCATAGCATCATGAGCATGAAACATGTTCACCTCGTTGAAATTTTGAAAATATGTTGTATATTTTGTCTTCTTGCAGGGGGTCCCTTAGGCCATGGTTATCTCGGAATCGGTGCAAGGTGTTGTCTATTCTACACGCAGGCCTCGCTCTCTCTCTCTCTCTGCGTACGATACAGAAAAGAAACTATAATGTATTTCGGCTATACAGTTCTTCCTAGACCTCACACATTAGGGGGCATCTGTTAACACTGGAAAATCGTACAGCAGAAAATGACATCAGTTAATGTCGAGCCTAAGGATTTACAAGACTAGGATACATTATGGAATCAAAAAGTATTTAAAATCTCTAAGGTTTCGAGAAAATCAAATTTGAACTAGTCATAAATGCTCAAATACGCGCTTTTTCCTTCGAAAAGAGCGCCTTTTGCGTGCACTGGAGCCCGATAAGTGCGCATCCTGGAAGTAGAAAAAAGTCTCTTTCCGAGACCACAAGCAAGCAAAGGACAGTTTCTCCTTATGTGAAAGTCGCCTAAGGACAGCACCAGTGCCCCCTTAGGCATTGTGTGAGCACACAAAAGCATATTTCAGCACACAATGGAATCATGCCCCTCCCTTGGGTCACCATCCATCATGTACCAAGGGATGGAAGGAGGTTTGAAAGATCACCTATATAAACCCACAAAGAGATGAACAATGTGTGATCACAAGGTTATGCTGGAAAATGTTTCCCAAGCAACATGAGGAGTTTGTGTGACCCAAGGAGCTGAAACAGGAGAGGACTCGATTGTTGGCCACCCAACAATATTAGTCCATTAGAGCAGAGAGAGAGAGTTAGACTACGTCAGAAGGTAGAACTTGAAGGAAAAACATCCTTGCATTAGGTCCTAGAGCCACTGCCTACGCCCTTTGGCAAGTGGGTAAGATTTGTTTTTATTCCAAGCATTCAATAAGAAGAGGCCATCGAGCCGTTGTTTACCTTGTTACTGTTTGGAACTCTCTATGTAGCTTCTTTTGTGTTTTTAGTTTTATTTTTTTAACAGAGCATATTTTAGTGTATTACTTCATTTAAGTTTTATACTTCTGGGCTCCCCCCAGGTACTGCCTGTTACCTATAGTTTAGAGAGTATACCACACTCTCTAAACTCGTGTGATTTCGTACACCCATGTGTTGAATCCACCACAACAACTATCATGTTTTCACTGCAAAACTGTTATTGTTGTTTTATCTTTAATGCTCTTTTCTTATTGCAAATTGTTTTCACAGTAAATCAATCATCTTTTCCCAGAATTCTGCCTCTGGTAGTTTTATCTTCATCATCCTTCTGAATATCTCATGAGCTTCAGTATACTTTGAGAATGTAGGCTTGTTGACAAATATGTGTTTCACCTAATGCTGTAGGTAGAAAAGATTCTCAACTTTTTTGTAAACTACCTTTCCTGTTGGAATACCTTGTGAGGTAGGCAGATTAGCCTCATCCTTGGCAACTTCTCTCATTTTCTTATCATAGTCATCCTGCTTCATTAGTTTTTCATGAATAACTAATGGATTTGGAAGGCCTTTCTGCCGTAGGACATCAAATTTCATCATAAACCTTGTGATGGCAACCTCCATGTTTTGACATTTCTCTTCTAGTTGTATCATCAAATTCTTCTTTGAAATTACCTTCCTAACTTCTAGGATGGTTTCTGTTATGTCATTAATTCCAATTTCTTCAAGTTATTGCCTATTTTTGTAATTAAGAAATTTGATGATTTCAAGAGCTTCTTCAGGTTTCTTACCAAGCCCTTCTTTTATCTTTTGAATAGCTTCTCTTGCTGATTTGACTAAGTCTTTCTGCTCATAAATCACCTAGATTGATGGCCAAATATCATTGATAGATTCAATGATATTGGCCCATAGTTGTTTGCTGGCCTGTGTCATGGGTTCTTTCAATGTTAGATATTTTTCTAACTTCTTCAATTTCTCATTCAATTTGTTTTCTCTTTGTTCTTCATTCTTATGCATTATCTGAGAAAGTTTCTTTTCATCTTCAAGACTTTTATGATGTTCCTTAAGTACGTTAATCTCATTGGTCTGAATAGACATATCTTGCATAGCTTTTACTAACTTGCTTGCTTCATCTGTATGTTGTATTGCTGTTGTTGAAGACTCTGTTGGTGAAGTTGTTGATGAAGTGATAGGTAATGTTGTAGCCATTGGGACTGTAGGAGCCAATTATTCTGCTAGTGTGGAAGGTACAATAGTAGTGAATACAAGAATGAAAAATACTGGGACTGGTTCTTTGTTGGCTTCTTTATCCTGCACCAACTTGTCCATTTCATTATCCATTTCCTTTATCTGAACAGTCAACTATAGAATGAGATTCATCATCTCATCTTTCTGATTTGTATCTGTAATACTTCCTTTGCTTGACGATGTTCTATAAGGGGAAGCTTTAGTTGCTTCTTTAGTGCAGAAATGTATGCATTTTTCTTCTTTCTCAATTCATCTCCAACTTTGACATTTTTAGGATCATATCCTACTTCAATTACTAATTCTTCCAAAGATTTAATTCTATTGTATTTTGCCTGTGAGGATGATTTTTCCAATTTGAGCTGATCTATGATATTTGCAAGAGTTTTTTGCAGCTTCTATACACTCCTAGCCTTGGTGTTCATTGTATAATAGATCATCTCCCCTGCCTGATTATGAAACTCAATTTGGTCCAAAGGATGAATATCCTAGGCCAAGACTTCAAAATCTATCTTTTTGTATTCAGAAGATGACTTGGGAGTTTGAACTGTAGGTTGAAGAAATGTCATCAGCATCTTTTTATTCTTATAGTCAAAGGCAGAAAGTAGCCTATTCTGGATGCCAGGAGTTTGTTTCAGATATTGGGAATATATTTCAGTTTTAATTTCTTCATTTCTAGCTTTGATTTCTTTGTATCTTTCTTTGATATCCATCTCCTTTTCTACTGGTTTTTTGGATGAGGAAACTTAAATACTGTGTTGCTTCTGAATAATTTGAGTGTTTGAAGTTGAAGGTTGTTCTTCTTCTTCAATCATTGTAGGACGTGCATTGTCCTTTGCGGTTGTTTCTGTATCAATCACCTCTATTGTTTCCACTTCTTCATTGGTGGGATTTAACTTTGGATTTTTACTGTATCTCAATTTAAATTTAGTTTTAGTTGTAGTATCTGCAGTGTACGATCCTTCCTCTCCTATTCTTTTTGCATTCCTGTCTTCTTGGGCTGGAGTCTGCAAAGTTTGACTAGTATCACCTTGCTTCTCTGCCTCTATCAAGGTGTTCTCCAATCATTCAGACTAGTTGGAGAATTTTTCAATCTCTGGCTTCTTTTCATGTACATAAGGAGTGATTTTTCATTTAACTCTCATTTTACTTATAACTCCTAGGGGATTATAATACCGCAGAAAACTGTGACTAATTGGGCAATAAAATTAATATCTAAGGCCTGACAGTTCAATTCAGCCATGATTTTGGCTAAACCTTGGCCTTTAATGAGTTTGGTGGGATTAATTTCCATGTCATATTCCAAAATGGTGGCAATCCACTTGCCTCTTTTACCATCAGGCCCATTCTGAGTTAGAATGTCCTTTGCTACTGAATTTGGATCATAAGTTATGATATGTGAATACAAGATATATATTCTAAAGTCTTTGATAGCCTTTACTAAAGCTAGTGCTTGCTTTTCCATTATGTTATACTTTAAAGTAGCATCTCTAAGTGATTTGCTGAAAAAACCAATGGGCTGCTCATAGCCCTGATAATTCTTCTACAGTAAAACTACAGTAATAGTATGTTCTCAAGCAAAGGAAAAAATAATGAAATATTTTTTGAAATCGTGACTTATTAGGACTGGTGTTTTTGTAAGGGCCTGTTTTATTGATTCAAATGATTGTTTGGCCTCTACTATCCATTTAAGTACTGAGTATTTCTTCAACATGTTGTTAAGTTCTCTAATTAATTCTGCTAAGTTTGAAATGAATATTATGAGAAAATTGATTTTACCTAAGAAGGCCTGCAATTCTTTAATATTCCTAGGATGGCTTATGTTTAGAATGGTGTCTATTCTAGCTGGGTCAATCCCAATTCCCTCCTTAGATATGATATGTCCTAAGAATTTACCTTCTTCAAGTCCAAATAGAGTCTTTTTGGGATTCAAAAAAATACCAAATTTCCTGCATTTGATAAACACTTGTCTGAGATGATCTAGATGTTCATTGTAAGTCTTTGAAAATACAGTAATATCATCTATCTAAATCACAAGAAAATCATGAATTTCTTTAGCAAAAGCTATGTCCATAGCTCTCTGGAAAGTAGCTCCTGCATTCATTAATCCAAAAGGAATTTTCACATACATGAAAGTACCCCATGGAGTAGTAAATGCAATCTTTGGTTGGTCTTCTTTTTGAACCAAAATTTGGTTATATCCAAAGAATCCATCAAGCAATGAAATCCTGGAAGAACCAACCACCCTCTGTAAAATGTGATCCATCTTGGGTAGAGGGTAATTGTCTTTTAAGTACAGTTTATTTAAATTCCAGAAATCAACACAAAGTTTGATTTCCGCTATCTTTTTCCTAGTGGGAACTAAGTTTGAAACCCAATCAGAATATTTGATAGGTGCAATTATCTGGGCTTCATACATTCTCTTAACCTCTTTTTCAATTAAAGACATTAAAACTGGATTGATCCTTCCAAGCTTCTATTTGAAAGGTTTTTGATCTTCTTTTACAAGTATTTTGTGTTGTATTACGTAGTGTCATAAGATTTTAAGTCTTCATAACTCCATGAAAATACATCCTGAAATTCCATAAACATAGCTATGTATTTCACTTTTTCTTCTTGAGGTAAGGCTTTTGAAATTTTTATCATCTTAGGCTTTAGTTCTATTCCTATATTTCATTCTTCAATATTTGATTTTAATAGTTCCATCTTTGGTTTTCTTGCAACATCATTTGAATCAAAAAGATCTTCTAAAGGGGCTAATCCCTCAGGTAAAAACTTATTCTTAAGGTTTAAAATGTCAGAATCATCATCTGTTAATTCTTCTATTTCTACCTTTTATAGCTTATCTATTTCTACTTGAGTAAATTTAGTGGGTTTAGTGAAATCTAACTTATTTACATCTACAGTGTTTATATCAATCTCATTATCTATGGTTTGATCTACTGTACAATCTGTGTCTATGATACAATTCTGAAATTCTCCTTCAGCATTCATGAAGTGATAGATTTGTTCATCCTGTGAAAATATTTGCTAATATTTTAGATTGTTTGGTATTGGAGGCCCATGTTTAACTTCTGTTGTATATTGATGATTTGGTTGAAAAGGCAGATTGCAGGTACTAGAAAAATTTTCTAAGCAGTGTGCCTGTATATTCTGTTTTCGAGGAATTACAGCAAAGTCACATTAAAGCAATTATTTGATCAAATCTAAAAATGTTTCTCTATATTGGCTTAATCTTGGATTATATACATAATATTCTCCTCTAATATATTTTACAATTAAATCAGAGTTTCCCATGATATAAACTCTTTTGCCTCCTAAATTTTTAACAATCTGCAATCCTAAAATCAAAGCTTCATATTCAGCCATGTTGTTTGTACATTTGAAATTTAATGTAAAGGCATGACCTTCTGCATGATTGTTCTCCATGTTGTGTATCCAAACTCCTGCTCCTGCTCCTAATTTGTTAACTTGTCCATCAAAGTATAAATGCCACATTGATTCATAAAAACTCTTTTTCACTGTTTGGGTATTTCTCTTTCTGTTTTAATTATGTGTTGTTCTCTATACCAGAATCAGAATTACATAAAATGAAGGAGTCCATATGAGTAGGTGTAGATTATATGGGATAATTTCGAGGTCTTTCTACACTACTAACCATGTATTTCATTAATATCTCTCTGTAAAGTTTCTTGGGTTGGCCAAAAACTAATATTATTGCATAAGTCATATCTAATTGTAGAGATCCATGCATTTTCGCTCCCCATGAGCGATATAATAGCATTCCATACTTAGGAGGGATATCAGCTACTACAATATCCATGACTATGCTTTTTCCTGGGTATTGAACTAAAGTGACACATAAATCTTTGATTAAACCAAAACATCTCACTTTACTGGAATCAAATGAGAAGAGATCTTTATAAGGTCTAGTGATGTCTGAATTCAAGGTTTCCATGATTGCTTTTGGCATCAAATTGTGTGAAGCTCCTGAATCTAGCATGGCATTATGTAAAATTTGATCATGAACAGTCAAGCTAATGTGGAAAGGAGGAACTCCTCCTTCTTGGTGTTTTCCATTTACTTCAGGACCAAAGATTAGTTCTAGTTGATCATCACTCAAATTAAAAGAATCTTTTCCATCATTCATGTTTAAAGTTTCAGTGATGTGTGATTTTTATAGGTCATGTTTTACCAACTCTGTCAAAGGAATTGGTATCATTAGTTTGACAATTTTAGCTTGGATGTTGAACGGTGCTTGTGATTTTCCTAATTGAATTATTTCTTCCTTTGCAACTGTAGTTTGGGTGGGTTTATCTTCTTTTTCTATAGTTGGTTTTTCATTTTCTGTTTGTGTTTCCACTGTTTTACTACTTTTTATTTTCTTTTCAGATACAGTTTGAGATGCAGTGGAATTTTTGGCAGATTTTGAGGTTTCAGCAGCTATTTTGGCAGCTATTGTTTTAGGATCAGTTTATTGGTGATCAGCAGTGGATGTTTTTTTATCTGAAATTGTTGTTTTAGAAGAAGTTGTTGTCTTGGCAGCAACAGATGTTTGAGGATCTACTGATGTTTGAACAACAGTATCTGTTATGTCAACAATTTTAGGACTAGGTGAAATTTTGGGACTTGAAATTTTCGGATTAGGACTTGAATTATTCTGAGTTGAACTAGAGTTTTGTTGGGTTTCCCTAGGGAGTATTTGTAGTACTTTAGTTGTAGGAACCTTTTTTGTTTTCTTTGTTTGAGTTTGGATATATTTCTTAGTAGAGGGCTCTACATTTTTCTTGCTTCTAAGGTTATAGTGCCTATGAACTTCATTAACTGCATACTCATAACCTTACTTTTAATCAAAAGATTCACCAGATTCTAATTGTAACTGTTGTAATCCATATAACTCATGTTCTTGTTATGTAAGAAAAATGGATTTATCATCATTAATACCTATTAGATTAATCTGAGTGTCTTCATCATCTTCGTTTTGGTGAGAGCTTTTAACGTATTTCTCTTGGAAAGGTGGTCTTATTGTTTGGTCAGGTGTTGATTCTCTAGATTTACCAGTGTTGTTGTTTTTCCTAAAATTGGGATTTCTTATCTGAGGTCCTTGTTGTTTGTTATCCCACTGTGGTTTCCTTTCCATATTTTCTAACCTATTCATCATTATTTCTAATTTTTTTGCTAAGTTATCTATTTTCAGATCTGAGGTTGATGTTTCCTCTTTTATTGTCACTCTCCTTTCATTTCTCATTCTAGCCTTTTTTGCTAACCGGTTTGCTTCTACACTTACAGAATTACTTTGCATCTATTCTAAGGTTTCTGGGTTTCTCTCTCTCATTTTGTAAGCCATATCTGTATCAAATCCATCAGGGAATTTTATCAATGCCGAGTCTGGAGGAGGTTTAAGATTAGCAAGGATTGCATTGTAAATACTAGTATATCTTGTACAATACTCCTGAACTATTTCATTTGCTGCTCTTTTTATATTTTCAAATTCAGACAAAATTTGTAATGGATTCTTCTTCTTCTCCCATCTATTAAGAAACATCCTATGGAAAACAAATAGATTAGACCTGGCATAGTAGATTCTTCTGGAAGCCAAAATTACAGTTTTTTATGAAAAGATACTCACAACTCTTTAAAACAATCTTAAGGTGAAAAAATAAGTAAAATTATTTCCTTTAAGATTAATTTTAAACACTGAGGATTGGTTAGTTCCCCAGTATGGTCGCTAGTATGTTATCACTCCAATAATTCTCAAAGGTTGTGAGATTTTTTATTTTGGTTTAAAGAATATTAGAGGTAACCACAAACCTACTTTTAAGCCTTAGGATCTAGCCTTTCCTAATGCTCAGAGAGGACTCTCTCTATATGATTTATCTTTGTTGATTTTAGTCGATTTTAGGCTAGTTATGTAGGGTAAATTGGTTTTGGAATTTGATTTTATTTGATGGTGAAATCACTTACTTAGATGGATAGATATAGGTATGTATTCCACTGGGCTGATGGTGTCAATGTGTCAAGCAGTCAGATTAGGATCAAGGTCTAAAGGGGAATGTTTACAGGGAAAGATAGACGAGCTACTTCAGATCTTCAAGGCTGATGGTGAAAATGGTTTCAATCGGGGTAAGATAGCAATTAAGGGTTCTCAAATTAGGATAATGAGTGAAAAGGCAGAGGTCAATCAAAACAAGGGAGAAATTAAGGGTTCCCTAATCTAGATATAATGGAAAACATCTAAATGATAAACAGTTCAAGACAGAGTGCTTTTAACATATTCTGAAATAACATTAATGATATATCATTTAGATTTAGAAAAAACATACAAGTATTGGTGAAAAACATAAGAAATTGACAAATAACAAGTATATTTTTCTTCTTCTAAGGTTATAGTGCCTACGAACTTCATTAATTGCATACTCATAACCTTGCTTTTAATCAAAAGATTCACCAGATTCTAATTGTAACTGTTGTAATTCATATAACTCATGTTCTTCTTATGTAAGAAAAATGGAGTTATCATCATTAATACCCAATATGAGTGTCTTCATCATCTTTGTTTTGGTGAGAACTTTTAGCGTAGTTCTCTTGGAAAGGTGGTCTTATTGTTTGGTCAGGTGTTGATTCTTTAGATTTACTAGTGTTGTTGTTTTTCCTGAAATTGGGATTTCTTATCTGAGGTCCTTGTTGTTTGTTATCCCACTGTGGTTTCCTTTCCATATTTTCTAACCTATCCATCATTCTTTATAATATTTTTGCTAAGTTATCTATTTTCAGATCTGAGGTTGATGTTTCCTCTTTTATTGTCACTCTCCTTTCATTTCTCAATCTAGCCTTTTTTGTTAACAAGTTTGCTTCTACACTTACAACATTACTTTGCATCTTTTCTAAGGTTTCTGGGTTTCTCTCTCTCAGTTGGTAAGCCATATCTGTATCAAATCCATAAGGGAATTTGATCAATTATGAGTCTGGAGGAGGTTTAAGATTAGCAGGGATTGCATTGTAAATAGTGTTATATCTTGTACAATAGTCCCGAACTTTTTCATTTGGTGTTCTTTTTATATTTTCAAATTCAGATAAAATTTGTAATGGATTCTTCTTCTTCTCCCATCTATTAATAAACATCCTATGGAAAACAACTAAATCCGCTATACTACTAGCAGGTAAACCTTTAAACCACTTTTTAACATCACCAGCTAAATTTTGAGCAAAAAGTCTCATTTCAACATCTACATCATCTATTTCATGTAGTTCAAAGTAGTCTGTCATTTTATTAACATGTTGTTGTGCAGTGTAGTGAGTGGTTCCATCAAATTGAGGGATTTTTCTTTGATAATATTGGGGCATGGCATTTAGAGGGGCTTGTAGGACCAATGGGGCATATCTGGCAGCCATGGTTTGGATTCTAGTTTGGCTAGGAGGTAAGTTTGAAGTATTGGGTGATAAGGTTGAGGTACTTGCAGATGTAGTTAAAGCACTTGCAGATGAGATTGGGATACTAGAGGCTGTAGTTGGAATGCAAGAAGAGGTGCTTATAAATGAGAATGAAGTACTATAAAAAGTAGTAGAAATGCTAGGGGATGAACTTGAGGTGTTGGGAGATGGAAATAAAATTCTAGGTTGAAGTGGAAGCTTGGGAAAAAATCAATCTGTGGAAGTGAGGTGGAAATAATGGATGAGGCAGTAGTAAACACGGATGAACCTACAGATTCTAAATGACTGGTGTATAAATGTCTGGTAGAAGGCTTAGGGGTATAGGCAGATAAAGCACTCAATTCAACAAAATTGTGTAAATATGTTTTATCAATTTCCTTAATCAAAGTTGCAGTTAAAGCATCAAGTTTATCATAGACTTCTAGGGCTTTTTCATCTTAATCTAGTGAAACAGTTTCCTTCTTACTTTCAATGAATGAAATGAAATCAAGATCTATTACACTATTATGTATGTCACTTTCATATTTAGTTCTAAACAAAGTTTGTTCAAAAGCTAGATCAAATTCAATGTCTTGTAAACTTGATAATTTATTGGGAAGAGAATTTTATTTGATCAATGAACTTTTATTACCTAAACTTTCTACTTTTTTTGTTTTCTTTACAATTCTATCAGGATTATCTACTATGACAGCAGGTTCTGGATCTAGATTAGACCTGGCATAGTAGATTCTTCTGGAAGCCAGAATTATAGTTTTTTATGAAAAGATACTCACAACTCTTTAAAACAATCTTAAGGTGAAAAAATAAGTAAAAGTATTTCCTTTAAGATTAATTTTAAACATTGAGGATTGATTAGTTCCCCAGTATGGTCACCAGTATGTTATCACTCCAATAATTCTAAAAGGTTGTGAGATTTTTTATTTTTGGTTTAAAGAATATTAGAGGTAACCACAAACCTACTTTTAAGCCTTAGGATCTAGCCTTTCCTAATGTTCAAAGAGGGCTCTCTCTATATGATTTATCTTTGTTGCTTTTAGTTGATTTTAGGCTAGTTATGTAGGGTAAATTGGTTTTGGAATTAATTTGATTTGATGGTGAAATCGCTTACTTAGATGGATAGATGTAGGTCTGTATTCCATTGGGCTAATGGAGTTAATGTGTCAAGCAGTCAGATCAGGATCAAGGTCTAAAGGGAAATGTTTACAGGGCAAGATAGATGAGCTACTTCAGATCTTCAAGGCTGATGGTGAAAATGATTTCAATCAGGGTAAGATAGAGTTGAAAATAATTATATTATTTTGTATTAATGGAGAAAAGGTTACACAAGTTGTAACGTATCTCCTTAGTTTATGATTTGTTCCTAGAGTTTAGGGGTTTGGTTGCAACTTTCTAATTTCTAGTATTTTACTTAATGATGTAATCTTTCATTCATGAATGTAGAGTGTACGAGAGTGATCTCTCAGTTCTGAGTGTAGTCTCCAGGTGCAGGCCTCACCTGTGAGCTACATCTCCTTCTTTTCAATTCTGTTCATATTTTATCTTGGTATCAGAGCTCAGATTGGGTGAGCCTGATCTTTTATCGCCTTTGTGGCTGAAGTGCCTTTGTGGCCAACTTGCCTTTGTGGCAGAATCGCCTTTGTGGCTTGAGGTGCCTTTGTGGCTGCGTGTACACGAGAGCTTTGTGCTCAATTGAGCAGGTGGACTGCAGAACACCTGGCTTGGACTCAGATGATTTTTTAATTTTCTGAGTAGAAGGAGGTTGGCGTGCTTTTCGCGCTGACAGTCGTGCCAGGAGTGCAACTGGCGCGTCTGTTCGGCCATTAATCGCGCCACCGCGCCAAAATACCAGATTGGCACGGAATCGCATGGAAAAATTGCGCCAAGTATTTTGCCTTACACCGTTTTCATCTAGGCGCGGATTTTTCGCTCGAGAGGGTGCCAACTCACCTTCAAGGGGATCCGCGGGAAGCCTCAACTTCGTTTGACGATTTGCGGAGAAGTAGATCGAAGAAGTTGCAGATCTGTCTGGGAGAGGCAGATCGGATCAGTTTTGATCAAATCAGTTTTGTGGCTGTATTGAAAAACAACGAATTTTCTCATCGAAGTGAAATTGAATTGCAGATTTTGCTGGATCTGAATCGAAGATACAGTGGGTGGATCAGGAGACCAGCAGATCAGTTGTAGAAAAATGGTAGATCATGTGTCAGGATTTGATAGGTATTGATATTTTTTTACTGTCGGGTAGATTCATTTGCTTCTAGATCAAGATGAGTAATACAATGGAATCTTATCTCCACGAGTCTGGCAAACTCGATGGATCTAACTTCACAAACTGGAAGTTTAAGATTCAGACCTTGCTTGAGGGTGCGAATGCTTGGTCCATAGTTACAGGTGATGAGCAGAGGCCGAATTTGAACACAGGGACACAGAAGCAAGAATGGGATAAATGAGGGAACAAGGCGAAAGTTTTGCTGAAGATGTCCGTAAAGGACAACATTATCCCTCACATCAGAGACTGTAAAACGTCTGCGGAGATCTGGATGACCATCAAAAGTTTGTATCAGACCCAGAACACAAGTCGAATTATGGCACTCAAAAACAAATTGTTCTCAATGAAGATGGACGAAAGTGAGACCGTTGCTGCATTTATCGCGCGAATTAAAGATGTGAAAGACGAATTGGGGGACATCGAGGAGAAGGTGTCTGACTCTGATCTGGTCACAATCAAAATGAACAGGATGCGAGATGAGTTTCAAATGTTCATCACTGGATTGGCGGCAAGGGAGAAAGTGCCTTCATTTGAAGATCTGACAGGGATCTTGCTGCAAGAGGAGGAGCGACGGCAGAACTTAACCCCCAGAGTGATGATCTTGCGCTGATGGCGAAACGACGATTTTTCAGAGGGAAGCAGCCACAGCAGCAATCACAGTTCCAACTGCAGCAGAAAGGAGGTACATCGCAGAAGAGTCCGTATAAAGGTATGCTTGCAAATAATCCTGTAAAGAAATGTTATTATTGTGGAAAGAAGGGTCATGTACAGCATGTATGCTTTAAGAAGCAGGCTGATGATGCAAAGAGGAAGTTGGCAATCGCAAAGCACAGAGGATACTTCGTTGAAGAAGACGTTGAAGAAGATGTAGATGAAGATTTCAGTCATGAATTTCGACTGTTCACAGTCGACTGTGCCCTTTCAGCATCTAATGAGGACGACATCTGGTATGTCGATTCCGGAGCATCCTCTCACATGACAGGTAAAAAGGAATTTTTTGAAAGTCTTGAAGAAAGTACATATGGATCAAAGATTTATTTAGGAGATGATAGTGGATACGAGATTAGAGGTTATGGGGTTATTCTAGTCAAGTTACCAAATGGAAAAATCAGTCATCTTAAAAATGTTTTATATGTACCTGGAATTAAGAAAAATCTGATATCTGTATCCATGATAACTGATCAAGATATGCAAGTCAAGTTCTTCAAGACTCATTGTGTCATAAAGGATTGCAGGAAATAATTTGTTGCAACAGGCATGCGCGTTGGAAGCCTATAAAGACTGGATGTAAAGAGTATATCAAAGTGAGACATGGTTGTAGGTGGATCGACAGCCGAACAACTCTGGCCGCAGAGATTCGGTCATTTGAATTTGCAGGACCTCATGTTATTGCAGAGAAAAGGTATGGTTGAGGGGCTCCCTATCTTTCGTAATACTCAATTAAATTGTGATGGTTGTGCCTTAGGTAAAATGCATAGAGAATAGTTTCCTGTGCATGATAGGAGGAAGGAAACAGATATTTTAGAACTAGTGCACACTGATATATGCGGACCTATGCAGACAAGGTCGCTAGGTGGAGCGTATTATTTTCTGTTATTTACTTATGACTACACTAGATATTCATGGGTTTACTTTCTGAGTAAGAAAAGTCAGACTTTCCAGTGCTTTATAGAATTTAAAACCTTGGTGGAAAAACAGTTTGGTAAGAGTATAAAAATTCTTCGATATGATCAAGGGGGAGAATACAAGTTAGGGGAATTCATGAAATTCTACAAATCTCACGGGATTGTACAGCAGTTTACAGTGCCACACACACCACAGTAGAATGGAGTTGCAGAGCGTAAGAATAGAACCTTAGTGGAGTGCCCAAGGAGCATGTTACAAGGTAAGGGTCTATCTAATAGTTTTTGGGCAGAGGCTATTAATACTGCTGTATATTTAAAGAACAGAAGTCCTACCAGGTATCTTGGCTTCAAAACTACTTTTGAAGCTCTATATGGATTCAAACCAGCAGTAAACCATCTAAGAGTATTTGGCTCAAAAGAATTTTCCCATATACCCAAAGCTGATAGGAAGAAATTAGACCCTAAATCTGTTAAATGCATCTTTGTTGGTTATGGCACAGAATTTAAAGCTTATAAGTTGTTCAATCCTGAGTTTCATAAGATATTTGCAAGCAGGGATGTAGTATTTCATGAACAGGTTCAGGAAGGGAAAGATGAAATTGGTGATTATTGGCACAATCCATTGTTGATGGATGAAGGCAGCGAGGATGAAAGAGAGCTGGAGCAGAAAGAAGAACAACAAGAAGGTGATAATGCAAGCCCAATTAGAGTTGAAGAAAACAAATTTGAGGTAAGTCCCCTACTAAGGAGATCAAGTAGGAAGACTCAAATACCATTAAAATTGAAAGACTATGCTTTGATGTCAAATGTTTTGAACATTGTAGAGCCCACTAATTACAAAGAAGCTAGTCAATTTAAGGAGTGGAGAGCTGCAATGAATGAAGAGATAGAATCTATTCTTAGAAATGACACTTCGGACTTAGTTGAACTGCCTAAGAATAAAACACCCATAGGATGTAAATGGTTGTTTAAACCAAAAATGAATGCGGATGGAAGTATTGAAAAACTGAAAGCTAGGCTGGTTGCAAAGGGGTACTCACAGCAGGAAGGTATAGATTTTGATGATACCTTTGCACCTGTAGCAAAGTTAAATACAATCAGAATGCTTATTTCGTTAGCTACTAAACATAATTGGAAGCTACACCAGCTTGATGTCAAATCTGCATTTTTAAATGGTGAGTTAAAAGAGGAAATTTACTTAATACAGCCAGAAGGGTTTGTAAAGCAGGGGCAGCAACATCTTGTTTGCAGATTGAAAAAGGCTTTATATGGCTTAAAGCAAGCACCCAAGTCTTCGTACAAAAAGGTTGATTCTTTCTTTTTAGAGTATGGTTTTCATAGAAGTTTAAATGACCCAAATTTGTATACCAAGTACAATAAGCAGGGGCAGATTATTCTGATTTCTTGTATGTAGATGACATGATTATAACAGGAGATGCAGATGATTTAATCAGAGGAATCAAAAGGCTTATGGCACAAGTTTTTGAAATGAAAGATCTCGGAAGTCTTCATTACTGTCTGGGACTAGAAGTATGGAGAGATACTGGGCAAACTTTTCTTACCCAAGGGAAGTATGCCAGAAATCTGTTGGAAAAGTTTGGTATGAATCAATGTAGATCAGCAGCGACACCTTTGCAGCAGAATTTGAAGTTGTGCAGTGATGATGGCACTAAGGAGGTTGATGCCACAATGTACAGACAGCTAGTTGGTAGCTTGATATATCTTACAACAACCAGACCTGACTTGGCATACTCTGTTAGTGTGTTGAGCCAGTTCATGTCAAAACAGCTTGAAAGTCACTGGGTAGCAGCAAAAAGCGTGTTGAGGTATATTTGTGGTATTGTTAATTATGGCATTTTATACACTGACACATCTGATGTTATTCTAGCAGGTTTTTCAAATTCAGACTGGGCAGGTAACCTGGATGATCGAAGGTCTATCACAGGTTACGCATTCAGTATAGGATCCGGGGTCATAGCATGGAGCAGCAAGAAGCAGAGTACTGTAGCACTGTCTTCATGTGAAGCTGAGTATCAAGCATTGTGTGCAGCAACGTGTGAAGCGATCTGGTTGAGAAGGCTTCTCAATGATGCAGGAGAAGAACAGCAGAACTCTACTTCCATCAAAAGCAACAACCAGAGCACTATTAAATTGGCATACAATCCAGTGTTCCATAAAAATACCAAACATAATATAGACACTCAGTTCCATTTTGTCAGAGAAAAACTACAGTCAAAAGAAATTATTGTTGAATATTGTAAAACTTGTGACAATGTGGCTGATATTTTTACAAAGCCTCTTGCACGTGTGAAGTTTGAATTGTTTAGAAGGATGCTAGGAGTTCAAGACAATCCTTTCTCCATTAAGGAGGGGAGTTGAAAATAATTATATTATTTTGTATTAATGGAGAAAAGGTTACACAAGTTGCAACGTATCTCCTTAGTTTAGGATTTGTTCCTAGAGTTTAGGGGTTTGGTTGCAACTTTCTAATTTCTAGTATTGTACTTAATGATGTAATCTTTCATTCATGAATGTAGAGTGTACGAGAGTGATCTCTCAGTTCTGAGTGTAGTCTCCAGGTGCAGGCCTCACCTGTGAGCTACATCTCCTTCTTTTCAATTCTATCCATATTTTATCTGATAGCAATTAAGGGTTCTCAAATCCGGATAATGAGTGAGAAGGCAGAGGTCAATCGAAACAAGGGATTGAGTAAGAGTTCCCTAATCTAGATATAGCGGAAAACATGTAAATGATAAACGGTTCAAGACAGAGTGCTTTTAACATATTCTAAAATAACATTCCTAATATATCATTTAGATTTATAAAAAACATACAAGTATTGGTGAAAAACATAAGAAACTGACAAATAACAAGTGAAAATACTTCACTAAAGTGGCCCAACACATGAATCCTGTAATATGATGCTTTATTGCTTTAATCCAGTCTGCTAACTTGAAATTGGTAAAATCACCCTTAGGTTCAGAATAGTACAACTATATAAATGTTCAGCAATTCATCCACACTCAATACTTCCAAATGAGAAGTATTTATACAAAACTCATACAAAATATCTTAAAACAAACATAGGAATTATTTATGGAAAAATAAATATCTGCATGCAAGAAGATAGTGACAACTTTCTAACTAATACTAGCTATCCTTTCTTTTATTAAAATTAATATTTGATGTCTTCAGTTTGTTGATGATTTCTCTCTTTGTTGTTACTCAACGAGGGTTGTGGTTGAGTGTCTTTCACGCTAGCAGTTTTATCTCTGTTTTGACTTTTACTTTAACCTTTAAACTGATACACTTTAACCCGATACTCTTTAACTGTCATGTTTTCACTGCAAAACTTTTATTGTTGTTTTATCTTCACTGCCCTTTTCTTACTGCAAATTGTTTTCACAATAAATCAGTCATCTTTTCCCAGAATTCTCTCTGGAAATTGTATCTTCATCATCCTTCTAAATATCTCATCAGCTTCAGTATACTTTGAGAATGTAGGCTTGTAGACAAATATGTGTTTCACCTCATGCTGTAGGTAGAAAAGATTCTCAAAGTTTTTGTAAACTACCTTCTTTGTTGGAATACCTTGTGAGGTAGGCAGATTAGCCTCATCCTTGGTAACTTCTCTCATTTTCTTATCATAGTCATCCTTCTTCATTAGTTTTTCATGAATAACTAATGAATTTGGAAGGCCTTTCTGCATTAGGACATCAAATTTCATCATAAACCTTGTGATGGAAACCTCATTTTTTGGCATTTCTCTTCTAGTTGTATCATCAAATTCTTCTTATAAATTACCTTCCTACAGATTCAATGATATTGGCCCATACCTGTTGCCTGGCTTGTGCAATGGGTTATTTCAATGTTAGATAATTTTCTAACTTCTTCAATTGCTCATTCAATCTGTTTTCTCTTTGTTCTTAATTCTTATGCATTATCTTCACAAGTTTCTTTTCATCTTCAAGACTTTTAAGTTGTTCTTTAAGTCTGTTAATCTCACTGGTCTGAATAGACATATCTTGCATAGCTTTGACTAACTTTCTTGCTTCATCTGTATGTTGTGCTACTGTTGTTGAAGACTCTGTTGCTGAAGTTGTTGATGAAGTGACAAGTAATGTTGTAGCCATTAGGACTGTAGGAGCCAATGATTCTTCTAGTGTGGAAGGTATAATAGTAGTGACTACAAGAATGACAGATACAAGGACTAGTTCTTTACTGGCTTCTTTCTCTTGGACCAAGATGTCCATTTCATTCTCCATTTCCTTTATCTGAGAAGTCAACTATAGAATGAGATTCATCATCTCATCTTTCTGATTTGTATCCTATAATACTTCCTTTGCTTGAGGATGTTCTCTAGTGGGGAAGCTTTAGTTGCTTCTTTAGTACAACAATGTATGCCTTTTTCTTCTTTATCAATTCATCTGCAACTTTGACATTTTTAGGATCATATCTTACTTAAATTACTAATTATTACAAATATTTAATTCTATTGTCTTTTTCTTGTGGAGATGATTTTTCCAATTTGAGCTGATCTTTGATATTTGCAAGAGTGTTTTGCAGCTTCTATACACTCATGGCCTTGGTGGTCATTGTAGAATAGACCATCTCCCCTTCCTGCTTATGAAACTCAATTTGGTCCAGAGGATGAATGTCCTAGGCCAAGGCTTCAAAATCTTTCTTTTTGTAATCATAAGATGACTTGGGAGTTGGAACTGTAGGTTGAATAAATGTCATCTGCATCTTTTTATTCTTATAGTCAAAGGTAGAAAGTAGTCTATTCTGGATGCCAAGAGTTTGTTTCATATATTGGGAATATATTTCAATTTTAATTTCTTCATTTCTGGATTTGATTTCTTTGTATCTTTCTTTGATATCCATCTCCTTTTCTACTGTTTTTTTGGATGAGGAAACTTCAATACTGTGTTGCTTCTGAATAAGCTGAGTGTTTGAAGTTGAAGACTGTTCTTCTTCTTCAATAATTGTAGGAGGTGCATTGTCCTTTGTTTCTGTTTCTGTATCAATCACCTCTATTGTTTCCACTTCTTCACTGGTAGGATTTAACTTTGGCTTTTTACTGTATCTCAATTTAAATTTAGTTTCATTTGTAGTCTCTGCAGTGTACGATCCTCCCTCTCTTATTCCTTTTGCATTCCTATCTTCTTGGGCTGGAATCTGCAAAGTTTGACTAGTATCACCTTGCTTCTCTACTTCTATCAAGGTGTTCTCCAACCATTCAAACTGGTTGGATAATTTCTCAGTATTTGGTTTCTTTTCATGTACATAAGGAGTGAGTTTTCATTTAACTCTCATTTTACTTATAACTCAAATGAGATCATAATACGACAGAAAATTGTGACTGAATTTGAACTCCTGCAAATATTTTTCAGCCTCTAGGCCTGCATCTCTATTGTTACAAATGGAAGGGCCAACCTTATTCTTTAACTTGAACTATGTCTTTTTCTTAGATGCCAAGAAATTGATTGCATCAGAATTAAGAATATGTCTTATGTACTCAAGGGAAAATAACCTCATTGGGAGGTATTTGGGCATTTTATATGGAACAAGACTTTATCCATATACCCTTATCTCTATATGGTTTTGGTACAATTACAAATAACATGTCCAGTTATGCTCTGACAACTGCAGGACCTTCTTAATTTCATTACTAACTCTAGGCTGCAAATTTTTGTTCAACAAATTGTCTATAGGATGAATGAAGGAATCAATAAAATCTGTGTATGTGAATTCAGTGGAATCTTTCCTTATCAAGGAAGTCCAAAATATGACCGATTGTAGGTTTCCTTCAACATTAAGCTTCTGAAGGTTGATGGAAAACTTCTCAGACTAAAAAGTATAAAAACATGTGGAATTGGATTGAGGAATACTTGAAAACACATTCAGAAGGCATTTTGATCAACTGTTCATGAATATTATAACCGAGGTATTGGGAAAAATTAAAAATGGTAGGAGGAGGCTGATGAGCTGTGAAAGTAGAAAAAAAACCTAGCACTACAACATCAACATGCTCATCTGTAAAATAACCAAGAATAAAATACAACCTGCTAATGGTATGTCTGGTTCTTTCATAAAATTTTGCTGATGGGTAAGGAGGATTTATCTTGGGAATTTCTACAGAAAAAGGCATGAAAGTTTGAAATATCTGGAACCTCTTGGGGAAGTCCAGATCCAAGTATAACTGTGTGAGGGCTTCAATGGACAAAGGAAATTCATCTGACCTGGATTGGATCTGAAGCATTTGATTGATTGACTCAGCAGTAATGGTAAACATAATTTCTTTTTCGAAGTTTACTATGGCTCTATAATCAGGGAAATAACAGGATTGACAGAGTCTAATCACTTATGGGCACTGGAAGGTCTGTGGGACAACATATTTTGGCAAATTTGACTTCCAAATAAAAATTTCATCAGCCTGATCTATGGATTTTTCTTGGCTCCAGCTGTGGAGCTCAAGACGGTTAAATTCTGTGACTGTATCAGTAATCTTGAAGTCTCTATCATCTAAGGGAATGTGCTCTACATCTACAACAGGAGATTGTAGAGGATTGACAGATATTGCTTCTTTGGAAGCCATTGTTTCTGTTTGATTTTACAATTAATTACTCTTTTAACTTAGAAATAACTAATTTAGGCCTTTACGAGCACCTCTCGCAAATTATAATAGTTCTTAGAAGGATTGAGGAAGAAATCAGGATTTTATCTATGGCCTGCAAAGGTATAAACTTGCTCAATTGATCAAACTGTGTTCTCTCTAACAAAAGGCACTTTCAGGACCTCAGAATTTCTGTAACAGATGCCTAGGGTATATATGAAAGGACTGGAAGGCAAGAAGGCTTTTTTTTAAGTATAAAGAGGATTAAACTTCTTCAATTATTCAATCTCTGTGATTTTAAACAGTCTTAGGCATCAGAATCTGTGAAAAGATGCCCAGGGTTTGCAGAAATAGATTTTAGGAAGTAACGGGGCTTTCTTTAGGTTTTTAAAAGGCTCCTAAATGATTCAAATAGTTGAATTACTTATTTAGATCAAGAAAACAGGTCTTTTATTTGAAGAATACCTTGGAAAAATGAAGATTTAATTTGCAGGAGCATTCTGGGGTTACAGAAGGCTTCTCTGGGGCTTCAGAGGTATTTATAGTTCTTTTGAATGTCTTATGTACTATTGTAGAAACGAATTGGTTGGATTTTGTTTCAATTTGGCTTAAAAATGGAGTCGGCAGCAATCTTTTTGGTCTAAATAGCTCTTTCTGCATGAAAACGGTAACAGAAAGTGGTAAAAGGTCTAACAAAGGTAGGTTGTATACATTTTCAATAAACAGTGTTTATATTGAATGCATAGGTGTATTTGAATTGATAGGGTGGTTTGCGCGCCGGGGGGGGGATAGCTCAGTGGTTTTCACAAGCGCCAAAGGTGGTTAGTGGTAATATTCTTCAGGATGCGATCAAATAGGAAAGTACCACGTAGCAAGGAGGAGAGCCCCGCAAACCGTGCATTTCGCATGGTTGGGGGTATGTTAACGATCGTTCTATCGGATGTGCGATAGACAATGTTGACCATTATATCTAGTTAATGCTAATCTAACAGATGAGATGATGCGATGGATGTATCGAGATTGCTAGCGTGGGGCCCGAGGTGTGATTGGTTACATATGTGATATGGTCGGGCTTTGTATAATATAGCCAATGGGGTTAAGGTAAGTGTAATATTATAGTAGGTGGGAATAATACATAGTAGGTCTGGAAAATATAACATGTGGGGAATTAAACCATTGGTTTATATAAAAAAAATGGGTGGGGAATATTATATATAAAGGAATTAATTAAAATACGGAGTAAAGGTTTATAAAGGGAGCTAATACATTATGTTAAATGTTAATAATGTAATGTAATTGTGAGATGTTAAATACACTAAGTATAATGTAAAAACTAATATCTTTCTTCATTGTGGGACCCAAGATATCACCTTTTTAAAGAAATACTTAGGATAAAGTATTTTTATGGGTTTTTAATGTATTTTTTGAATGAAAAATGGAAATTAATAAAGGATTTACTTTTCCCAAGGAAAATGTGTTTTAAACTTAGGAAAAGGGGCTTTGTAAGGAAAAATGAGTGACTAGTGGGTTTAAAGGGTTGAAATGAAGGGGAAAAGGTATTTTTGCAAGGGGAATGATTTTGAAAGGAAGTTACTAAATGAAATGACCATTTATTTGCTATCCATGCTTGTGAAAACTGCTTCTGCCTACCCATCTACTACCCTAACATTTTTACTTCATTTTCATGGGTGCATTTGAGCTTGCAAACCCTTATTCATTTTTCTTTTAAACAGAAAACTAACTAATTCTATCCTTATTTCTTCCAAGGGCTCAGATTAAACTGTTGAGCTCCTTATTATTCTCTACCTAACTACTAATCTTCCAAGGTTAAAATGTTTGGCTAGATCTTTATTCTCTATATAACAACATAAAATTTAAAGCATGAAAGGTCAAGATTAAGCAATTTTCCCTTCATGGATTGTGACATTTTTAACAATTTGCACACAATATTTATTTTGCAGTAAAATTAAATAGTAGTGGCATTTGGATTTGCATCACTTTCATGTTTTATTTTATCTCTTTTTGTTTGGGGTTCATTTTCTATTCTTTTTTATCATTTTTCTTTCAAGTCCTTTGATTTTTCTTTTAGAACTTTTACCCTCATTACATTTTTTAATTTTCCAATATGGGAAAATAATTTGCAGAAATAAAAGTATGTACATATTACAAGACTAAATCAAAATCAATTCAAAATTATGAATCCTGTTATTATAGGACCCTAACAGTGGCTCCACATGGGGATGGCATTTCCTGGTGAAATGTCAAGAACTTTGAGACTAGTAGCCTTGACCTTTGACTGTGATGGCCTTGAAACTGTTTTCTGAGCTTTGCATTATTCATATTTATGATATTTTATCCTTCAAAACTTAGGGCCTTCTCTCTGGGCTTCAACTTTGCACGAAAAACATCCAATCCAATCTAAAATCTACAATGTTATATACAATGAGTAAATTAAACAAAGTGAACTATTGTTATTCTAGGGACTAGTAATGCTTCAGCATTCCACCATTGATAGGTCCACCTAGCAGATCTAATCCATCCAACTCCTTTAAAAAGAATGCATTGTTACCTCTGTAACCATAAATGACATAAGGGCCTTTCCATAGGAAATCCAATTTTCCATGTTTACCTTTCTCTTCTCTCCTTGAATCCCACTTAAGAACTTTGTCACCTATGTAAAAATCATCTTCCTTTATCTTTATATCAAATGTATTTTTAATATTCTCTTGAACAACTTGAGACTTGGGATAGACATCTTCCCTAATCTGTTGCAAGTGTGTGGTTTGATTTATCCTTCTCTAGATATCATTTGTTTCAACCTGCATTTCTTGGATTATTTTCATCACGGGTACTCCTAGAGAGGATGGAAAAACAACATCCATCCCATAAATAAGTTGATAAGGGGATGTACCAATAGATTTCTCTGTGGTAAGTCTGTTTGCCCATAAGGCATTGACTAATGTTTTGTTCCAAGTTTTCTTATTGTCTTCTAGTAGTTTCTTGATGATATTAACAAGGCTTTTATTGGATGACTCTGTAAGGCCATTACCTTGAGGGTAATAGGCAGTGGAATGACCAAGTGTAATGTGGTATTTTTTATAGAATTCAATCATATTTTTAGACTTGAAAGAAGCTGCATTATCAGTAATGAGTTTTTGGGGGCATCCAAATCTAGACAGTATATTGTTTTCCAAAAATGAGATTATGACAGTATCAGTGGCTTGCCTAGAAGGAATGGCTTCTATCCACTTGGTAAAATAGTCTGTGGCTGTCAAAAACCATTTGTATCAGGCTGAGGATGAAGGGTGTATTTCACCAATGAAGTATAGACCCCATTGCTAAAATGGAATTTCTGTGGAGAAGGGTTTAAGGGGTAAAGGTAGCAACCTTTTCTTCCCTTCAAATATTTGGAATTTGTGATAGGAGGTC
Source organism: Pinus albicaulis (assembly GCA_034641835.2). Taxonomy (NCBI): domain Eukaryota; kingdom Viridiplantae; phylum Streptophyta; class Pinopsida; order Pinales; family Pinaceae; genus Pinus; species Pinus albicaulis. The sequence continues at coordinate 1,243,277,881 of CM076579.1, forward strand.
ACATAATTTTTCACATCTAAAAAAAGTGTAGGCTAGTATAAACAAGCCCTCAAGATTTTATCTGCAGTTGACTTCTAGTAAAGGTGTCCTCCACAGTCACCTGCATGAAACTCTTCTAAAACTTTATCATCTTCTTCTTTAAGTAAACAATTCAATAAAATTCCACCATGATCTTTCCAAAACAGTGCATTATCTATGATACAAAATTTCATTGCCTTTAACTTTAAAAATATGGCTTTAGTTCTTGACAATCCAGGAGGAGCTTGTAAATTAAGTAATACAAATATGATATCTGCATACCATAATGAATCTGAAAAGGCTTCACTAATCTGTGGAGTCGCCATCTCTTCTTGATCATCTAATTATGCAATAAAATTAGTATCTAAGGCCTTACAGTTCGATTCAACCATGAGTTTGGCTAAACCTTGGCCTTTAATGAGTTTGGTTGGCTTAATTTCCATGTCATATTCCAAAATGGTGGTAATCCACTTGCCTCTTTTATCATCAGGCCCATTATGAGTTAGAATGTCCTTCACTACTAAATTTGGAACATAAGCTATGATATGTGAATACAAGATATATACTCTAAAGTCTTTGATAACCTTCACTAAAGCTAGAGCTTGCTTTTCCATTATGTTATACTTTAAAGTAGCATCTCTATGTGATTTGCTGAAAAAAGAAATGGGCTGCTCAAAGCCCTGATCATTCTTCTCCAGTAAAACTACAGCAATAGCATGTTCTTAAGCGAAGGGAAAAATAATGAAATCTTTTTTGAAATCAGGACTTATTAAGACTGGTGTTTTGTAAGCACCTATTTGATTGATTATATGATTGTTTGGCCACTACTGTCCATTTAAGTCTTGAGTCTTTCTTCAACATGTTGTTAAGTTCTCTAATTAATTCTGCTAAGTTTGAAATGAATCTTCTGAGAAAATTGATTTTACCTAAGAAAGCCTACAATTCTTTAATATTCCTAGGATGGCTTATGTTCAGAATAGCCTCTATTCTTGCTGGGTCAATCCTAATTCCCTCTTTAGATATGATATGTCCTGATAATTTACCTTCTTCAAGTCCAAATAGAGTCCTTTTTGGATTCAAATAAATACCAAATTTCCTACATTTGATAAACACTTGTCTGAGATGATCTAGATGTTCATTATTAGTCTTTGAAAATACAGTAATATCATCTCGATAAATCACAAGAAAATCATGAATTTCTTTAGCAAAATCTATTTCCATAGCTCTTTGGAAAGTAGCTCCTGCATTCATTAATCCAAAAGGCATTTTCACATACATGAAAGTACCCCATGGAGTAGTAAATGTAGTCTTTGGTTGGTCTTCTTTTTGAACTAAATTTGGTTATATCCAGAGAATCCATCAAGCAATGAAATCCTGGAAGAACCAACCACCCTCTGTAAAATGTGATCCATCTTGGGGAAAGGCTAATTTTCTTTTAAGGACACTGTTTAAATTCTGGAAATCAACACAAAGTCTGATTTCCCCGATCTTTTTCCTAGTGGGAACTAAGTTTGAAGCCCAATCAAAATATCTGATTAGTGCAATTTTCTGGGCTTCATACATTCTCTTAACCTCTTTTTTAATTAAAGGCATTAAAACTAGATTGATCCTTCTAAGATTCTGTTTGAAAGGTTTTTTTATCTTCTTTTGTAGGTATTTTGTGTTGTATTATGCTAGTGTCATAAGATTTTAAGTCTTCATAACTCCATGCAAATACATCCTGAAATTCCTTAAACAAAGTTATGCATTTCACATTTTCTTCTTGAGGTAAGGCTTTTGAAAGTTTTATCATCTTAGGCTTTAGTTCTGTTCCTATATTGCATTCTTCAATATCTGATCTTAATGGTTCCATTTTTAGCTTTCTTGCAACATCATTTGAATCAAAAATATCTTCTAAAGGGGCTAATCCCTCAGGTAAAAAAATTTTCTTAAGGTTTAAAATGTTATAATCATCATCTACTAATTCTTCTATTTCTACCTTTTATAATTTATCTATTTCTCTAAATTTACCAGTGTTGTTGTTTTTCCTGAAATTGGGATTTCTTATCTGAGTTCCTTGTTGTTGGTTATCCCACTGTGGTTTCCTTTTCATGTTTTCTAACCTATCCATCATTCTTTCTAATTTTTTTGTTAAGTTATCTATTTTCAAATCTGAGGTTGATGTTTCCTCTTTTATTGTCACTCTCCTTTCATTTCTCAATCTAGTTTTTTTGGCTAACAGGTTTGCTTCTACACTTACATCATTACTTTGCATCTATTCTAAGGTTTCTGGGGTTTCTCTCTCTCATTTTGTAAGCCATATCTGTATCAAATCCATTAGGGAATTTGATCAATGCAAATTCTAGAGGAGGTTTAAGATTAGAAGGGATTGCATTGTAAACACTGTTATATCTTGTACAATAGTCTTGAACTATTTCATTTGGTGCTCTTTTTATATTTTCAAATTCAGACAAAATTTGTAATGGATTCTTCTTCTTCTCCCATCTATTAAGAAACATCCTATGGAAAACAGCGAAATCAACTATACTACCAGCAGGTAAACCTTTAAACCACTTTTTAACATCACCAGCTAAAGTTCGAGAAAAAAGTCTCATTTGAACATCTACATCATCTATTTCATTTAGTTCAAAGTAGTCTGTCATTTTATTAACATGTTGTTGTGCAGTGTAGTGACTGGTTCCATCTAATTGAGGGATTTTGATTTGATAATCTTGGGGCATGGAATTTAGAGGGGCTTGTAGGACCAATGGGGCATATCTAGTAGCCATGACTTGGATTCTAGCTTGGCTAGGAGGTAAGTTTGAAGTTCTGGGTGATGAGGTTGAGGTACTTGCAGATGTAGTTAAAGCACTTGCAGATGAGATTGGGATATTAGAAGATGTAGTTGGAATGCTAGAAGAGGTGCTTGGAAATGAGAATGAAGTAATCGAAAAAGTAGTAGAAATGCTAGGGGATGAACTTGAGGTGTTGGGGGATGGAAATAAAATTCTAGGTTGAAGTGGAAGCTTGGTAAAAAATGTGTGGAATGAAGAGTGGTGGAAATAATGGATGAGGTGGTAGTAAACACGGATGAACCTACAGATTCTAAATGATTGGTGTCTAAATGTCTGGTAGAAGGCTTAGGGGTATAGGCAGATAAAGCACTCAATTCAACAGAATGTTGTAAATATGTTTCATCGATTTCCTTAATCAAAGTTACAGTTAAAGCATAAAGTTTGTCATAGAATTATAGGGATTTTGCATCTGAATCTAGTGAAACAGTTTGCTTCTTACTATCAATTAATGAAATGAAATTAGGATCTATTACACTATTATGTATGTCACTTTGTGATTTAGTTCTAAACAAATTTTGTTCAAAAGATAGATCAAATTCAATGTCTTGTAAACTTGATAATTTATTGGGAAGAGAATTTTCTTTGATCAATGAATTTTTATTACCTAAACTTTCTACTTTTTTGGTTTTCTTTACAATTCTGTCAGGATTATCTACTATGATAGCAGGTTCTGGATCTGGATTAGACTTGATATAGTATTTTCTTCTGGAAGCCAAAATTGCAGTTTTTAAAGATACTCACAACTCTTTAAAACAATATTAAGGTGAAAAAATAAGTAAAAGTATTTCCTTTAAGATTGATTTTAAACACTGAAGATTGGTTAGTTCCCAAGTATGGTCGCCGGTATGTTATCACTCCAATAATTCTCAATGGTTGTGAGATTTTTTATTTTTGGTTTAATGAATATTAGAGGTAACCAAAAACCTTCTTTTAAGCCTTAGAATCTAGCCTTTCCTAATGTTCAGAGAGGGCTCTCCCTATATGATTTATCTTTGTTGATTTTAGGCTAGTTATGTAGGGTAAATTGGTTTTGGATTTTGATTTGATTTGGTGGTGAAATCACTTGCTCAGATGGATAGATGTAGGTCTGTATTCCATTGGGCTAATGGATTCAATGTGTCAAGCAGTCATATCAGGATCAATGTCTAAAGGGAAATGTTTACAGGGCAAGATAGTTGAGTTACTTCAGATCTTCAAGGCTGATGGTGAAAATGGTTTCAATCGGGGTAAGAGAACAATTAAGGGTTCTCAAATCTGGATAATGAGTGAAAAGGTAGAGGTCAATCAAAACTAGGGAGCAATTAAGGGTTTCCCTAATCTAGATATCAGTGGAAAACATGTAAATGATAAACAGTTCAAGACATAGTGCATTTAACATATTCTGAAATAACATTCCTGATATATCATCTAGATTTAGAAAAAACATACAAGTATTGGTGAAAAACATAAGAAATTGACAAGGAACAAGTGAAAATGCTTCACTAAAGTGACCCAATACATGAATCCTGTAATATGATTCTTTATTGCTTTAATCTAGTTTGTTGACTTGAAATTGGTACAATCACCCGTAGGTTCAGAATATTTCAACTATAGAAATGTTTAGCAATTCATCCACACTCAATACTTCCAAATGAGAAGTATTTATACAAAACTCATAGTGACATCTTTCTAACTAGTGACAGCTTTCTAACTAATACTAGTTGTCCCTGATTTTATTGAAATTACTGTTTGTTGTCTTCAATTTGTTGTTGATTTCTCTCTTTGTTGCTACTTATCGAGGGATGTGGTTGAGTTTCTTTCACGCTGGAAGCTTTATCTATGTTTTGACTTTTACTTTAACCTTTCAACTGATACACTTTAACCTGATACTCTTTAACTATCATGTTTTCACTGCAAAAATGTTATTGTTGTTTTATCTTCACTAATCTTTTCTTACTGCAAACTATTTTCATAGTAAATCAATCATCTTTTCCTAGAATTATCCCTCTGGAAATTTTATCTTCATCATCCTTCTGAATATCTCATCAGCTTCAATATACTTTGAGAATGTAGGTTTGTTGACAAATATATGTTTCACCTCATGTTGTAGGTAGAAAATATTCTCAAAGTTTTTGTAAACTACCTTCCCTATTGGAATACCTTGTGAGGTAGGCAGATTAGCCTAATCCTTGGCAACTTCTCTCATTTTATTATCATATTCATCCTATTTCATTAGTTTGTCATGAATAACTAATGGATTTGGAAGGCCTTTCCGCCTTAGGACATCAAATTTCATCATAAACCTTGTGATGGCAACCTCCATGCTCTGGTATTTCTCTTCTATTTGTATCATCAAATTCTTCTTAGAAATTACCTTCCTAACTTATAGGATGGTTTTTGTTCTGTCATTAATTCAAATTTTTTCAAGTTCTTGCCTATTTTGGAATTAAGAAATTTGATGATATCAAGAGCTTCTTCAGGTTTCTTACCAAGCTCTTCTTTGATCTTTTGAATAACTTCTCTTGCTGATTTGACTAAGTCTTTCTACTCATAAATCACTTGGATTGATGGCCAAATATCATTGATAGATTAAATGATATTGGCCCATAACTGTTGCTTGGCTTGTGCCATGGGTTCTTTCAAAGTTAGATCTTTTTTTAACTTCTTCAATTGCTCATTCAATCTATTTTCTCTTTGTTCTTCATTCTTATGCATTATCTTAGCAAGTTTATTTTCATCTTCAAGACTTTTAAGTTGTTCTTTAAGTTTTTTAATCTCATTGGTCTGAATAGACATATCTTGCATAGATTTTACTAACTTGCTTGCTTCATATGTATGTTTTGTTGTTTTTGTTGAAGACTTTGTTGCTGAAGTTGTTGATGAAGTGACAGGTAATGTTGTAGCCATTGGGACTGTAGGAGCCAATGATTCTACTAGTGTGGAAGGTACAACAGTAGTGACTACAGGAATGACAGATACTAGGAAAGGTTCTTTGTTGGCTTCTTTCTCCTGGACCAAATTTTCCATTTCATTCTCCATTTCCTTTATCTGATCAGTCAACTATAGAATGAGATTCATCACATCATCTTTCTGATTTGTATCCTGTAATACTTCCTTTGCTTGAGGATGTTCTCTAGGGGGCAGCTTTATTTGCTTCTTTAGTGCAGCAATGTATGCATTTTTATTCTTTATCAATTCATCTGCAACTTTGACATTTTTAGGATCATATCCTACTTCAATTACTAATTCTTCCAAAGATTTAATTCTATTATCTTTTTCTTGTGAAGATGCTTTTTCCAATTTGAACTGATCTCTGATATTTGCAAGAGTGTTTTGCAGCTTCTGTACACTCATGGCCTTGGTGGTCATTGTAGAATAGATCATCTCCCCTGCCTGCTTATGAAACTCAATTTGGTCCAAAGGATGAATATCCTGGGTCAAGACTTTAAAATCTGTCTTTTGTAATCAAAAGATGACTTGGGAGTTTGAACTGTAGGTTGAAGAAATGTCATCTACGTATTTTTATTCTTATATTCAAAGGTAGAAATTAGTCTATTCTGGATGCCAAGAGCTTGTTTCAGATATTGGGAATATATTTCAGTTTTAATTTCTTCATTTCTGGCTTTGATTTCTTTGTATCTTTCTTTGATATCCATCTCCTTTTCTACTGGTTTTTTGGATGAGGAAACTTCAATACTGTGTTTCTTCTGAATAAGTTGAGTGTTTGAAGTTGAAGGTTGTTCTTCTTCTTCAATCATTGCAGGAGGTGCATTGTCCTTTGTTAATGTTTCTGTATCAATCACCTCTATTGTTTCCACTTCTTCATTGGCAGGATTTAAACTTTGGCTTTTTACTATATCTCAATTTAAATTTAGTTTCAATTGTAGTCTCTGTAGTGTATGATCCTCCCTCTCTTATTATTTTTTCATTCCTATCTTCTTGGATTGGAGTCTGCAAATTTTGACTAGTATCACCTTGCTTCTCTGCCTTTATCAAGGTGTTCTCCAACCATTCAGACTGGTTGGAGAATTTCTCAATATCTGGTTTCTTTTCATGTACATAAGGAGTGAGTTTTCATTTAACTCTCCTAGGGGATCATAATACCACAGAAAACTGTGACTGAATTTGAACTCCTGCAAATATTTTTCAGCCTCTGGTCCTGTATCTCTATTGTTACAAATGAAAGGGCCAACCTAGTTCCTTAACTTGAACTGTGTCTTTTTCTTATCTGCTAGGAAATTGATTGCATCAGAATTAAGAATCTGCCTTATGTACTCAAGGGAAAATAACCTCATTGGGAGGTATTTGGGCATTTTATATGGAACACTACTTGATTCATATACCCTTGTCTATGTATGGTTTTGGTACAAGTACCAATCACCTGTCCTGTTATGCTCTGAAAACTCCAGGACCTTCTTAATTTCATTACTAATTCTAGGCTGCATTCTTCTGTTCAGCAAATTGACTATATGATGAATGAAGGAATCAATAAAATCTGTGTATATGAATTCAGTGGAGTCTTTCCTTATCAAGGAAGTCCAAAATATGACTGATTGTAGGTTTCTTTCAACATTAAGCTTCTGAAGGTTGATGGAAAACTTCTCAGACTGAAAGTATAAAATCATGTGGAATAGGACTGAGGAATACTTGAAAACACCTTCAAAAGGCATTTTGGTCAACAATTCATGAATATTGTCAGCAAGGTATTGGGAAAAATTAAAAATGGTAGCAAGAGGCTGACCAGATGTGAAAGTAGACAAAAACCTAGCACTGCAACATCAGCATGCTCATCTGTAAAATAACCAAGAATAAAATACATCATGCTAATGATATGTCTAGTTCTTTCAGAAAATTTTGCTGATGGGTAAGGAAGATTTATCTTGGGAATTTCTACAGAAGAAGGCATGAAAGTTTGAAGTATATGGAACCTCGTGGGGAAGTCCAGATCCAAGTATAACTGTGTGAGGGCTTCAATGGACAAAGGAAATTCATCTGACCTTTATTGGATCTAAAGCATTTGATTGATTGACTCAGCAATAATGGTAAACAAAATTTCTTTTTCAGAGTTTACTATGGCTCTTTGATCATGGAAATAGCAGGATTGACAGATTCTAATCACTTATGGGAACTGGAAGGTATGTGGGACAACATATTTTGGCAAATTTGACTCCTAAATAAAAACTTCATCAGCCTGATCTATTGATTTTTCTTGGCTCCAGCCATGGAGCTCAAGAAAGTTAAATTATGTGATTGTGTCAGTAATCTTGAAGTCTTTGTCAGCCAAGGGAATGTTCTCTACATCTACAACAGGAGGTTGTAGAGGATTGATAGATATTACTGCTTTGGAAGCCATTGTTTCTGTAACAAAAGGCACTTTTAGGACCTCAGAATTTTTGTAACAGATACCTAGGGTACATATGAAAGGACTGGAAGGCAAGAAGGCTATTTTTAAGTATACAGAGGATTAAACTTCTTCAATTATTCAATATTTGTGATTTTAAACAGTCTCAGGCCTCAGAATCTCTGAAAAGATGCCCAGGGTTTGCAGAAAGAGCTTTTAGGAAGTAACAGGGCTTTCTTTAGGTTTTCAAAAGGATCCTAAACAATTCAATTAGTTGAATTACTTCTTTAGATCAAGAAAATAGGTATTTTCTTTGAAGAATGCCTGGGAAAAATGCAGATTTGATTTACAGGAGGGTTTTGGGGTTGTAGAAGGCTTCTCTGAGGCTTCAGAGGTCTTTATAGTGCTTTTGAATGTCTTTTGTATTTTTGTAGTAGCGAATTGGATGGATTCTGTTTCAATTTGGCTTAAAAACGAAGTTGCAGTAATATTTTCAGTCTAAATAGCTCTTTCTACGCGAAAACGGTAGCAGAAAGTCGTAAAAGGTCTAACAAAGGGTGGCTATATACATTTTCAATCAACAGTGTTTATATTGAATGCGTAGGTGTGTTTGAATTGACAAGGTGGTTTGCGTGCTGGGGGGGGGAGCGCTCAGTGGTAGTTAGTGGTAATAGTCTTAAGGATGCGATCAAATACGAAAGCGCCACGTAGCAGGAAGGAGAGCCCCACAAACCACGCATTTCGCATGGTTGGGGGTATGTTAACGATCGTTCTATCGGATGTGTGATAAACAATGCTAACCATTAGAACTAGTTAATGTTGATATAACGGATGAGATGATGCGATGGATGTATCGGGATTGATGGCATGGGGCCCGGGGTGCGATTGGTTACATATGTGATATGGTCAGGTTTTGTATGATATAGCCAATGGGGGTAAGGTAAGTGTAATATTATAATAGGAAGGGATAATACATAATAGGTCTGAAATATATAACATGTGGGGAATTAAACCATTGGTTTATATAAAAAATATGGGTGGGGAATAATATATATAAAGAAATTAATTAAAATACGGAGTAAAGGTTTATAAAGGGAGCTAATACATTATGTTAAATGTTACTAATGTAATGTAATTGCAGGATGTTAAATACACTAAGTATAATGTAAAAACTAATATCGGGGATAGATTTCTTCACTGTGGGACCAGAGATATCACATTTTTAAAGAAATACTTAGGATAAAGTATTTTTATGGGTTTTTAATGTATTTTTTGAATGAAAAATGGAAATTAATAAAGGATTTTTACTTTTCCCAAGGAAAATGTGTTTTAAACTTAGAAAAGGGGCTTTGTAAGGAAAAATGAGTGACTAATGGGGGAAAAGGGTTGAAATAAAGGGGAAAAGGTGTTTTTGCAAGGGGAATGATTTTGAAAGGAAGTTAGTAAATTAAATGACCATTTATATGCTATCCATGCTTGTGAAAACTGCTTCTGCCTACCCATCTGCTACCCTAACAATTTTACTTCATTTTCATGGGTGCATTTGAGCTTGCAAACCCTTATTCATTTTTCTTTTAAACAATAAACTAACTAATTCTATCCTTATTTCTTCCAAGTGCTCAGATTAAAATGTTGAGCTCCTTATTATTCTCTACCTAACTACTGATCTACCAAGATTAAACTGTTTGGCTAGATATTTATTCACTATCTAACAACATAAAATTTAAAGCATGAAAGGTCAAGATTAAGAAGTTTTCCCTTCATGGATTGTGGCATTTTTAACAAGCTGCACACAATATTTATTTTACATTAAAAGTAAATAGTAGTGGCATTTGGATTTGTATCACTTTCATGTTTTATTTTATCTCTTTTTTGTTTGGGGTTCATTTTCTATTCTTTTTTATCTTTTTTATTTCAAGTCCTTTGATTTTTATTTTAGGACTTTTACCCTCTTTACATTTTTTAATTTTCTAATATGGGAAAACAATTTGCAGAAAGCAAAGTATGTACATATTACAAGACTAAATCAAAATCAATTCAAAATTATGAATCATATTATTATAGGACCCTAACACCTGGTATCAAAAGGATTTAATTTATTTTTCTACTATTGTTGATGAAGATCTAAAGGTGGAATTTTTCAAATCAAAATGTGTTGTTAAAGATATCCAATATCACTAAAATGTTATTTCCACAGGTACTAGAGTTGGAGTATTATATATACTTGGATGTGACCAGGGAAGGGAATCAAGCATTGGCATCTACAACAATGTCAACAGAAGAGTTATGGCATCAAATGTATCAAAATTTAAATCACAATGATTTAATGTTACTTTATAGAAAAACAATAGTTGAAGGCCTTCTTGTTACGAAGAATAATAATGTTGAATGTGAAGCATGTGCACTTAGCAAGCAACATAGAGAGGAATTTACTATACATGAAGAAAAAATACAAATATAAATACTTGAATTAATTCATATTGTTGTATGTGGACCTATGCAAACTATATCTCTTAGAGGAGCATTGTACTTATTTTTTTATGGTAGATCTAGATACACTTGCGTCTATTTTATAAGAAAGAAAAGTGATGTTTTGCTTACTTTAAGGAATTCAAAAACATGGTGGAAAAACAATTTCGGAAATACATCAAAATTATAAGATCTGATCATGGGGGAGAATACAAATCAAGAGCATTTAATCAATATTGCAAAATTCATGGGATTCCATAACAATTTATAGTTCCTCATACACCTCATCAAAATGAGGTTGACGAGAGGAAAAATATAACACTAGTGGAATGTGCATGAAGCATGCTTGAAGAAAAGAATATTTCTAATGGTTTTTGGGTCAAAGCTACTAACACTGTTGTTTATTTGAAAAATAGGAGTCTAACCAAAAGATTAGATCTAAAAACACCCTTTGAAGCATTTTATGGATATAAACCAAAAGTGAATAATTTAAGAGTTTTTGGATGCAAGGCATTTTCTCATATTCCAAAATATGAAATAATAAAACTTGATGAAAAATAAATGAAGTTCAGATCCAATGGTTATTGTGATGATCCAAACGCATACAAGTTGTTTAATCCTAGTTCACATATATTGCGTGCAGGTAGGGATGTGTTGTTTCATGAAAATGCAGATGAAGGTGATAAAATTAATAATACATGTGTATGACATGATATTGATGATTATGTTAAAATAGAAGCAAGTGTTGAACATGAAAATGAACATGTACAACAACAGGTACATGAACAGGAATACGTTTAAGAGAATGAAGCATCTAGCAGTCATGACACTCTAAGAAGAGAACAAGAGGATCCATAAAGCCAAAAGAAGGATTAAAGAAGTAAAAATCAAAGGAGGAAATCACGTCAAATTCAACCACCTATAAGGTATAAATATTATGCATTGATGTCTCGTGTAATGAATATTGTCGAACCTTCAAGTTATGGAGAAGCTAAGGAATATAAAGAATGGAGAGATGCAATGGATGAGGAATACAAGTCTATAATGAATAATGACACGTGGGAATTAACATAATTGCCTAAAAAAAAGTTTCCATAGGATTCGAATGGTTATTCAAACTAAAATTTAATGTTGATGTAAATATTGATAAGTATAAAGCTAGATTGGTTGCAAAATGCTATTCTAAAAAATAAGGCATTGATTATGAAGATACTTTTGCACATGAGGCTAAAATTAATACAATTAGAATCATGATTGAATTACCTACGAAACAAAAATATAAAATGCATCAATTAGATGTCAAATCTGTTTTCTTGAATGGTGAATTAAAAGAAGAAGTTTATTTGGTTCAGCCTGAAGGGTTTTTAAAGCAGGGACAATATCATCGTGTTTGTAGGTTAAAGCGGGCTTTTTATGGATTGAAACAAGCACCAAGATCTTGGTATGTGAAAATTGATTCATTCTTTTATGAAAAAAAATTTGTGAGAAGAAAAAGTGATCCTAAACTATATATCAAGAAATATGAAGATGGGAATATTGCCTTGATACCTTTGTATGTTGATGATTTTATCATAACATGAAGTGCATTCAGGTTGATTGAATAAATTAAAATTCAATTATCACAGGTATTTTAAATGAAATATCTTAATGAATTGCATTATTGTTTGGGTGTTTAAATTTGGAGGGAATCTGGTAAGACAATCATCACACAAATCAAATATGCAAAGACAATTCTTGAAAGATTCCATATGTTTGAATGCAACCCAGTATCTACTCCTTCGGAACAAAATTCCATGTTTTACTGTGATGATGGATCTAAAGAAGTAAATGGAACCTTGTATCGTCAATTAGTGGGAAGTTTTAACTACCTCACTACTATTATGCCAGATATAACATATTATGTCAGCATCCTTAGTCAATTTATGGATAAGCCTTGTGAAAACCATATGAAACTAGCAAAGAAAGTCCTTTCATATTGTGTTGGTGGATTTGGTGCACGAGTGTACCAATCCACACTTGCTTAAAAGGAGTGGTTGTTTCCTCTTAAGTTCCTGGTCACAGACAGATAAAAAAAAGAGTTAGCAGGTTAGTGAACATGACATAAAACAAAACACACTAGATAATGACATAGTATGCATATGTAGAGAGAAAACAAAGCTAAACTTAAAAAATAACATGAAAGATCATATAGAGTCAAACAACACAATAATACCAACGATGGCATCTATGTTCCCTCTTATTGTGTGCTATTAGGAATAAAAGGTAGAATGTTTACACACTTGCCATGGGGCCCTCAGAACTAGGGAGTTCTAAGACTCGATGCAAGGAATTTTTTACCTTCGAGTTACCTTGGTGCAAGGTCCCTCTCTCTACTCCAAAGGATTGGAGTTGTTGGATGACCAACAACTGAATCCCCTCTCTACCTCTGCTCCGGATCACACACTACTGGATTGCTTGGAAACAATTTTGGCCAACATAACAATGTGCCCTCCATTTGTTCATCTCTTGGTGGCCATTTATAGATGAATTCAAACTCTCCTTCCCTCTCTTGGTGCATTGGTGGATGGTGACCCAAGAGAGGGGGATGATTCCATTGTGTACCACATTATTCCATTGTATGCTCCCTTGAGGTCCCAAGGAGGCTTAGGCAGTTGACCTTGGGTGGCCTGAAGTGTGGGATCAATTTCCTAAAGTGTGCCTTGTGGTCTCGGAAAGTGACTTCCGCCACTCTCAGGTCCACGCAGCTTTTTGAGGGAAAGCTGCAAAAAGGCGTGCCTATCAAAGAAAAATGTGCGCAAAGGCCCATTCTGCTAGTTTCTTTAGTATGCAATTTGAATTTTCTTCTGGACCTTATAGATTTTTTAAATTCTTCAGATTCTCTAGTGTGCCTCAGCCTTATAAATCATTCTGCATGAAATTTAATAATGTCATCTTTGCTTGTCTGATTTTCCAGTGATAACAGTTTCCCCATAATGTGTGAGGTCTAGGAAGAACTGTATAGCCGAAATACATTATAGTTTCTTTTCTATGTATTGTGTGGAGAGAGAGAGAGACCTGCGTGTAACAAGGAGTTGGAAACGCCTTACACCGAGTTGAAGAGCGACCATGTCCTATGGGAAACCTGCAAGAAATGGTATGATACAATAAATACAATTTTTCTACGGGGCGGGCATGTCCCATGCTCGTAATCCTTTGGCTAGTTAAACAAATCTATCTGACAGACACATATTATGTTTGTGTCACTAGTATGGTAGTGATTTTTTGGTTTATGACGATGATTGCTGACACCCTCAGGGGAATTTTTTCTTTGACTATGGGTGGAATGTGGTACCCACATGTGTAAGCCTGGTATGGAATATAAATTCTCATTGTACACATGGGTGTGTGACTGGGACCTTCCTGTGTAAGCATTGTTGAAAGAGATGATTGATTATAAAGGCACGGGTCTTCAACGAATTTGATCAAAGTGTAATGGTTGTAAGGTACGATACCATCGTGACATGAAAGCTTGTGTCGTAGTCGAATGTCAGGAGGATCGATGATATCTATGGGAAATGATGTTTCCCACAGTGCCACCCAAGGATGTCCCTTTTGTGGTGAGGGGTGATCCAAGGTACTGCTTTCTTTTTTGGAAATAGGTGTTGACGTAGACCAAAAGAAGCCTCAACCGAACGAGAGTGTCACTGATGTGAGGGATCAGGATCTTGGATTTGATAGGTTTAACATAGGCATGATGGTGACTGAAAACTGATGATGGGGATTCAGTGGCCCAAGGTCGGAGTATAAAAATCATCTTGGCGGCAGCCATAACAATTTCTGATGGGGAAATCCCTAGACTCGGTAGGATGTCCAGGTTGGGTATATGTTGGTTATGAATTTCATGGTGGCTTATGCATGAAGGGTGTGATACTCCGACCAAGGGTGACTAGGGACTGCTTCCATGGGAGAAAAAATAGATGGATGAGTGGGGGACATGGTGCACCATTTACGGCCTTTGTACACTTACCAAAATAATGAAATAATGGGGTTTGGATTGTACAAAACACAGAGACGAGTGCCCCAAAACATGAAATTTTTTCTCACTGATAATGTGAGGAAGGTTTTTTGTTGAGGGTGGGGGGCCCCTTGGTTGGTCTCATGTGTGGGGTTGATGAAGCAGATGGAAATTTTTCAAATGGGCTATGCTAATGGAGGTATGGTAGGCCAAATGCAAGGCACAGTGGTGCACTTTCGATCTGCTTTCAAAACCTGGTATTCTAGGAAAGGGTTTTATTTTGATATGGTAAAACTTGACTTGATGCATGGTGAGTAAATGGGCATGAAGTGCTTCCCAGACTAAAGTGGTATGGCCATGGCGTCATGAATTTTCTGATACATGGTCTACTTTGAGTGATGGGCGCCATGGAGGGGAGGCTCTACCGACCAACAAGGATGTTTATCATGTGCAAAGTGGGGAGATGATAAACATGGTTAGGTGCCTGGAACCTATGGTTAATTTCTTTTGAAGAAATGATGTCAGGATATGTAGAGTTTTCTGGGACTCTATCATGCTGAGGGTAGAATGATACATGCTCTGGCACTTTCAGTGGATGGAGCGATGGATGGTTTGCACAATACTTGCAACAAAATGCCCCAAGTGAAAGCATCTTCTTCATTCAAATATTATTGAAAGACATGCGCTGAACAAAAAGAAGATGAGAGAGGGCATACCTGCTGACACTGGAAATTTATTTTTTCGAAAATGTGAATGTGAGGCACCTCCTTTGGGCGTTATGGAGTGTTGATCATTGTGTTGCTTTTGGTTCTGAAATTGGGCCTTCTGAGATCTCATTATGGTCCTTCAAACATTCTGAAAAGGGCGACATATAGGCCAATAAGGCTCATTTCAGTTCATTTGTGACATTTGAGTGTTTGAGGTTTTGAGAGGTCAGAGGCTTTTGCGGAGCTGTTCTTGCCGTTGCGATCAGCCTGAGTACCTGGACTCGCGATTCTTGATCCAAGTAATCCCCTAAACATCCTGCATTTTAATTTTTTTAGTGTGTTGGTGTCAGGGTCCGTACAGGATGGGCTTGTACGAATTCCAATTTAGTTTCTTCCTTGACCGCGCGGGCGATCAAGGCACAGGCGTGCCTTTTTTGCGTAGAACCAAGGGTTTTGCGCGAAATTATCGCGCCTACACCGAATAAGAGTGCGCCTTTTCCGTGTCTATGGGAAAGACAGATGCACATTTCTCGCACGTGTCTGAGGAACAGGCACGTGAAGAGCCACAACAAATTTTTTGAACATTTTTTGGAAATTTTGTCAATTTTTGGTGCTTTTCGTGTCACTAATGTGTGTCTGTTTGATGACAGGATGTTGTGGAGGGAGAAGGATTGGCCTAACCTCTAGACCGCTCTAGCAGTTGACGCTCATGCACACCAGTAGTTGGCGCGCTGGGGTCTTCTAAAATTCATGGAGAATGACCTCTTATGATCACAGGATCATCTTCTGCGTTACTTGATCCGATGTTGGAATAGGCGACACAAGGTCATGGTGCTACGGGGGTGCGACCTTACTATTTGTCCTGAGACAAATATCTATTTCGTGACCAGGTTGATGCCTCAGGGTGAGGCGCTTCCTTATCCTCTTCCCCCTCGGAGATTAGATCTTCGTAGGTTTTCAATGGGTCATTGTGGCAGGGCGCCCCTTACGGAGGGGTGCATTATGATAGTTGTTCTGACTGACATGGCTGAGCGGTGTGCTCTAGCTTCTATTGTGCGACTGTCAAGGTCGTCTGCACCCAATCAGGCGTCGGGCCTACAAATTAGTGTTTTGCGCCAGCTTAGGGCTGGACACCGTTTTTATTTTTCCCGTTTTTGCTACGACAGGATACTAGCTCAGCTTTCCAAGGTCCGGGATGGATCGAATTTGTTTACATATTATAGTATTCTATGTAGCATCATGTAGGAGCGAGTGGTGCTGTTGAGGCCTACGGTGGCTGTGCCTGCTAGGGGACCTCGAGAGCCTCGCATGAGGAGGTGGGCCCCTGTGATGCCTCGCGGAGGTGGAGGTAGGGTGGGGCATTATTGGAATGCCACCACAAAGGCTTCGTTTGAGGCCAATCCTCAGATATTTTTGTCGTTCCCTTATGCGGGGATGGACTTCCGTGGACACCCAGACATGGGTCTTCCTACTGGGTACGCATGGGTGCCAGCAGGTATGTTTTTGTGTTTTATTCTGCATTTACTTGAGTATTTATGTTTTTTGTGTGTATTATGGTGACACTAACATAGTTTTGTTACTCTTGCAGATGTTGGCGAGGTCAGGAATCTTGTGGCTCGATCGGTTGGTAGGACATCAGTCGATTCGATGGCCTCGAGGGGTTCCTTGTGTAGACGGGGGACAGGGAGGAGCTCCGGTACAGCCTTAGGGTGGAGCACCTGGTGGGGAGGCTGGTCCTTCGGGGGAGGGCATCAGCTTGGTTTCTGCTGACAGTGCTGTTGAGTGCGCTAATGTTGAGGTGGCGAGGGCTCGCGTTGCAGATTTGACTGAGCAGGTCGCTGCTCTCAAGGTCAGAGCTCGGGCTATAGAGGATGCATGGGGTCGAGTGGACCGCTTGACCTAGGGGATTCCTACTCGAGGCTTTGTGGATGACCTCAACGATGAATGGTTAGAGACTCTGATGGCCCAGGAGAGGGGCCATCGGTCGACTTTGCGTCAGGTGGCGATCTCTGTTTTGACAGCAGATCCAGTGTTGGTAGTGAGAGCAGTTGTGGGTCCAGGTGCCCCACCTAGGAGAGAACCTCCCTAGAGTCTTTATTGTAAATAGGGAATGCACTCATTATGAGGATACTTCCCTTATTTTTGTTGGCTTGTATATTTTTATCTTTGGGTTGACTTACGGGTCAGAGATAGTATTTTTTGTACTCAGACACATATATTTTTTGGTATATATGAGAGAGATATTTTTTGTGGCTCTACATGGTGTGTCCCCTATTTGATGTTTGTTTATGGATTATTCTATGCTGATGGATATCTATTTTTTCTATGTTTTTTGTTTTTTTATGTATGATGGTTTATCTGAGATGCATTCCAGTTTAGAATATTGTTAGCTATGTAATCAACTATTTGGTTTTGATTTCTTGGTACATGTGTGAATGTAATGTGATCAAACTATCAGCTTAATCTTTTTGCACGCAAATATTTTATAAACAGATGTGAATCTCGTACCTCAAATCCTTGGTTTAACTGTGACACCACTAATTGGGAATCGAGGTAGATATGCATATGGCGTATGCCCTGATTGAGGGAAACGTACATAAGTCTGATGAAGGCATCATATTCTGCCTGATTGTTTGTCGCTGAGCTGATGCATACACCATTGGTTCAGAATGGTGATCGGTCAGGGTGGTAAATGACCAAGGTGGTTGTTGTTAAACTTTGAGACCATCGCAATTCTCCATTCACGAATTTGATGTAATGGTTAGGTTGATAATCCATTGTGACACTAGAGCGTATTTTGTGACAAGTCTTTTGGTCAAAGATTTAAAGTTTTTGGTCTGTGTACTTTGACTCTAGGGGTGGGCCTTCTTGGCCCTTATGGGTAGAATTTCCTGAGGTAAAGGTTGTTGATGGGGTTGCTGAGGCATATTCTGCCCCGCTCTATCTAGATGTATGCCCCCTTGAGGAGACAATGTTTTATGATGTAGGGTCCTTTCGAGAAATTTTCAAACTTTCCTACCCCTAGGGCTTCTTTTGTGACATCGTAGCGGAGGACTAACTCTCCCTCAGTGAATGAACGAGGGTTGATGTGGCGGTCGAATGATGCTTTTACCCATTTCTTGTGGGCCTCATTGTGTTGCAGCGACTGTTGTCGGCTTTCGTCGACGCACTCTAGTTGTACTAGAAGTCGTTCTAGGGGTTGGGTATCATTCAGAAGTTTGATTGCGGCATGTAAATTGGGGATCTCGTGTTCTATGGGAATCACGACTTCGACTCCGTATACCAAGTGGAAGGGTGTGAAACCCATGGATGTTTTCACGGCTATGCGGTATGCCCACAGGGTGGAGAAAAGCATGTGATGCCAGTTTTTTTTATGGTTATTCACAATACGATGTAACATTGTTTTGAGGACTTTATTCACAACTTCTACCTATCCATTGGATTAGGGGTATTATGGTGATGCGAATTCATGGGTGAATCTGAGATGGTGAGATAGCTCCTAGAAAACTCCGTTCTCGAATTGTTTCCCATGTTTGGAGACTAACTCCTTGGGAACACCGAACTAGGCAATGACATGGTTAAACAGAAATTTTGCGATAGTTTCTGCGGTGTTGTCGTATGTGGGCATAGCCTCTGCCCAATTGGTGAAATAATTGACAGCCACAATGCTGTATTTGTGATTGCCTGACGATGTAGGGTTGCAAGTCATGAATTCGATCCCCAATTTACAAAAGGGACCAGCGACAATGACAGGGTGCAAGGGAGCGGGAGGGGCTCTTGCCTTATGAGCGAAGTGCTAACATCGCTCACACCTCTTGACTGTTGTAGTGCAATCATGAAATAAAGTGGGCCAGAAATATCGTGCTCATAGGAATCTGTGGGTGGTGGCCATCCCAAAAAGGTGGCCATCGCAAGCTCCATTGTGGCAGTTATTAAGGGTTTGTTCTGCTTGATCGTGGGTAAGGCATCGACGTAAAATCGTGTCTATGCCCCATCGGTATAAGACATATCCCATGACATATCGAGGGGGCTGATGGAAAATGCACCGACGGTCGTCTTGAGTGAGGTGAGGTCTGAAATTTTGGGTTCTTAAGAAGAGGATATCTTTGTACAAAGGGTCGTCGGTTGCTACGAAGAAGAGGTGTTCATCTGGTAGTGAATCGTTAACTGGTGATCCTTTGGTATGACTTGGGAGGTCCGTAATGAACTCTGCTAAGATTAATTCCTTTTTTCTCTTGGGGGAGTGCAACTATAAGTCATATTCTTGGAGAATCACTATCTAGTGGGCGTATTTGTGGTTCATTAGTCGGCGCGTGAGCAGATATTCGATGGGATTAATATCCACGACAACCATCATGGTCTTTAAGATGATGTAGTGGCGAAGCTTTTGAACTACATGAATTAGTGCTAAGGCAGTCTTTTCTTCGGGTTCATATCTTAATGCAGGGCCTGATAAGGTTTTTCTGATGTAGTAGACTACATGCTCCTTCCCATCTAGGCCCTCCTGGATCAATACTCTATCCAAAGCGGTCTCAGATGCTAATAGATAGAAGATGTAATCTTTGTTATACTCTCGGGGACTGATGAGCGGTGTTGAAGAAAATGTGTCTTTCAGCGCGTCAAACGCTTGTTGGGCGTGGTCATCCCATTTGAATGGGATGTCCTAGTGAATGAGGCGTGGGAACCCTTGAGCGCAAGTGGCGTAATTCGAGACAAAACGTCTCAGAAAATTGGCCTTCCCCTGCAGGCTTTGTAGTTGCCTCACGGTTCGAGGTGGGGGTACCTCTTTGATGGCTTGGACCTTGAGGGGGTCCACTCGAATTCCTTGCTGAGACATGATAAAACCTAAAATGATTCCTGTTGTGATGCAAAAGATGCACTTGAGGGGGTTCAAGTGTAGGTTGTATTGCAGACATCGTTGGAATACCAGTCGTAGATCCTCAAGATGGTTTGAGCGCTTCTTGGATTGGATAGTTAGGTCATCCAAGTAGACGAGGATAAGGTGTGCCAAGTCATGAAATATGTAATTCATGGCCGTCTAGAAGGTGGCTCCTGTTTTTTTTAAGCCAAATGGCATTACCTTGTATGTGAATGTGCCCCAAGGTGTTGTGAACGCGGTTTTGTATCGTTCAGTGTGGTGGATTTGAATTTTATTGTACCCATAGAATCCATCCATGAAGGAGAGGGCCTCGTGACCCATACAATAATCGATGATCTGGTCGATGAATGGGGTGGGCAATTGTCCTTGGGACATGCTTTGTTCAAATCACAAAAATGAGTGCAAACACGTATGGTGACCTGTTTTTTCATGATGGGAATAGGGTTGGAAACCCAAGATGTGTAAGTAATGGGATAGATAAACTCAGCTTTGTGAAGCTTGTCGATTTATCTTTTTATTTCTTCTGCCTTGGATAGGTGCAGTTGACGTTGTTTCTAGCGTATTGGTGGTACATCAGGCCAGGTGTCAATATAGTGCTCTATGATAGTGGGACTCATCCCAGGCATCTCTGAGTAGTCTCACGTGAAGATACATTAGGGGAAGTTTGAGGTCTAAAATGGGCCTCCTAAGGAAATTATAAAATAATAGTGGAAATAATAAAATAAGATTTGATGACATCATCAAATTTTAGAGGGAAAAAAGAAAAAACTACTTTTTCAACTCGTATTTTCAACTTATCTCCCGAAGTTTTTACTCAAATTTCGAGCAGGAGTACTTGTTGGATGTAAAATATAATTCTTCATCCAAGGAGTACCCATGTTGCATACTTTTTATGGACCCTCCTACCCTCATGTATTTCTTATTTTTCGCGTAGCAGGGTCCATTGAAAATATGCAACATGGGTACTCATTGGATGAGGAATTAGATTTTGCATCCAATGAGTACTCCTGCTCGAAATTTGAGTAAAAAAATTGGGAGATAAGTTGAAAATACAAGTTGAAAAAGTAGTTTTATTATTTTATTAGTTTTTTATCTTTTTACCCTTTTACTTAAAAAATGGTGAATCATCCCCCATGGTTGACATCATCATCTTGAATCCTATTGGTTCTTTTAAAGTTTATTTTGGTTGTACATTTTTCTTAGGAGACCCATTTTAGACCTCAAAATTCCCCTAATGTCTCTATACTCTTGTATAAATTGGGTATAAGAGGTTATTTCTTCTGGTGAACATGTTTCCCCCAATCAAATATCTTCGACCTTTCCACGATTTTGAGATATACTCACCTTGACGGTAGGTGAAATGTTTGACATATTTCCTCCCTCGAATGCA
Source organism: Pinus albicaulis (assembly GCA_034641835.2). Classification (NCBI taxonomy): domain Eukaryota; kingdom Viridiplantae; phylum Streptophyta; class Pinopsida; order Pinales; family Pinaceae; genus Pinus; species Pinus albicaulis. Next base: position 1,243,299,492 of record CM076579.1, read on the forward strand.
TCAGGCGTCGGGATGGGGTTCTTGAACCAATCAACTTTCCCTGATGGGAGGAAATCTTTGGATTCAATCACATAAATCTCTTGTTCTTCTCTCTTATCAGGACTAAACACTTTTCGTGGGAGAAAAAGCGAGCGGTGATGCATTGCATCCCATGGATAATCTAGCTCCATCATGGCCTCAAGGATGTCCTAGTATGAATTAAATAGGGATCTTAAGGGGATTGATTATGCACAAGGTTGTTCAGAAGAGGTTCAATCCACATGCAGCTGGTTGATAGACATGAAAAGGATTCCATCGTCGATGTGCTGGAACCAGACGCAGTCGACAGAGTGCAGACAGTTTCGGTTTGCACTGTCATCGGTACAACTACTTTCGTAGTTGCATATGACTCGACACCTATGACAGATGAGCAGACAACCCGAGTAATGGTTCTAATACATGAGGATATGAATCATATATGGTGTATCGTGTCGTCAGTGTTTGGTGGGGGAGGAATTTTTGTAATGGGAGTTTGCATGAGCACAAGGCTAGATTCCTCATTAGGATGGGCACTTTCCGGCAGATGGAAGTTGTGCCTGGTATAGAGCTGCCTGAATGTTTCCATTAGTGGGCACATATGTGGTTCGTGGTTATGGCGGGTGCAAATGGTGCACGGTACCACTATTCCAACTGAGTAGATTTTGTGGGAATCAACACTACTCTTCGTCCCTGAAGTGGACGCTTGGGAGGGATCAGACGTAGAGGAGAAGGTATTCTACTGCCACTTCCGAGTTTTTGGCTTGGGTACGTCTATCTCTCTTGGGGAGTGTAGACTTAACACCGCTCTTGTCACTCTAATCTTTGGGAGATGATCACATTTAATTGTATGATGAAAGTGTGAGAAAATCCGACAATAGAAGTGTGTGATTTTCTCTTAGTTAGAGTGGTATCTTTGCGGGAGGGAAGAGACTATGTGAAAAATGTTTGCAAGGTGCTTCATTTCTTTGCACTGATTGACCTGGTGGCCAATTCTGTCGCATAGCCCGCATGTTATGTGTTCTGCCTTCCATCATGGTTGTTAGGTTTTGGGTTGAGAAGATACTGATGTTTCCTCTCTAACAGATGTATCATGTCGATTAGAGGGTGTACTTGCAAGATATAGGTACAGCACTGCTCATGGTGATTTCCCTGACATACCAAGTAGAACAACCTTGGGGGTTCCTGTCCTGTTCGTTTGATGATGTGAGTGGGTAGCAGCGGCGTAGTGCTTCTAGGTCAGGGCATGTGGCAACCACATGATTGGGTGTGTTACATAATGCACGTGTTGGTCAACTCTGCAGAGGGTGATTAGGGGTGACTAAGGGTTCCCCAACTAGCCACTTTTCAACTGACAGGAATAGGATGGATCTACTTGTCACATCCTCTTGAGTTGTCAGGCTATTCATGGATTCAGAGTTAGAGCCATCTTCTTGGGAGAGGTGAACAATGGTTGAGCGCAAACTAGCTAGTGCTAAGCCAAATCGAGGAATGTAATGGCACTATTCTAAAGTGTGGTTGTTAGCACATAAAGGGCATGTAAATTGTGTCACTCACAAACCAACATAGTATATGCACTCTATTGGATACCACTTATGGATGAGTTCTAGGGTTGCGTACTCATCGTTGAAGTGGTCACGTTCGTCGCACAGTATGCAACGTATGATAGGAGGGGGGAAGATGAACGGGAGTCTTTCAGGTGAATGTCGTTCGTCCTGCAGGTATAGAATGACGTGAGGTTCATCTCCAGCTAATTGCATGGAGAGATCCTCTTGATAGGATTGCTCGATGGCATGTAAGGCATTCCTGAATCGCGGAATTTCTAGGCAATGATGGGTGTAGTGTCCATAATGGCCACAGATAGCACATGTATGATTGGTATGCAATGCCTTGCCTTGTTTTTTCATGGCTAGTTCCTTTTTACATGAACTTGTTGCCATGATATTTACTGCAGAGCTAAGGAGTGGTTTTAATCCGTCCAATTCTGGCCAAATATGGGTAGGGTGGCCTACTATGTCACATATGGCTCAAGGTTGTAATTCCCGTTGCATGGTGGGATTCTCTACCTTCTTTCCTCTTTTATTGGGGTTATTGGTCATAACCAGCGGCTTTGCGATGGGAATTTCCTTTGAAGGGACGTTTGCGATAGTCTCTGGAACGGGTGGGGCCTCCTCTGGAATGAGGGGGATTAACCCTGTAGAGGTGATGTGCATGGCTCCGATCATGGTAGGAGGGACCAGGTATGAAAATGGAATTACAAATGATAAGTTTGGTAACACCACAATATACAATACTTGTTGTGACACAAAACCAGGTGGGGGATAGAGGAAAGGGGTTTGGGAGGCGGCGTAGGCTAGAGAAGTTGTCGTATCCGAGGACTCAGTATCGTTACTGCTTCTCTCCACCTCTTGGCTGGCTTCAATGCTTGATGTGGACATCATGCACATCGGGGCCTATGTGACACACTGACATCAGATGATGACTCTGGTATGATGGGGGGATCTCCTAGGAATGACCCAAGGATGGATGGCGGTTTGAACTCGCCAAGGCCATATTCTTCGTACCGTCTAAGCATCGCAGCAGATGTGCCTACATAGGGTAGGACAACATCTATATTTGTCAAGGGTCGCTTATCGTGGTATGTCAATTAGTTGACAGTAATGATGCAGTCCTCATGGGGGAACATCATAGTCTGAAAGATAGAGGAGGCCATGACTGACATGGCATACATATAACTCCGGACAAGGAGTATATTGTAATCCAGTTGAGCATCCAAGACTTTAATGTCTATAAGGACCGTCTTGCCGGCTAAGCACACTGGGACATTTTGGTAGAGATCGACTGGAGCTTAAGTGCGACCGTCATATGCTCTAAGCGTGATGTCTGATGGCTTTAGTTCAGGAGACCCTAACTTTTTCTAGACATTCTTTCACATGATGCATGTGGACACACCTTCGTTAATGATACATCGGTGAATAGTGATGTTTTGAACTAACGTCGGTATCTGGAAGGCGACCATTGAAGGAATCCTAGGGGTGGTTTTGTCTAAATCGAAATCCATTAGGCACAAATCGACAGGCTCGATGGCACCTAATGTAGAAATTAAGGCTTCCTTTGCTTTGGGCATGATTGTAATACCTCCAAAGCTGACATGCCTGCGAGAGATTGAGCTAGATCATCCAAAATGTTATAGCTATTGGCCGCTTTGGAATGGTTTCCTGCCCACCTAGTTGGTCCCTTATCCATTTTTGGCAAAGGTTCAATAGGCATATTTAATATGGTCAATGGTGTTGTTGGTGCACTTGTAGTAGCCCCTGGCGAATTGGTGTTTATTGGGGTCTCGTAATTTCGGTTCCGTGTCTAAAAAAAATGTTCTTTGCCAGTCATGTAGATTTCATGGTTGTTTTATCCAAAATCCTCAGGATTTGTTTGCTGATGTTGGGTGATAATTGTCCCTTGATGGGGGAAAGGCTCATGCATGACGATTATCTGTTGTGAGGATTCCCCTTCTCCACGATTACGTTGCAGCTTCTTCAACTCAGGGATACTGTGACAATGGTGAGTGTAATGGTCGTACTCGCCACAAATTGAACAAGAGTGGTTCGTCCGAAGGTTCGCCCTCTTGTTCTAGCCTTGGGAGTTGCTCAACTCTTAGTCTTGGTTTCGGTTAGAATTGCCTCTAGCCTGAGACCGCGGAGGGCATTATGGATTATTGGCCCCCTGTCCAGTATTTCCCTTAGGCTTGTTTTTTCCTTTTTCCCTAGCCTCATTAGGAGGATAGTTCAGATTCTCCTGATTGTATGATTGGTGCGATTGTGCTTGGGAAGGTTGCATAAAGTTCACCTGTGCATTATTCTACATGGGTGGGTTTTGTGCTGGGGACTGGGCATATTGCGGTCCTTGTCCCTTGTTTATGAATGGTTGTTAGGGGGAGCTCTTATGTCAACATGTCTAGCTGCATACTGGGTCCCCTTAGCTAGAGGATATGGACCTCCTTGTTGATGGTGGTGCAATGACGCCCTATTGGTCATGATTTGCGAAGGTGCATGATGAATTTGGTAGTTGGGTTGCGGGATCTTCTGGTTGAAATCATATGCATAACCCAGGTACTGAACATTGCTGCTTAGGTGATTTTGGGTCAATGACCCAATCAAACCACCTACAGAGTTAGACACACCTGGAAATTCTTGTAAGTTTGTAGGCGTGGGGTTTTAGGAAGGATATTGTAAATATATCTTGATTATGTATAGATCAGCTCGAGTTATTGGGCCTTACTGATGGTGTCCTCTTCGGATGTGGGCTTTTGGGTTGCCACATCCTTTGTAATCTCTGCAGTGAGAGTTTTCAAGAACAGATCCAACAGAACTTGATCGTCGAGTTTGGCTTTGCATAAACTACGATGCCGTTGCCATTCATGGAGATGGTCCGAGATATGGATGGCATCCGAGATATGGACGGCAGGTGTCTGCCTAAAGTGGGTCAGCAATTCCATCCCGGAATCATGGTGGATGGGTAACTAAAAATAGGTAAGGAACATAGAGTGAGGGCGCTAAAAGTTCCATGCGTAGCAGATGGTTTCTCCACATACCATTTCGTCATTGATCTGGTTAGGGTGCGCTGAAATGGTCTACGTCGAATAGTATCGTTAATGATTTTTTTCGATGAACACCACAGGTGGAAAGTCATAACATGATTTCAGAGGTCTTCTACTTGCTTTCCTTCGAACTTTGGAATGTCAGAAGGGAGTTTCATGGGCATGGATGGCCATATTGGATTGTGTGCAATAGGGTCGTTTGTTAGCTTGGTTAAATCTGACAGGTTTAATGAAGCTAAGAATGGTGACTGTGAATTGAGAGCCATTGTACACTGTGAAGACACAATATTCTGGTTAGGTATAGGGTTTTTCTGCGATACACATGGCTGTGAGTTCACTTGGATTCCTGAATGGGTAGCGCTCCTATGCCCCCTAGGGGTTGGGGGAGGAGTGGAATGTGGCGACCCTATGGGGGTGCACACTGGTGTGGCGTACGGTGACCGTCGAGGGTTCCCAACTAAATATACCTTGATATAGGATGAATCTATATGGGTGGTAGTGTTCCATCTTTGACACCTAAATGGAAAAATACCTGGAACCCCTCCCGATAATGGGGGGAGGTCCAAAAGACATCTAGAACAACGAGGTCCCATTGGGTCCGTTATGGCGTCGAATAGGTATGGTTTTGGAATATTTGAGAGGATGGAGATTATAATCAAAGAAAAAATCCGATCATATACGTAAAACAAAGTGAAAAATGAAAGGTAAAATTTTCGTTTAGATTAATCCTATGTAACCAGTCAATCAAAAAATATGGTTTTTGTTGTTTTCACTTATGATACTCAAATCCTGGAAGACCTAATCGTCCTCACACTCTAAATTATAACTGGGCCTTGAGAAGATATCTGGCGAATGCTAGCACAACGTCCCGAAGGAACTGGCGACACCCCCAGTCAATCAAAGAAAATTGACCAAGGTAAAGGTAGAGGATCTAGTGTTGCCTGCACCGTCACTTATAGAGAAGGATGCCCTAGTTTTGGTCACTAAGTGTTGTCCTCCCATGTGAGCATTCGAGCCTTGAGATTCTTGATAATTCAGCTATCGGTGCCGAGTATTAGACAGGTCAGGTAGCCCCGAATAATACCACACGCACTAGGCCTAAGCTTAACCCCCTCTGAATTGGGTCTTTGTGGTGCTCGGGTATTCTTTTCTGTGGGTGGATAGATAGATTTAAAAGTTCCCTAAAAATTTATCTTCTATGTTTCAAGGTGTAAACTGACCATGGCAGCTTGTTGGATGCCTACCCCCTTAGTCCTAACTTCAACTATAAATTCTCTTGTGGCCCTTGTGGGGAGAGTTTAATGAGTTTAGTTAAGTTAGTTTTAGGGAGGCTTTGATTCACTTAAGGTGTGAAAGTGTGTGATCAAGAGGTGAATAATAGCATTATTTTAACATGTGGATATGCGGTGATCCTTTCCAAATCCCCTATTAAGCTACGTTTGGTTATTCCTTGCTCAAAAGCAAAACATGTGCAGATATGGGTCGCTTACAATGTTGCCTAGTGAATCTAAATGATCAACTAAAGGGGATGGAAAATTATCAGCAGAGAGTGTTCATATGCTTGCCTAGGGTCACCAAAAGGTTCTTAGGCAGCAGAGATTACTTGCTCTCTAAGTGTAATTAAATCCTAACTTCTTGAATCCTAGTTCCAAAAATTGAACTAAAATTAATGACTTTAAACTAGGAAAACTGAAAAAATTTAGCCAAGCATGTGTGGACTAGGGCCACTTACTTTGGTTGATTACATATGTGTTTTTTGGTGTCTAAATTCATAGAACATAGGTTATTTCAGAATGTAAGTTAATTGCCCCCTACTTAAACTATGTGTTCACTTTGTGAAAATCAACTTTGAAATTTTAAAACTAACACCTAAAACTACAGAAGGCAGCCAAGAGTGAGTTTTAACAAGTCATGGGACACCTCACACAGTGCTGGAAAACTTCTTATGGCCTTCCAGTCACTTTACAAATAGGAAATGAAAGGAAACGACAAATATTTTCTACCTCTGGTTTCCGCGCGCCAAAGTCTCACAAATGCGCACAGTCTTCCCGCAGGTCACTGTTGAACGTGCGCGATCGGGTGCGTCTATCTGTGTAAAAGCCGCGCAAACTTCCTACAACAAATTTTTGGAGCTCCTGAGCTTCGGCCTCTCATCGAGGGTGAAGAGGTGGAGAAGAAGAGAAGAGGGGTTGTTCAAGTCAAACTCTAGAGCAGAGAAAGATGTCTCTGCAAAAGGAACAACCACATTAACTAGGAAGTAAAATCAGTGGAGTCACCAATCCTGTGTTGGTGTATTTGGTGCATGAATGTACCAATCCACACTTGCTTAAGATGAATGGTTATTTCCTCTTAAGTTCTTGGTCACAGGAAGATAAACAAAAGAGTTAACAGGTTAGTGAACATGACATAAAACAAAACACACTAGATAATGACATAGTATGCATATGTAGAGAGAAAACAAAGCTAAACTAAAAAAATAAAATGAAAGCTCATATAGAGTCAAACAACACAATAATACCAACGATGGCATCTATGTCCCCTCTTATTGTGTGCTATTAGGAATAAAAGGTAGAATGTTTACACACTTGCCAAGGGGCCCTCAGAACTAGGGATTTCTAAGACTCGATGCAAGGAATTTTTTACCTTTGAGTTGCCTTGGTGCAAGGTCCCTCTCTCTACTCCAAAGGATTGGAGTTGTTGGATGGCCAACAACTGAATCCCCTCTCTACCTCTGCTCCAGATCACACACTACTGGATTGCTTGGAAACAATTTTGGCCAACATAACAATGTGCTCTCCATTTGTTCATCTCTTGGTGGCCATTTATAGATGAATTCAAACTCTCCTTCCCTCTCTTGGTGCATTGGTGGATGGTGACCCAAGAGAGGGGGATGATTCCATTGTGTACCACATTATTCCATTGTGTGCTCCCTTGAGGTCCCAAGGAGGCTTAGGCGGTTGACCTTGGGTAGCCTCAAGTGTGGGATCAATTTCCTAAAGTGTGCCTTGTGGTCCCGGAAACTGACTTCCGCCACTCTCAGGTCCATGCGGCTTTTTGAGGGAAAGCTGCGAAAATGCGCGCAAAGGTGCATTATGCTAGTTTCTTGAGTGCGCAATTTGATTTTTCTTTTGGACCTTATAGATTCTTTAAATTCTTCAGATTCTCTAATGTGTCTCATCTCTATAAATCCTTCTGCCTGACATTTAATAATGTCATCTTTGCTTGTCCAATTTTCCAGTGATAACACATATCTGAAGGGAACACTTTATTTTGGTGTTTTTTATACTGATAAATCTGATGTTGAGTTGGAAGGTTTTTACGATTCATATTGGGCTGGAAATCCTATTTATATAAGTTCACCCTCTGGATATGCATTCAATTTAGGATCGAGGATCATATCATGGAGCATGAAGAAACAACCAACTATTTCTTTGTCATTCACAAAAGCTTAATACAAATCCTTGACCAATGCAACTTGTGAAGCTATTTGGTTAAGGATGATTCTTGAAGATGTTGGAGAAAAACAAAGAGAACCAAAAGCATCAAATGTGACAACCAGAGTTCCATTCAGCTCACAAATAATCCAATTTATCATGCTAGAACAAAACATATTGAAGTTCAACATCATTTTGTAAAGGAAAAGTTACAATCAAATGAGATTTATTTACTTTATTGTAATACAAGTGAGAATGTAGTTAACATCTTTGCCAAGCCTCTTGGAAAGATGAACTTTGAAATATGTACACAACAACTAGGAATTGCCGAAAATTCATTTCTCCATTAAGGGGGGATGTTGGAATAATTTCAAAATGGTGAATCCAGATAGAGTTGATGAGTTGTGCTCTCGCAGTTAGTGTTTGAGTCTATCTATCATGAGTTTTGTCTTCATAGTTGGTTTTGTGAGTTGGTGATATGAATTATTTGGATCTAGATTGTCCTAGAGGTTGTCTATGTGTGTTTATATAATGTACTGGTTGTCTATGTTTTATTCTATGTAGAGGTTTTCTATGTTTTATTCTTAGATTCTCTCTAATTATCTAATTAGAGTAACCTTTGGAAGGGAAAATTATATTAGATTATAGCATCCCCTATGCTACATTTTGTTGGGTGTGTGTTATATTTTTTCCACAACTAGTCACACACACGGGGGGCGACAGCCCCTGCTCGTTGCATCTAAGTGCTGTCATCCGTGAATTTTTTTTTTTTGCACCCTATAATAGGTGGGTGGACCTACCTATGGTTTTGTGCATGGGTTTGCACATGGTTTTGGGCATGGTGGTTTTCTATCTATGGTATTTTGTAGATCTAGTCAAGGGAACTACATTTATGTTCTAATCGAGGGTTAATGGATTGGGTTTATGAATGTTTCAACATGTATATATATATATATATATATATATATATATATATATATATATATATATATCCGTGTGTGTATGTATATGTATCCGTATATGTATATATATATATATATATATATATATATATATATATATATATATATATATATATTGTAACATTGAACATAATATAATGAAAAAATCAATTTGGTAGTCCTCATTTCGGGCTCGAGGGAAAAATCTTTGTGTATATTTGTTTAATGTTTTATGTTCTTACAATTGTTTATTTTCTGTTTTTAAGAATTCGTTTGCAGATCATTTCTCTACATGGTTAAAACCTACACATTTAGTGTACAACATGCCCACTTAGTTATTATGTTTTAACTAACCACATAATGATCTCTAACTAACTATGATCACAAGTAGGTGTTACTTCAACATACTCCCCCTTAAGATTACTTTTGAACTAAATACACATTCTCCATCTTTGCTTTACATGCTCAATACTGTTTGTTTATGTATCTGCAAACACAAAATATTTCACTCTTCCTACACCATGACCAATCATCATCATGGGTTTTCTATGGTTGACCCATAACCATTATACCTATAGGTTTTTTCTTTCGCTTACCCTCAACTATTTTTGTGGTTGACCCATAACCATTATACCTATGGGTTTTTGTTGTAGCTTACCCTCAACTATTACAAGTGATTCCAAGTAAAACTTTTTAAGGAATTTTTATCTGCATCTAAATTTTTCTTTTAGGGGTGTTTTCATGTGCATCTACATTTATCTACATCTATAATGCTATTATTCTTACCTTGATTCTTTTGTTTCTTCGTCCCTTGCATGTTTTCCATCTTTCTTTGTTCTTTGTGTCTTCATCTCCCACTTTTATTTTCCCATGGTCCTGCGTCAATCTCTTTGTCATCATCTTCTTTCATGAGTGGTGATTATTTTTTCTATTGCATCAATCTCTTTGTCATCGACCTCTTTCATAATGCCATTCTCTTTGTTCTTTGCTATTGCATCTTTATCACTATTATAAAATTCTTTCATCATTTTGTTAGTTGCTACAACCTTCATTTGTCATGGAGTCGTCTTATTTTTCCTTCTTGTACTTTGATGCTTCCTGCAAATTGTTTATTTGATGTCCATATAAAAAGGAATCCATCTACTGAAATACATTAGTACTACAACTTATACTTGATAGTTCTTAGGAATCCTTTTAGGTGGCATGATTCATAAACTTAAACCCTCTCTTCATTATAATTGATCCTCACCTTCTGAGATTATCCCAACTTTCTAAGATTATGCCTACCTTATGATTAATTCCAAAATTTGATGTCACGTCATTTCTCTACAAGAGAGGATACACGCTACATGATTACTACCATTTGATGTCACATTATTTCTCTAGAAAAGATTATACAAGCTACATGACTACTACATGCATGGTATGAATTGATAGAGCTTAACAAACACTAGGGGAAAAACAACTTGTCTATGTTTATACTTTTACATGACCACAACTTTCTAGGGTATGGGGTACAACCAAACATACACCCCTTTAGAGAAAACCTCATTAATGCTTATTTACTTCTCATGGCTATATGTACCTTTTTGCTTTAATTCTTCAAGTGAAGTTTTTCTTCTTACGTTTGAAGTGAATGACCTCAACTTTCATAAATCCTTTAATCAAATACACTAAATATGCAAATCTTTAAAATAATGGATGCACATCCACTTGCCTTGGAATTTTACCATGTTTTTTAACTCTAAAATTTATTAATTTCACAGTCAACCATTTACTGCTTTAACTCTTCAAGTGAAGTCTTTCTTCTTACGTTTGAAGTGAATGACCTCAACTTTCATAAATCCTTTAATCAAATACATTAAATATGCAAATCTTTAAAATAATGGATGCACATCCACTTGCCTTGGAATTTTACCATGATTTTTAACTCTAAAATTTATTAATTTCACAGTCAACCATTTACTTTGTGAAGATAAACGAAAAGAGTGGCCACTAATCCAACATTTTCTTTTAAATCTACAAATAATAAATATTATGTGAACAATGCACATCTCAACCCCGAACTTTTCTTTTAACTTTAAGAGTAATAACTAATTGTTGGCTTTAATAGCCTTAAAACAAACACATGTACAAATAAACATGAAGAATAAGAACAAAAATAGATAGAGTTGTAAACTATAGAAAAAGAAATTTTATTAGATTATAACATCCACTGTCATATTTAGTGTATAACAAATTATAGTTGATCATAACAATTATGATAAAAATGACAAGATCAAATTTATTAAGTAATATTAGTTAGCTCTACAATGAAAGAATACACAAAGTTACAATCCAAACAATATATAGCTTACATACTTTTTATTTCTCCATTAATTCTAACAAACCCTAATAGAAATTTGACATTTTCAACCTATTTATAAACCTAGAACCATCCTATCTTCAAAATGTTAAAGACCTAAAACCATCCTATTGTTCATGTTGCACACATGCGAACTTATGCAATCTTTCATGCCACTCCAACTAGATATTTTTTATGAAATATGTTACGCAATATTTCATGCTACTGCCACTCACATTTTCTACGGGATGATTTTTATTTTATATAGTTTAGAATGTTTAAATCTCCGGTACCTCCATCTCTCTTTACATGGTCGTTTTACCGATGCCATACTTGCTTATTTAAATGGGTATACGACGGTCACCTATGACCAACAATTACTTCAATTTTTTTTTTGCTATGGAAGTTCTGGAAAGCGAAATAAAATTAGAACTGTGTCTGCGGGGATTGTACGCCAAAATGAAATTACATGGAAGACATTTTTTCTTAATTTTAATATTCAAGAATAATATTTGGGATGAATTGTTGACAATATTTTTTTACACTTTTTTGCTGGAATATTTATTTTTTTCCCAATCACACGGTTACATCAAACTTTCGTGTAAAGAATACGCGGAATATGTCGAGGGCAATCCGCCACCATCAAGCATCCTGATTGTACTTTCGGGTCATAATGATGGACATTTTTTTCACAATCACGTGGTTTCATAAATGGTGGGCCGCTAAGTTCAAGAAAGTTATTTTTTCGGTATTCTTTCTTTGAATGGGGTGATATGATATTTTTGAAATTGTATTTTTAAATATCGAAAATAATTCAGTGTGACAGAAAAATGTACAAACAAGATTAATTTATTTTTTTTTAAATATTTATGGCTTTTATCTTTAGGATTCTTAAGGAAATGTCCAAAATATATGAAAGCTAGTTATGTTAATGCCAGATATTATTATTATTATTATCTAATTTTAAAGTCATGGCTGATTATTATTATTATTATCTAATTTTAAGGTCATGGCTAAGTTAGATATTAAATTTTAAATTGGTGCATGTGACTTTTTTGTTTGTGAGATATGAGACATAGTGATTTGACTACTAAATTTACAAAGTTATATATATTTTACTCCTCTAATTTTAAACACGTCATCTTAACCATTAAACCCACTCTTACATTAACCATTAAACCCACTCTTACATTACCCATCCAAATTAATTATAAATTTAGATGATAAAAATGCTGCTTCAAAGTCAAATCAACAACAGTTGAACATGTGACAGGTCCATGCCTGTTGCATCGCCCATCTATAAATTGATAGTGATTTCACGTGATCCGAAGTGAGGATTCAAAGTCAACCATTAACCGTTGAATATGTGGCAGACTCGCAGGCCCAGCCGATCACCGGGAAGTGCAATAGGATGACCTGCGGGCCCGCGGAGTACTGCATCGTGTGTGAATGGGTTTTGACTCAATGAATTAAGGTGCAATTTATGGGTGAGATTTTTTGTTTTTTTTTTTGAATTTTGGATTTAACTTGGTAAAAAATATTTTTGAAAAATTTTACAGAATGTTTTTGAATTTAATTGGTTGAGAATTTTGTAATGATTTATTGAAATTATAAGTTTAAGTTTAATTGTGAATTTTTTTATTATAAAACTGTCTCAATTTTTTTCAAAATATTGAATTCATATACATAATATAAAAAATCAATTTTAACAATACAAATCAAAATTCTGATTATAAATCTAACCAATCTATCAGAAATTCTAAAAAAATATTACATATTAACACTATTAGAAAAAAAATTTCTATAAAGATCTGTTAATATTCTCCAATATCTTGGGTGCTTGGAACGGCATGACTTCGACTGCGACGTGGGTCGTCAAATTTTAAATTTGATGGTTTCGACCAATTTCATTTTCAAAATTAAATGAGGAGTGTTGATGTTCTTTACCGATAATTAACCAACCCTATTTGACAGCCAACGGGTAATTGCCCATCAAATTCCAACCCGTCCGACTACTGCCGTTTCAACCAAGTTTTAAATAACACCGCACTCAATTGTCTTTCTTGTCAGAAGCTTCCACATTATGCCGGATATCTTGTAAGCCATCCACTGCCAGGCTGCCAGCTATCTATATAGTGGACAAGTCTAGGGATTACCATGAGGTGACATGTCGTTGAAAACTTTAATAACCCAACACTTTGCATTAACTCTCGAACTCCGAAAAATTTATCATCCGTGTTATAAACAGGAAGGCTCTCTTGTTCAATGCATTGTTGCGTTTTAATCAGAGCAGTTCTTTGCAGAGATGGCCGCCGCCTCACAAGTTTGTCAGAATAAGCGAGCCAGAGATGAGTATTGGAACGGTGAACCGGATTTGCCAGATGGCAAGAGAACCAGTAGCGGAAGGTTGAGGCATGATGATGATCTCATTGGCTTGCTTGAGAAGATCGATAATATAGATGATAATCACAGGAATTCAGAAGAAACCGCCACTGTGATTCAGCTGGAGGGCGAAATGAGGCTCAACGGTGTTAACAAGTCTGTGCAAGATGAAAAGGCGCAAACAGATAATAAAATTGAGGGCAGTATTGATGTGATGGGTTCAAATAAGCAAGGCAAATTAACTGCAGACATGTATTCTGAAACAACCTCGGTGACATCTGACATAGGAGACTTCACGTATTACGAAGATGTTCGCGCAGAGCTTGATTTCTTTGTACACGATATTACTCGGAATGAACTTGGAATCATCATTCAGAACCATATCGATGGAGATTCAATGCGTCATATTATGCATTTGGATGCCGTGCAAGACAATGTTGAGACGAGCGAGTTTTTCTATGGGTCTCTGTGGGAGGATGATATTTGGCACTTAAATGAACAGCTGATTGTTCAAAATGTTTCTGAATCACCACAGCAAGAAGAACTTGGAGGCACGGGAGCCGAGTTTCTTGACATTTGTATCTAGACCTTCCGACGTGTCAGCGCCATTGAGAAAAGATTGGAACTTAAAAAATAATCAGATACAAGACTCTCGCCTCATTTTGTACGTAACTTTTTGTGAACTGTCATAGCCGTGTGTAACTTGGCTCTCAAAATTGTATGTCAAAAATCGAAAGTCTTCGTTTCAGATTGTTTAATGATATCTATGTTTTCACAAGGGTTTTCGTTTCACATTGTCTAATGATATCTATGTTTTCACAAAGTTCTCGCATTTGTTTATTCATTTTGAGGAAATGTTGTGGATAAAGGAAAGGGCTTTCCCAACGCCTTTTTCCTTGCCCTGAATTGATAACTGATCTATTCAGTTCGACTTAGTTTTGTTTCTGAAATATATTGTGAAGGCACGGAAATACTATCGATTTCTGCTCTTTTCTTACGAGTTTCATGACAACGTCATATTACAGCTAAACCAGCTTTCTAAAGATTGTTATATTTTAAGGAAATTTTATCATTGATGTTAATGGCTGTGGGTTTTCTTTGTTTTGTTGTTTTCTTTAATTGATCGGAGATACTCTTTTAAATCTCGATCTTTAGTGCATCGAATCAGTTGCTGTGGATACAATTTTCAAATGCATCGAATTAGCTACAGTGGATTCAAGTTTCAAATGGGCGTATGTTTGTCGTACGATTCTTGGAATCGCGCCAACCGAATCCAGCATATCACACTGAGCTTGATTTCTCGTTTATCTTCTGTCGTCTAACTCCAGAAATTAACTCACGCCCATTCGGTATATTCTGAAATCCCTGGAATTAGCTAATACGCAGTCGAGATTCCCTAATTATAGCTAATACGCAGTCGAGATTCCCTAATCCCTTTAATGTCTTTTGATTTGCTACAGTCAACGAATTCGTTCGGCTTCCAAATTCCAATAGCAAGTTAAAATATAAAAGATTTTTGTTATTTAAATGGGGCTTTTCTGTTATTTAAAATCGCTTTTGATTTTATATGTAGGTTCAATACTTAGAAATGTTTTTTTAAGCATTGTGAAGAGTTCACAATTATTCCAACAAATTTTTATTTAATTCAGGGTATAATAAACCTAAAAATATACTTGGAAAACCCTCAAAATATATAGCAAATAGATTATAACTTCAAATTAGATAATTTTTCATTATTCTCTCAACCGGCTAGACTCACCATTCTCTCAGCTCACTATGCAGTATTCCAAATCTGAAAAAATCACTAAATTTTATTTGATGGTTTCTGCAACTTTAGTGTTCGTTTTAATCACTTTTACACCACAAATCACATCACCCTACCTATACTAGGCAATCAGTCCAATTCATGGAAACCATTAAGTATGGGATTTCCGTGAAATCAAGAAATACAGTACTATTACAGTGGATGTAGTTCTCGATTAGGCGGATATAGTGAATCATTTAAACAAGGTGAATTCGTGTGGTTATAAATTAATTTAATATGTTTTTAGTTTTTGTTTAATTTCTATGAACTAAAATTGTATGGGGAGCGGTCGTCATTAGCAGTAAATGGCACATAATAAAAATTATGTAAAGGGTGATTAAGTTTTTCAGGCTCTTTGCGATAACAGGTCAGAATTAATCAGATTAATTTTCAACTCAATATTAAAATCATAAAATTAGCTTAATCTAATATATAAATTAATTTTAAGTTTAATATTTTAAAATAATTTAATTATGTTTAAAAAATATTTGATAAAATTTATTTAATATTAAATAATTATATTTTTACCAGAAATAAAATCAAATAAGATATAAAAAATTATTTATTTGGGAAACTCATTACTTCAAAGAAATTGAAATTAATTTAGAAATGCTTTAATCTTTTTTTTTTATTCTCTTATTTTAAAATTAAACTCATTATTTTAAATAAATTGGAAAAATTAATCTCCCAGATGCTTTATTCTTACTTTTCTTTTTCTTTTCTTTTAAAATTTTAATTATAAGAAACATAGATACCTAAAATTAATTGAAAAGTAGCATAAAAATATAAATACAATGTAAAATGAGAATATCTTTCTTTTCTATTTTGAAGACCTGAACATCACAAGGTACCTACTTGGAAAGATGCATTTAACAAAGTGAGAGGAGATTTTAAGTAGGGATGTAATTTGACAGAAAAATTGTTCGAGTAATTTGTCAGTCAAAACTGTCAAAATCCTTAGTTGAACTTGTTAAAACTGGTGGGGAGGTGTTAAAACCGTCAAATTTAACGGGTGAATTCCAATCTATTTTTCAATCGAGATTAAATATTGATTAATGATACAAATAAGGTTGAAAAATGTATTTTATTTAATATATAAATTAGGCTATAATTTTCACCTGATTTTTGAGACCATGATGCTAATTAGAGTATTTTAATGCATACAAAATGGTCATACTTTTATGTAAAAAAAAAATGTTACTTGCATATGTAAGTAATAAAAAATATATTTTTTTTTCAAATTTATTTTTCTATTTTGTTTTATTTAAAATTTAATATTAAAAGTAACTTAAATTAAAATTATTAAATTTGATATTATTTTAATGTTTAGAAAATTTTCAAAAATCAAAATTATTTTATATTTATGAATAAAATTTAATTCACATAATTTTATAATCTTTTTTTTTCTTTTTAAGTGAAAATATAATTTGAATTATAAGAATTAGTAGACATTGACAACTTTCACCACCCAAATCATACCAACTATAACTCACCACTAAACTAAAATTATGGAAAGTAAACATTTTTATATATACTACTAAAAATTCCAAAACCTTATGCTTTATAGATGAAATTTAATAAGAAAATATGAAATAAAAATTTTAATTTTTATAAAGAATGTTGCCATAAGGAACAAACCAATTACTATCCTATGTTTGAAATAAAAAAATTTCATGAGTGAAGGTTTCTTGATGGGAAAAATGTGCTTTGTTCATTAAAAACTATTTATTCAAGTGTTCTCAATGTTCTTGTATTGGCTATGGCATCTTCATCTTGATTATTAGATCTTAGAATATGAAAGAATTTTCAATAGGTGAAATAAGTTTGCAGTTTATTGATCACATGGCATGATTTATTATCAGGTGGAAGAGAATTAGGGAGCATGTTATCAATTAAAAGTTTTTCCCTAAAATACAATTGTTAACAAGACTGTAAATTTAAGTTGTTCAAAATGCTTTTTTTAAGTGTATAAATAGATTCAACATCATAAAAAAAACCCTTGTGCATTTTATTTTTGCAAATTACATTGCTGAAACTAAAAATTGCAAAAAATTCCAACCCAATTTCCATCAAAATTAACCAAAAAAAACTTTCAATTTCTAACGATTAAACTATGTCTAGGAATTAAGACTATAACTATTATTAAGAACAGTATATTAAATGATCAACTAAGAGTTTTTCTCCCACAACAATAAAAACATTATAGGTTTTTTTTTTTTCAAAGTAAAAAAACATTATAGGCTTACTCAAGGCTAAAGAAATCGAGCATATATTTCTGCTAAATTATTAGAAATTAATTTTCTCTAAGCAAAAAATCATCCCCGCCGCAATCCTGCCAACAGTGATATGACATTACAATCTTATAAAAAAATTATAAGAAAAATCAAACAAACTCATAATTATATTATACTTTTCCATCCTAATGAGTGTATGCTCTGGCATGTATCTACTTTTCTTTACAAAATTTAGGGACCCTGGTAAGTGTTTTCAAAAGCGTAAGCACAGTTCTAACCGTAGACTGTGCGCAGTAAGCATATATCTGTTTTTCTTTACAAATTTCAAAGGCCGTGCCGTGGTGGTAATGTTTTCAAAATTGTACACGAAAACGATAGAGTCAGTTGTAAGCGTAGACTCTGGTGCAAACGGGTCGCTGCATGCATGCAGTGAGGAGATGGATTCGGACGTGCCAATGGCTCTCAACGTGCAGTGACAGGTCGTTTCCCGTGTGGGGTAGGTGAAAGCAATTTTGTGGGTACTAGTTTACTTAATGGTTCTAGGTTTAAAAGTTGAACTTAAGCAGAGCATTGGTGAGGAAGTTATAAAGATAGTACTGCGGTATGTTGATGAGTACCGCACGGAATTGATGTGTCAAAGATTATAAAATGGTTACACGTATCGATATTTAAATATGATACAGTGGAGGAGGTGAAGACATTACTCATATCAGAGATATGTGTTTATGGGTGAATTGAGGATAAATATAATTAGTGGTACACTTTCATATGCATAGTGTATTTTGTTTATATATATCGGGGTGTTGTTTCTTTGCTCTTCATTGATGGTATATTGAGTTCAATTCCATGCAGGACACATTCACAAAATATATGGTGTGTGGGTGAAGATGTTTGGTTTTTTACTAGAATTTTCTACGATGCACATACTTACAATGATTGGCAATTGCATTGGCAGATGTATGTTTGTTGATCTAAAATGTTTAAGGGTATACGACAAATGAGTGGCTTGGGTCCTGGTTGAACTTTCATTCTCAGGTGGCTTTCCTCCATTCATTGATTTGGTCTAGGAACACATTGTTCATCGGCAACGACTCGACTACTGGCATATTCATTTTTTGTGTCACTTATGTCATCAAACTGGCCATCTGATGAGGTCGTGTCACCGGGTTTAGGAGACTCTCAACCTTTCAGTGGACATCATAGTGCAGGGAACGTGTTCAAAAGCGTGGCCATGTCGTCGTTGTTCAAAAATCAAGGTATGTCCCCTTATGACGCTTCTGCCCATCCGTTTCATGATGTTGTGAATAATATGGGGGGGCCTGATGGTCTGCATGCGCTATGGTGTTGGGACGCCGGGAGATCTATATCGCCTCCTAGTGGGAGGCATTGCCCTGATATGAGAGCAGATATCACCCATCCACCTCTGAGTCTCCCTCACAATTCTTCGCATGACTATCTAGGACCCCGGGAAGGATCGCCTTCGAATCTTGCACCTCTACTGTCATCCAACTTGCCGAATGTCCCTAATATTCCTATTATTCCTACTAAACTCGGGAATTCAGACTCCCCTGCCCAGCCTTTAACACCCCATAATTCGATTGGCAGCGACCTGGAGTTTATGCTCCTTAACCCGGTGGCTGATATGGTCCCTCTCACTATTCACCGTGATTGTCCTGCTTCTCCCACAATTGTCATAAGCTTGGCCTCTATGAGCAATGTTATTATCAGGAAGGGGAAAGGGCGTCTGCGTCTTAAGAAAAAACCCATTCCCGACGAGACAATTGAGTCGGGTCTGCTCACTGGTAACTTCACGGAAGTCCCTGTGTCTCTTGTTTTTGATAGGGTCGTGTTGTAGCCACTACAACACCCTCCGAAATTTGGCACCTGTTTGAAATTTTAGAACCCCTGACCACTTTTGATAAAGGCAAGTATGTTTCAGCCTCGGCCATGAACCTCAAGAAAGCCCACCTCCAAAAGGTATTTTCAAAACCAATTAATAACTCCAAGTTTTCTAAGCTAGTCGCAAAGTCGCTCTCCTTTCAATTTTTAGGCATTTCCAACCCCGCGACCTTGCGAACCAGAGACCTCCAGGTCACAAGGTCACGAGCCTGATTCAAACGACTACGCGACCTTGCGACCTAGCGACCTCCAGGTCCCGAGGTCGCAAGGTTTCACCCATGCCCAACTAAGCCCAATTCGCAACTTTGCGACCTCCATTAATGACCACACGTGTGACCCCTTTATTAATAAAAGGGTCATGTAGGTCGCATTTGACCTGCGCGACGAAGCGAATGAGACGCCTGACAAGCCAATCAAAGTGCGATGTTTCCGTCGCTTGCCGGCGGGGCCTCGACCGGCGATCGATCCCCACGGTGGCGCGGCGGACGCTCGACCGGCAATCGCCGAGAAATCGCCCGGTGCCGGCGGTCTCGATGCGCAGCGGACCGCGAAAAAACCTCGCCCGGCGAAAAAACCTCGACCTCAACGAACGGACGCGCGAACCTCGCCCGGCGCGCGGAGGAAGCAAGCAGACGCGCGAACCTCGCCCGGCGCGCGGAAAAACAGACACGAAAAGATCAAAACGATGGCCCGACAACCTTCGGGCGTTTGTAGATAAAAAACGGAGTTCGAGAAAATTCCGGCGAGTTCGGTAGAACTGCAAGTGGGTTCAAACCTCCCGGCAAGGGAATTAGGCTGTTTCGGGCCGTCCTGGGTGCGCCGATATAATGATTCAAGGATTAGAAGTGAAACATACTAAAATAGTTCGGCCAAACTATTATAAAGTTCGGCCGAACTTTATAAAAGGTTCGGCCGAACTATTGCCGAAAAAAAAATTTTGCCCCCGATTCTCACAAAAGTGTAACCCAGCTTCACGTTTCCGCCCTGAAACCTCCTGTTGTTTCCTTTTTCATTGGTTGTTTCCTTACCTGCCCTAGGCCTAGGCTATTAATTGTCCTAGGCTCCACTCAATTGCAACCCCAGCCCTCACTATCACTCCAGCTAGGGTTCCCCTTCCCCTTTCTAATCCCATCCTGCCTAGACCCATCTTGAACCCCTCTTGTCTCCTCATACCACTATAGGTCCCCCTCCCTGCCCTTCTTGTGAGCCTTCCAACATTGTTTTACTCTCTTCCTTAGAGTTTTCTCCTTTGCTTTCCACATCTTCCCCGCGGGTTGTGATCGCCTAGTTTTCCTCAGAAAAAGCCATAATGTGACCATGCGACCTTGCGACCTCACAACCTGGTCATTGAGTCGCAAAGTCGCAGGGTTGCAAAGTTCTGACTGACCACGCGATCACAACTTTGCAACCTAGAGACCTGGCAACCTTGCGACCTGGTCGTCGATCGCTAAGTCGCAGAGTGGAAAAGTCGAGATTATTCACACATGCACGACCTTGCGACCATGCGACCTTGTTGCTAGGTCTCCAAGTTTCATCCTTCCCAATCTAAACTATAGCGACCAACACAAGTCGCAGTGACCTAGCCTGAGCAGCCAAAACCTTAGCGGGGGTAGTCAGTCCCTTTTATTTTTCTTTCATGTCGTCTGTCTTATCATGGGATTGTTTTCTGAACATGTCAGGGGATATCAAAGTTGAGCTCAAGTGTGTCTCCATCTCTTCGGACTCAAGCGACATGGGGCCTCTAGCAGTTTGAAGGAGAGACAAAAGCCCAGAGATATAGCTATCAGAAGGAGACATGCCTCCTCTGCCACCCCCTATCAATGGAGACACCGCCTGTGTCTTCAGGAAAGGCGACAAAATGACATGGTATCAAGTCTACCAAGAATACACAAAGAAAGAATTACCGAAGGACCTCGCGGACTAGCAGGTATACATCCAATTTAAGAGGTTTAAGCTTCACTATGTGGGCACCCACCCACCAATCTTCCCATGCACGGAAGTAGTCGAATGGATCCTCCAGAAGGTCGATTCATAGTTTTGGGTCATCCGTGATCACGTAGGGAAGCCCTTTGCCAATATGATTGGAAAGTACGCAGAGGTATACTATGGAATCCTCGCTAGGGAGGAATCTTTCAATGCCCAGTGGGTCGCCATACACAATGTACTGATACAGGATACCTTGAAGGGCTGCTGGGAGGACCCTGAGAAGTTTAAAGGGAAGAAGGATCAGGAATACAAAACCGATGGCCTTAGGAAGGTTTACAGGCTCGCTGCAACTATGATGTGTAGGTTGTATGGCAGGAAGGATGCCACTACTTTCAATGGAACATGGGTCCCACTCATGTATGTAATCACCTCCTACAACACTCAGTTCAGCTCGGTACATCTAGTAGTATCAGCTCTCAGAGTAAACATCTCAGCAGCCTAGGTACCAGAAGAGGGATGTGCATCAGAATTTTACATGGCTTCCTACCTCTTATATGCAATGTATGCACAGTGCAATTTTGAGGATTGGTCACACAACTGGGATGCGAAACACGGTGGACCTATTCACAAAGATTTGAACGTTTTCTGGGCTAGTAGGTATAAGCAATATATTGAGCCCATCGTAGATAAATTCATCCCTGCGCTCTACTGGTATCTTTTCAATAATATCCTCCCTACATGTCCAATAGGGCCATGAAG
Source organism: Pinus albicaulis (assembly GCA_034641835.2). NCBI lineage: Eukaryota > Viridiplantae > Streptophyta > Pinopsida > Pinales > Pinaceae > Pinus > Pinus albicaulis. The sequence continues at coordinate 1,243,321,824 of CM076579.1, forward strand.
ACAGTAACCAAGGTAGCCAACTGGTTCCCCGTCCCATAAAGCACTTTTGTCAGGGTCTTTGGATCATTCAAGGCACCTCATGCACTACCCAAGTTCGTCACTAACAAACTGCTACTACAAGAGGTGTGCTATCAAATGACGAGCGGGTTCTCGAAGACCCTCAGTAAGGGCAAGAAGAAACCATGGTCTACCCTCCCGCTTACCATTGGTGCCTATACTGTTAAGGATTTCAAGGAAGTAGAAGCGGAGGTAGAAGACATAAAAGGATTTCACTTCGTAACCTTTGTCCACAGGTCTTATGATCTTGAAAGGATCTTCCCCATGAACTGCAAGCAGGCCATATATAACTGGAACTACCAACACACAAAGTGCCACATGGAAGAGCAGGTTAAAAACTTGTACAGTGCAAATAGGGAAACAGCTCCCGAAGCACAAGCCAACGTGGGTGGAGATCAAGGGAGTCAGGACAACCAAACTCTAGAAGAGAGAGCAGACGCTTTGAAGCGGAAGGACCCTTTGGGAGGAGCATCGTCTTCCTAATCCAAAAGGTTGAAGAATACTACAACAGCAATCCTCCTAAGGATCACCAAGAAGGAAGGGGCAAAGAGGCCAAAGCGCAATAGGAGGCCGAGAAGAAGCTAAGAGAGGAAGAGCTCAAAAAAGCCCAAGATGCCTTGGCACAGCAACGAGAAGAACCTCCTAGCTTCTAAGGAGAACATCGATCAATATATCATCACACCAGTCTGGATCTACACTAAGTTGGCCTCTCTATTTTACTAGATCACCGTGAAGAGGCACACTTTAGTTCTAGACGATCTAGAATGTTTTCATAGGATGGGAGAATACCTGCCTCAAATTACTCCAATAGCCGCCGACTACCTAGCTTGGCAGACTTATCTCAAAGAAAAACAATAGGTAGAGACCCTGGACCTTTCCATCACACAGCTGCTCCCTTGAAAAAGACTGATTTTACAGGTAGCAGACACAGGCAGGTCGCAGGTCGCAAATGGTACGGAGTCGCAAGTCGCAACCTCAAGCAGGTCACAAGTCGCAAATTTTCCCAGGTCACAGACCATGCCAATAGTCGGGAAGCTGAAAGGGCACAGTAGCCCAAAGGTCATTTTGGTTCTATATGTACTCTCTTGAGAGATAATGTAATGGACCTTTTTTGGGACTTCACAGAGAGGAGAGATAATTGTACAACATTGAATGCATGATTCTAGGAATGAATACAAGCTAATGTTTTGACTCGACTATTGGATATGATGGAAACTCATGTGTGTTAACATTATGAATGTTATGTCTTCAGATACTTGCTATCATTTGTCACTGATTAATCTGTGTTTTTTTTCGTGCATCATTTATACATTTAAACTCTTTGGATGTATTAATGATATGTGGATGTTTAGCAGAGGGACATGTTAATAACTTAAGTTGTTGATATTTCCTTAATCTTTTGGAAACGTGCTTAAGGGATTGAAGGGTGTTTTGACCATAGTGAACTGTTCTCTTCTGGTAAAACAAGCCTCTTTATGAGCATGACCCTAATGATGTGTTGCTAACAATACTTCCTTTGGTTGCATGCTTTAAATCTTGCTTTGCTATTTGTAATGTTTTATTTTTAGGAAAACCCCTCGACTATTTGTTTCATATCATTCAAGTAGTCTTGCATCCTCTTGTTTTCGAGATACACCTCCATCCGAGAAAGGCATATTCAACGGTAGCCGGGCCTACACCTTAGACAGGATTCCTATCACAAATGGTCTAGAGTCTAGTTGGGACTTTATACTGGGGAGACCCCTTACTGTCGGCAAGGCAATTTTCCCCATCAATAGGTCGTTAGAGCAATGAAACAGTTCCCAAAGGGTTCTAATGATATGCTACTCTCTGAAGATGAGGGGTCTAGGGGGAGTGCTAAATTCGTATCCTTTCATGAATTTATCCGTAAGATTGATCCTTTTTTTATTTTTATACAAGAAACTATGACGACGGTTGATAAGTCGATCTACTTCTTCTGTGTTATGTTTCCAGCATGGCACATAGTGGCTACGGATGCAGCGGGCAGATCTGGTGGCTTGGCGGTGATGTGGGATCCGAGGTGGGTTGATTTCAAAGCATTAAGTTTTTTTGGGGGTATTGTATTGAATGGTTTTATTAGGGGTCATAAGATTCGGATACATCTTGTAAACATTTATGCCCCTTACTGTGAGAGGGGTTCTTTTTGGAAGAGGATGGAGGATAGCGGGGTATTTAAATTGAGAAATTCACTACTGGCGGGTGACATGAACTATTCGCTCGAGTTGGGTGACTGTTGGGGTGATCAATGTAGGTTGGATCCACTAGTTGACTATATAGCGGACATGATCAGGGAGGCCCAATTAACAGATCTGAAATGGAGGTCCAATGCCCCACGTGGTATAATGGCATAAAATGTAAGGACTACATTGCGAAGCGCATTGATCGATTCCTGGTAAAGGAAACACTACTGCAACAAATGGGTATGAAAAAGTCTTGGGTGGAGGGACTATTGATCTCGGATCACTGACCTATTGTATTGAAATGGAAGTTTGAGAAGCACTTGAAGGGATGCCCTTTTAAATTCAACCGTATTTGGTTAGAAGATGAGGGTTTCAACTCAGTTGTTATTGATTTCCTTAAAGCACACAAGAAGGATGTCCTCCATGGAACATCTGTCACAAACACTACAAGGCCTCAAATCAAAGGTTCAAGTATGGAAAAGAAATAAGAAGCGAAAAATTTTGAAGGAACTACAGGAGAATATTCGGGAGACCAAACATATTTTTGATGCTATTGATGGGGGGGAAATGTCGCTGAAGGGATGGGATAGGATCAAGACATTAGAGGTAGAGAAGTGCAAGATTATTCTTGCACAGGAACAAACTTAGCGACTTAAAATTCGTGCTCTTTGGCTTAAGTAAGGTGACAGAAACACCAAATTATTTCATTCCTTCGCAAACGGGAGGAAGAAAATGAGTGCCATATGGGACGTTACTGTGGACGGGGTTCATTATAATAGTACTGAAGAGATACAGAGGGAAGTGGTGAAACACTTCGAAGGTCTCTTCATGGCACGAGAGGAACCTATCATTGAGGAACAACTTTGGGGAGTGGAGGATTTCCCTATTCTGCTTATAGAGAATGACAATCGTGCTTTGGGGAAGGTGCTCAATAAAGCCGAGGTTGAATGTGTGCTCAGGTCCTTTGCATGGGACAAAATTCCGGGTCCAAATGGGTGGACTCTGGACTTCTTCATTCATTTCTCTAAACATATTTTGCAGGACATTACGGACATGGTGGAGGAGGCGAGGACATGGTAATTAGACAGTGTCTTCCCATGTTCGACTTTAGATCACATAATCACATGGTTATACTCGTACTTAAGAGATTGAGTGAACGAGATAGAAGACCCTAGATATAATTTCATCCATCCGGGCTGCGATTTCAGGAGTAGTACCAAATCATCTGTACAATGGTCATTACTCAAATTGTCATCCTATCATGGGTCTATATCTGTAGATGACTTTTTGATGTTATGATAGTTTATGTGTTGAGTATGGGATATGCCTCCCTTAAAAATTCATGTCCAAGATGAACATATATCATGATGTAATGTATTGTAATTGATGCAGGTGACCGTCCGCTTCAAATCCTCGTCATCACATCGTAAAGCAATCACTCAACATTATCATTTTTGACTTCATGCTTCAGGCGACAACTATTACAGGTCAATTTGGGTATCATCCCAAAACACATATCATTATCCATTAGGGTCTATCATATAATAAATTAGTTTATTCATGCTCTAAACAAGTCATTCCATTGGTGATTTTCCTTCATGAAAGTTTCACTGCTTAGATTCCAGTTGACATGCCCCATTGAGCCATAAACGCACCCCTAGACAATAGTAACTACTTTGCAGAGCATCTACTCCCATGCAAGGTTGTGTTACAAAGGAGCTAGGCCCAATTTAGAGTGCATTGGTTGACTGGGAGCGAAATTTTCATTAGATTCTAGGAATCCTCCCAACCTCTAGTGGCTTCTAGAAGTTGTTCCAGCTTTCACCTCATCTGATAGCTTCGAATATGGACACCATGGAGCCATTATACCTCTTATCCTCCTATTCCCATGAACAAGGAAACCTCGTCACCCATTTTTGGAAAAGCCTTTCAATGATTCATTTATGTCAAACTACCTTCATCTACTTATAAATAAAGCACTGATCATAGTGCACAAGAGAGAAAGAATTTGTGTTAAGTAGAGTTATGCTGGTGAGATCACAACTCTTGGAGGTATTGTACATGTATTGTTATGTTGTTGGATTGTTGATGGCGGATGTGATGAGGATGGGACTAAATTTGGATGAGTGACAATGAATCAATCAATTGGTTGTACTCCTCCTTCTACTTCATAATAAAGACATTTGTTCCTTTCCTAATGCATGTGTCAATGATGTTATATGTGTGTTTACGAATTTAATCAATTCAATTTGTTTAACTTGAATAGATTATATTGCCTTTATGTTGTTTTATGTCTCTTGTTTTCCATTGCAGGTATCATTCAAGCGAGTTCAGTTAGATTGAGAGTGACGGAAGCAACAAAGGGAGGCGAGGAAAAGCGAACAAATTACAAGTAGGTTTTCTTCCCTTTATCTATTCATTTTAAGGAAAAGGTCAGATATCTTTCTTTCTATTGTTCTAAGTGCACCACCACACTTACGGAAATCATACTTATACGTAGGTTTGATTTCCGTAAAACAAGGTTGAGAAAAGAAATTTGCACAGTGTGCACTTCAAATTTGATTTCTGATTGCATTTGGACATTTGCAACTCGAAAAATCTAGCATGTTTGACTCATGCTCGTTTACATAAAGTGGATGTAGATAATTTGTTCCACAAGTTGCCAAAACTAGACGATATAACAAAACAATAGCACTCCAGAAGATTTGTGGATAAACCTTTGTCTCGTCCTTCATCTCTTGTATTTGTAAAGCGAATATTGTTGTATTGTCAAAGAGAACCACAACTAAAGAATCATCACTACTAGTTCTACAGCTGGCAGTGATGAATCGAATGATAGCTTCATACACTAACCCTAGCCTATAATTGTGTAGAGATATAAGTTTGGCCATGGTTGGTTTTATACCAGAACTGGACATTGAACCAGACTTGTCAATAAAAATACCATATGATGTGGTCTATTGTTGGAATGATCGCAGTTCAACTAAAATTTTGTCTCAAATATGAACCACTTGGAGCAAATACAATCTCCCATAAATACTGGCATCAATATGTTCCCAATATTGTCCATCAGAGTGAGCATCACATCTCCTGTTATAAAAGTTGTATGATGAGAAATATCCCAGAACCAAATTTAGCAACTTCACCATAGAACTGAATAAAAACTAAGTTGTCATGAGCTCCTTGACAGTCTTTCAAATGTTTGAGCTCCGCTAATGTATTGCAGCCATAATCTCAAAACATCCATGCTAGCAATTGGTCAGAAAGAAGACGAACTCGTATGCATTTCGTGCCATATAAGGGTTTGGTCTTTCACATAGTTGACTGCAAAAAGAATCCACCATGAATTGTGATACCCTTATGTAATGGTTATAAGTATCTCACAATGGTGTGGGATCTCGGTCTCCAACTTGATAACTGACATTTGAAACAGACCATTGGCACTTGATTACACAACTAGGCAATCTATATGACATGCCGGATGACATGGAAAAGTTGACAGGATGGTAGGGAAGGGAGATAATGGTCAACGAGTGAGCGAAGGTGGTTTTGGAGCCGACTCGGACGCGGGGTGTTGTCTCAATGGGAGGATGACACGTAAGCGACAGTGGTTTTTGTAAAACTGCTATATATTTTATTTTCCTATTTTATTTTATTTAAAATTCAATCAAAAATTAAAAATATCTGAAATTTTTTTATTTTTTCCATTCCTTATTTTTCAATAACATGATCATTTTTCACAAATATTATTTAATCATTTTATTTATCCTAGATAAAAAATAAATTATTCACTCAATATATTGGATATTTGGAAAAACTATCACATAATTAAAATTCCATACAATTTAAACTTTATAAAATAATAAATTCGTTTAAATATACTAGAGAATAAATTTAAAAGAAATATTTTTAATTATAGTAATCACTACTAAATTTGCACATTTACACTTTTACTCAACCCATACAATTTAAACTTTATAAAATAATAAATTCGTTTAAATGTACTAGAGAATAAATTTAAAAGAAATCTTTTTAATTATAGTAATCACTACTAAGTTTGCACATCTACACTTTTACTCTTACATGTTAAAGGGTTGAAGAAAATATCCCAATACCTATATTTATTTCCATTTTGTATGCAAATACATGCTTAAATTAAATTATGGCAACTAATGGTTATGGTAATTGATGGTAAATAGGATATTTACTATTTGAAATTTAAGGAGGAGAACTGTGTAATGGATTTAAAATCGGTCCAACTGTGTAATTAATTCAGTGTAAAAACAAAACAAAAAAAACAAAAACTTTTAAAAATACCTATTGCCTTTACCTTTAGGATAAGGAAATGTTCAAAATATATAGAAGCTAGTTAGCTCTATTTAGCGATGTGAGTTTCCTCTTAAAGTCAAGGGAAATTGAAATTGCCAGATGGCTGGTTATTATTATTATTATTATCTAATTTTAAGGTCATGGCTAAATCAGACATTAAATTGGTGTATGTAACCTTTTTTCTTGTGAAATATGGAACTCAATGACTACTAAATTTACAAAAATATACATACTTTACCCCTCTAATTTTGAACATATAACATTTAAAAAAAACACACTCTTAACCATTAAACCCACTTTTACATTACCCATCCCAAAATTTATTGTAAATTTAGATGATCAAAAATACTGCTTCAAAGTCAAATCAACCATTAACCGTTGAATATGTTACAGGCCCATGCCTATTGCTTCGACCATCCATAAATTGATAGTGATTTCACGTGATCCGAAGTGAGGATTCAAGGTCAACCGTTAACCGTTGAATATGTGGCAGACTCGCAGGCCCAGCCGATCACCAGGAAGTGCAATAGGGTGACGTGCGGGCCCGCGGAGTACTGCATCGTGTGTGAATAGGTTTTGACTCAATGAATTAAGGCGCAATTTACGAGTGAGATTATTTATATTTATTTATTTTTAAGAGTTTTCGAAAATTTTTATGGTTTGCTTTTTTATTTAATTGGTTGAGAATTTTGTAATGATTCATAGAAATTTTAAGTTTTATTTTGAAATTTTTATAATAGAATTGCTTTAAAAAAAAATTCAAAATCTTGAATTTATACATAATAAAATAAATCAATACAAAAAACAGAAATAAAAATTCTGACTATAACTCTCAGAATCCAGTGCGAGCAGAGGTTTGGGCGCAGAGGAGGGCGAACGCTACACAGGCTAGGTATGTTTCAGCTTTCGTTCTCACCTCCGTGAATATTACCCTGAATGCTCAAAATAGGATAGGGTTTTTTCGCTGTGATAGGTTTTTAAACTGTTTGTTTGGGTGGGCAGCACCACTGAAGATCCCTGTCCGGCCATGTTTTAGGGATCCCTGTCGAATTTCCTCACCCTGTAGAAGTAGTACCATTACTATTACCCATCAAATGATGCGGGAATTTATAGTTGTGTGGTTCTCTGTTGTTAATACTCCCCTTCCTCAAACCCCGGCCTTCCTTCCTCAGCTAAACTGCAGAGTCAGTTTCCTGCGGATAAACTGCAGAGAAAGTATAGGTCGTGTCACACCCTGGAATTACCCTCGTAAGGTGGATTTGCATATAATGGCTTTGTGCAGTGTTCATTATGGTCGGGCGTCTGTAAAAACCCCGAAGACTCATGATATAAGGGACATGCAAAAACCCTGTAGCAGCATGCTCATTTTATTGGTAGCTGGCAGGGTATTTGTTCTGGCGTCCAAAACAAGCGATGCTCCCCTGCAATTTGGTATTTATGCTCTGAAGAACACTGTTTGGTTGCATTACAGTCTCCTTGTCTCTGAGGTCTGTAATTTTTATGTTGCGGATTTGAAACTCGAAATGCATGGCACCAACAACAAAGACTGTAGTAGTACTCTTAGCTATATTACTATTATTACGTTGCTGTCTGTCATTTTGAATAGGTCCGGAATATCCATGGGGAAACGCTGCCTCCGCTCGGATATAGCTAAAGGCAAACAAAAGATAAAGGATGAGCAGGTACCAGCGAAGAGAGGAAGGAAAACGAACAAAGAACACCTCGAGAATCTGGTGCTGAATTATTTACTAGGCAATGCATCCCCCACAGGGAACCAAATACGAGGTTGGGAAAGAGAATTGCAGGTAAATCCGGAAGATGATGACGCTGCTGCTGATATCCTGGACTTCATTCAGGATCCTGGTCATACTCGCGGACGTTTCACCCTATTCAACCAATCCATTCACACTTATTGGGTCATGAAATGCCTTTTGGCAAAAGCAATTCAAAGTGCACAGCCTCAAGAATACAAAGTCCAGCCAAAGACAGAGACGTTCCTCAAAGACCTGTTGGAGAACATCGACACCAATCTGCAGCACATAAAATTTGCCCAACACCAAGCAATTCAGAGATTGGATGACAGAATGGGAAGAATAGAGAAACTGTTCCAGCACATGCAACAGACTGATATGCCTGGGTCTCGTGCCAATGACCCAGCCCCGGTGTCCTCGTCTGATGGCTAATCAGTCCCAGTTTATTGTTTTATGGTTTTTTGGAAACTTTATGAACTTAGTTTATATAAATATGCTGAAATAGTTGGACAATTAGCGCATGCGAAGTATAGGAGACAGAGACAATTTCAATTTTGGCAAGCTTTTAACGGAGTAAGATGGCCAACAGACCTGGTCCTATGGGCAGGTTGAGGCCAAGAATGTTTTTTTATATAGAAAATAGAAGGAACTACCAAATTTACAAAAAATAAAATAAAAAAATAAATAAATAAATAAATAAAAATTTGACTATAAATCTATCAAAAACTCTAAAAAAATATTAGATATTAACCACTACTCTGAAAAAAATATCTATAAAGATCTTCTAATATTCTCCAATACCTTGGGTGCTTGAAACGGCATGACTTCGACTGCGACGTGGGTCGTCAAATTTGAAATTTGATGGTTTCGACCAATTTCCTTTCAAAATTAAATGAAGAGTGTTGATGTTCTTTACTGATATTAACCAACCCATTTTGACAGGCAACGGGTAATTGGCCCACCAAAATAAACGCCTTTCTCAACGACTTTTTCCTTCTCCTGAATCGATAACTGATCTATTCAGTTTGACTTGGTTCTGTTTCTGCAATATATTGTGAAGGCACGGAAAATACTATCGATTTCTGTTATTTTCTTAAGAGTTTAACACGCCGTCATATTACCACTATACCAACATTCTAAAGTTTGTTACATTTTAACGAAATTTTATCATTGTTGTTGATGGTTGTGGCTTTTCTCTCTTTTCTTTTTTTTTATTAATGGGAGATATTCTTTTAAATCTCTTGTCTTTTAGTGCATCGAATAAGTTGCTGTGGATACAATTTTCAAATGCGTCTAATCAGTTACTGTGTTTGTCGTATGATTCTTGGAAACGCGCCAACCGAATCTACCATATTGCACTGAGCTTGATTTCTAGATCTTCTGTCGTCTAACTCTAGAAATTAGCTGACACCCATAAGGGATTTAGCTAATAACCAGTCGAGATTCCCTAATTCCTGTAATATGTTTTGATTCACTATAGTCAACAAATTTGTTCGGCTTACAAATTCCAATATTAAGTTTAAAAGTTAAATATTTTTCTTATTTAAAATGGGCTTTATTTTATATATAGATTCAATATCTAAAAAGTTTTTCTAGGCATTGTGAAGAGTTCACAATTATTCTAACAAATCTTATTCAACATTCTGAAGAGTTCATAATTATTCCAATTATCTTTATCAAATTGGGGTATAATAAGTTTTTTTTTGTTTAGTTTCTTTCATTTAAAATTACGAGGGGTCGTCAGTATTAAAATTATGTAAAGGGTGTTTAAGTTTTTCAGGGTCTTTGGGGGTAAAACCATAAATTTAGCTTAATTTAATGTATAATTTTTTTTTAATTTAATATTAAAAATAATTATTTATTAATAATTTAATCATAATTTTGAAAATGATAAAAATTACTTTATATTAAATAATAATATTTTAAATTTAATATATATATATATATATATATATATATATATATATATATATATATATCAAATTATATAAGATATAAAAATTTCATTTTTTTCCTAAATTTATTACTTTAAAGAAGATGAAATTAATTTTGAAATGCCAAAAAATTATAAATATAATCTCACTTTTCTTTTTCTTTTATTTTAAAATTTTAATTACATTTCTAAAATTAATTGAAAAATGTGATAAGATTATAAATACAATGTAAGATGTGAATATCTTTCTTTTCTACTTTGAAGAGATGAACATCACAAAGATACCTACTTGGTAAGATGTACTTGAACAAAGTGAGACGTGATTTTATGTACCGAAAATTGATCAAGTAATTAGTGAACAAGTGCAGGAAGACCAAGTTTATAGGAGAAAGGAACCATTATCCATTGGGAAAGGTCAAGGTTAAATAAACTAAATCATTAACCTTTGACCAAATCTATAATATGTGAGATGGAGTAGATATTGAGATTAGTTGACAAAAAGATTTTTTTTTAAGAAACACTAATTAAGAGTATTTAACAATTAATTAATAATGAAGTCAAACAAGAAAGGTTAGTGAAATTACCTTCAGGTTAAGATTATTTAAGTTAGTATGAGCTATTTTCATATATTCTAATTTTAGGGGGTTTTCCCAAAGTTAATAATGAAAAATCATGGTACAAATATCTAAAAATCATGACATAAATGTTACAACTACATCCATAAATTATGGCAAAAAAGTAGAGGGGCACAAATCCTACAATAAGACCTTTAAAGTTATGGTCCAATCAATATTTGAAAATTATTTTTTTGCAATAGTATTAAAAAATAGATATTTATTTTCAAAATTAAACATTATAACTTGAATTGGTCAATTTAGTAGTTACCAAACAAATCTATTACCACAATTTTCTTATAGTTTAATAAATTAATTTGTTTTTTTTTTAAACAATAAATTTTTATTTACAATATTAAAGTATGGAAAATTTGCAAACTTTTCTAATCAAACCAAAAAATTAAATGCTTTATCTACCCACATATAAAATAATAATTCATTTACCAATTATTTTATCCAAATCCTACATTTATTAAAAATAGTAAATGTAAACACTGCTCTAAATTAAAATCCACTCAATATAGACCCGTAAATGTGTCCGTAGATGTCATCAAACAAATAAACAAATAACTGCGGGATAATATTTGTCTATTCGTGACAGTAAATCAATAAAAAAATGCAAAGTATTATTTACCAAAAATGTAGTGGAATTGAGGAGGTCACATGGCGCTTGAAGAGCAGAATATTATGGCTCAAGGAGGGTGATCACAATACTCGCTTTTTTCATAAAACAGCAAATGCCCGCTGGAACCGGAACGCCATTTGGCGCATCAAAAAAGATGATGATAACTTTGCATTTTCCAGCTCCGAGATCCAAGAGGAAGCGGTATCATATTTTTCTAAGTTTTATATGGCATACCATTCTATTAATGCAGAGAACCAATCATGGGTTTTAGAACACATCCCCAGGTTCTTTGATGATGTAGCGGTGGCCGCTATTGATCAGTGCATCTCTGGGAATGAGGTTTTGTCGGTCCTGACGTCTTTTCCTCATGATAAATGCCCCGGGCCAGATGGTTGGCCGACGGAGTTCTTTATATTCTTTTTTTATCTGTTGGGGACTGAACTCACTGAGTCAATGGAATTATTCCGCAAGAAGGGCATTATGCCTGCAAATCTGAACTCTTCATTCATTGCTCTAATCCCTAAAGTCTCGAACCCCCAGCTATTTTCTGATTTTAGACCCATCGCTCTTTGTAATCTAATTTACAAAGTTACTTCTAAGATTATTGCCAATCGGGTTAAAGTTGTTTTATCTGCTAACATCTCTATGGAACAGTTTGGTTTTCTTAATGGCGGGTCTATACATGATGCGATTGCTATCGCTCAGGAGGTTGTTCATTCAATGCATTCACAAAAGCAGGACGCGCTGGTAATGAAGGTGGATTTACATAAGGCATATGATTCACTCGACTGGTCTTTTATTCAGGTTATTTTACTCAAAGTTGGATTACCCATCCGAATCATCCGTTGGATAATGTCATGCATTTCAAATGTTAGATATGCGGTGATTGTTAATGGATTTCCCTCCCGTTTCTTCAAGGCTGGTCACGGCCTTCGTCAGGGTTGTGCTCTCTCACCCCTCATTTTCATCTTAGTCATGGAGGGCTTCAGCAGGTTGATGCATTCGGTTGATTAGAGGGGTTATATCAAAGGCTATGCATTTTCAGAATCGGTATCCACATTGCATTCTCTCTTTGTGGATGACCTCTTACTATTTGGCTACTTGATTAGAAACCACTGGTTCTATATACATATTATGTTTCTGAGGTTTAAATCTGCTACAGGGCTGGGCATGAATGGTTCCAAATCTTTCCTCTTATTTGAGTTTGGGGACATTCAGGAAGTCAATTTTATTGCAGATTTCTTGGGAGTTGGTATTCGTCACATGTCAAATGGCTTTAAATATTTGGGATATTTTATCAAACCCTGTGGTTATAAGAACAGAGATTGGGTTTGGATCATTGACAAATTCCGAGAGAGGATTCAGCGATGGACACATCGTTGGTTATCCATGGGAGGTCGTATTATACTGATTCAATCGGTATTATCGCAAATGATTGTTTTCTGGGCACACTTGCTTTATCTTCCGTCTGCTGTCATTTCCAAAATTAATAGCATTATTACACAATTTCTTTGGGGAGGTGCTAATTTTTGCAGGAAATTTCCCCTATGCAAGTTATCTGCAATATCTATTCCTAAGAATATGGATGGCTGGGGAATTCTCTGTACCAGGGACTTCAATCGAGCTCTACTTGTTAAATCCTTTTGGCGGGCTGTTAACTGCACAGGTATATGGCACAACATAAACAAGGCCAAGTATTACCGTGGTGATGCATTGATGAAGATTAGTTGTAATGACTTTACTTTTCCTTCAATAATTTCATGCATATGGCGAAGTTTTAAAATGATATTGCATATCATTGCTCCCCGTTTATGTTGGCTATTTCGGAATGGGTGTGACATCCCAATTGGTTCACAAAACTTCCTGCCATTGACGCCTCTTTCGGCACCTTCCCAGCATTTGATTCTTGCTCTGGCCCGCAGAGGTATTATGTTTTATTCCCAGGTAATTCATTATTGGTCTTATTGCGCTCCCATTTTCAAATCGGCCGAGCAACTTGATCTACATGGCCCGGACGCTGACGAATGGGTTTAGCTTCGAGATAATCTTCGTTGTGCTGGGCTGTGCTATGCCCTGGGAGGTGACAAAATTGTATGGAATGGGCCCCTTAAAAACAACATGATTATAGTGAAGGATGTTTATCGCAGGATTGTATCTGATCTTCATCAGCAACCGACTAACATCTTCCTGCCCTTTTGGAAGAGGAATATCCCAACAAAAATCATTATTTTCGGTTGGCTAGTTTGGAAAGGCAAAGTGCTTACATGGGATAATCTAAGGAAGCGCAATTATCAGGGCCCTAGCCGCTGTGTCCTTTGTCTCATCGCTGAGGAATCCATTGAACATTTATTTTTCTCATGCCCTTCTGTTATCAAGCTTTGGAAATTGTTCAGTTCGTTTATTATGGAACCATCCTGGAGGCCGGTGGACTTCATATCTGCTGCTTATGATTGGGATTGTTTAAACAGTTCTCTCAGATCCCTTCCCTTTTACTTCATATGGGAAGTCTGGCTCACAAGGAACAACATTATTTTCGAGCAGAATTCTTTCCAGATCCATCGTACATATATGGCCATTAAATCTTGGATGGCTGATAGTCCCCCTTTGATTATTGATGTTTGCGATGCATCCCATCGTCTCAGACCCCATGATATTGCTCTCCCAGCCTTATACTTCGATGGTGCTTCAGCAGAAGGTAAAATTGGTTGTGGCGCATGGATTAAGATCTCGGATCAGGAGCGTATTCTCCTTTATTGGAATGGTGGTCTAGGTTCAAAAAACAAAGCTGAGATTATGGCTCTTTGGGGTGCCCTACTCATTGCTGTTGATTATCAAATTCGGGTGGTCGGCATTTATGGGGATTCTCAGTTGGTTATAGGTTGGATGTCTAACATATTTAACATGTACAATCAACTTTTGCAGGGCTGGATTGACCGAACTCAGTATCTCTGGAGTAGAATGGACTTCCCCCCAATGTTTCACATTTTCCGTGAGAACAACACCTGGGCTGATAGATTATCTAAAAAGGGACTCTCCGCTGAGTTTGGGATGATGTTCATTTCTCGTTTTCATGATGGCAGACAGATTGCCGAATTTTCAATTTCTCTCGCATGATCTCCTTCGGCTTTAAGTTTTTGTCATAATTTTGTTACAATTGGTGCATCTGTGATCTTATTCATAGGCTTATTCCATTGGTTTCCTAAAGCACCATCTCAAGCGAGCGGGTTTTCTATCAAGCGAGCCTGTGATATATGATCCAAGCGAGCGTGTTAATTTATGGTTCAAGCGAGCGTGTTTTATTATTCTATTTGCAGGAAGGTCATTCAAGCGAGCATGTTATCGTATATCGGTCTACCCAACAAGCAGGAAGGTCATACTGTTTATCAAGCGAGCGTGTCAACTTTTCTTTGCGACCCAGACTCATACAATCAAGCGAGCCTGTACTCCCTCTTCATAGAAGTGTGTTATATCAAGCGAGTGGGCATACATTTATGTTTGTTGGTTATCCACTTTATATGATGCATGCCAATTTTGTACACTTCCAGGATCTTAAACACAAGAGATACCTCAATCATCGGGTTTATCTTCCCAATCTACCGATAGTGTCTCTCAAATCTTTAAACTATGACTCATATTCTATTATCATCCTGGATTTGATGCTCCACTACCTTCTTTCCTATTACTACGCTTCTCTTCTACCTTACAGCCTCTTAGTTCCGGGTAAGGTCCGAGATGAACCCTTTCATCTCTGTCTTTACTTCTCTGTTAATTTCTTCTTATCTATCAGGTAAAGATATCTGTAAGGGAAGGATCGAATCCCTGTTATGTGGATGCCTACTTTTTTCTCTGCTCGTTATTCTGTATGAGCATTTCATTGTGGCATTATATGATGTTTTCTCGCTGTTGTACTCTCGCAGCTGAGACATATGTGGTCAATGTACTGGTTATATTTTTACTATAATACAACGTTTTTCTTTCTGAAAAAATTACTGATTGAAGAAAGAAGATTTACGGTTTTATTCAACTGCGGCAGCAAACCACCAAACGCATGGAGCGGTGAAGAAGGAAAATGTGATCAAGGAGAGGAAATGGAGCATATATACTGGAGGACGGACTTCTGAAAAAAGTTAAAGCATATAAGAGGAGTGTATGAGATAAATCTCATAAGAATTGTTTTTTTATAAAAATTAAATCTTAATTATATATTTAATTATTATTCATAATTTAATTTTCTTAGTTTAAAGGTTTATTTTATAGCTCATTAGAAGGGATGTGTAAATTTGTCTGGTTCTTGTTCTTGCTCTTTAAAAAAAAGGTTTTTATATACTTTTTTATATAAGGTTATTATAATGGAGTTGTGGTAGTGTTTAATATTATTATGGTGATTGTAGTGTAAAGTAATTTTTGGGTTTTTATATTAAATGTCTGAGAAGGTGGATTCACGTATGGTGATTGTAATGTTTTATAAGAAAATTTTATATATTTTATTTGTGGTGATTATTTTTTTATTTATTTTGGTTAACATTACTCATTTTGAAAACCGTAGAAAATGTGTAATATTTTTCATTAAAATTTTATATAATAAAGATTAAAAAATAATAACCATGGTTGATGGGACAATTATTCCAAGTTGAATGTGTGTCTATTTTGGTTAATATGGGTAAGGAAAAAGGCAAAGGAAAAGGTTTTGGAAAGACAAATGGTATATTTGGCACAATTATTTATGAAAATAATGAAAATTAGGAGAAAAAGGAGATGAAAGGTCACAAGTTGCATGTGAGGAGGAAAATGAAAGAAAATAATGGAAAATGAAGAGGAGGAAAATGAAGGAAAATAATGAAAAATGAAGAAAATAGAGGCATTTTCTATAAAAAGAGTTCTAAGGATCAGTTGGAAAGTTTTTGCTCACATTTTTTGGAGCTCTCTCATTATTCTCTCTCTCTCACTCTTGGACACCTAGAGTTTTTGGGCAAAATGCCTGTCATGGTTGGGTGGGGTCAGATGAGTTTCCGATGATGTGATTGCTGCCATCTATTCTTTTTAATTTTATTTATCATCTCCTGAAGTTACAAGAATTTTTGGGCAGTGACCTGGGCTTAGGGGCTAAAAATGTGGCACAAATCTCGGAGTTGCAGGCATAATATTGACCTTTTGGGGCCTTGACTGCGGCCTTAACAAGGCAAGCCCGTGAATAAGGGTCTATAACTGCTCCCTTTCCCTTACATGCCCGCGGCTAAGCCTGAAATGGGTTAAAAATAAGTTCCCCTTTAGGGAACATGGCCTTGGAAGGTTGGGTTACCTCTTGTGGATGTCATTGACGCAGTGTAAGGTTCGTTTGTCGTGCTTCCATTGGTTCCACTTCCTCAAAGTCATCTAGGAGTTTGAATCTCATATTAGTGGACACTCGTCACATGTTTACCCCGGTTGGTCGGTTACTTAGGCAGATGTGGGAAGAGGGTGTTACGAAAGGTTTTTAAAAGTTTTGGATCTAGTGTATTCGTGTTCATTTGGCTTTAGATCTAGTGCATTTGGTTGTGGATCTGGTGAATTTGGTTGCAAATTTGTTGGGGTTGGTTGCGTTTTGTTGATTTGGGATTATTTTTTGTCATCGTGTCAATTTTTTTGGATGAAACTTATTGGAATGAGCCCATAAGACTTGATGGAGGAAATTTTGAAAATTGGAAATTCAAGGTATTAACAACTTTAGAGGGAAATAATTTGTGGTCCATAGTGAGTGGGGAAGATCCCAAACCCACTACTACTGCAGCCATTCTAGATTGGGAAAAACGGGAAACAAAAGAAAAGGTGTTGCTAAGAATGTCAATGAAGGACACCATCATTCCTCATATTAAGGACTGCAAAACATCCAAAGAAACATGGGATGTTCTCAAAAGCTTGTATGAAACATCTCATGCCAACTGAATTTTGTTCTCGAAGACAAAGTTTTTTCAAACAAAGTGGAGGCCAATGAAAGTATAAGCATTTTATTTCAAGTGTCAAAGAGCTAAGTGATAAGTTAGGAGATATTGGTGAAAAGGTGTCTAGTATTGACTCGGTCACCATCACATTAAATGGCTTAGTGCAATATTATCACATTTTTTTTTCAATTCTTTCAGCTAGAGAGAAACCTCCTAATTTTTATGAATTGACAAGTATTCTTCTACAAGAGGAAGAGAGGACAAAGAACTTCAATTTGGGCTCAAACAATTCATATTTTGCACTGGTAGCCAAGGGTGAGAAAGAATACAAAGGAAAGCCATGGGACAAAAGAAAAGGAGGAAAGTTTCAAGCAAAGCAAAAAGGATTGGCACAATCCATTTCATCATAAGAGAAATGTTGATTGCTATTATTGCGGCAAGCCTATACATCATGCTAAAGATTGCTAAAAAGAAAATATAGTCTAAGCAGAGAAACATAAGACATAATGGGAATTTTGTGGACAAAGACACCTCAATCAATGATGGATTTAAAAATCTCAGATTGTTTGTTTCCAATGTTGCATTGTCTATTGAGACTGATGATGTGAATGCTTGGTTCATTGATTCTGATGCATCACTCCGTATGCCTTGTAATAAATATTGGTTTGATGAATATTATGAGAACATTGATGGAACATGTGTTTATCTAGGAGATAACATATACCTTAAATTTAAAGGTTATGGAATTACAGGTGTGATGTTGCATAATGGACAAGAGAGACGGATCCATGATGTGATGTATGTACCAAAAAGAATTTAATTTTTTTTTCTACTATTGTTGATGAAGATCTAAAGGTGGAATTTGTCAAATCACAACATGTTGTTAAAGATATCCAAGATTGCTACAATGTTATTTCCACAGGTACCAGAGTTGGAGGATTTTATAAGTTGGATGTGACCAAGGAATGACATCAAGCATTGGAATCTACAAAAATGCCAACAAAAGAGTTGTGGTATCAAAGGTATGGGCATTTAGATCACAATGATTTAATGTTCATGGAAAAATAATGGTTGAAGGTCTTCTTGTTATGAAGAATAATCATGTTGAATGTGAAGCATGTGCACTTGGGAAGCAACATAGAGAGGACTTTCCTCTACATGAAGAAAAAATACAAAGATAAATACTTGAATTAATTCATACTGTTGTATATGGACCTATGCAAACTATATCTCTTGGAGGAGCATTTTACTTTCTTATTTTTGTTACTGATAGATCTAGATACACTTGGGTCTATTTTATAAGAAAGAAAAGTGATGTTTTTGTGTACTTTAAGGAATTAAAAAACATGGTGGAAAAATAAAAATGGGAAATACATAAAAATTCTCATATCTGATCAAGGGGGAGAATATAAATCAAGAGAATTTAATTAATATTGAAAAAATCATGGGATTCTACAACAATTTATAGTTCCTCATACACCTCAGCAAAATGTGGTTGTTGAGAGGAAAAACATAACACTAGTGGAATGTGCACAAAGCATGCTTCAAGATAAAAATATTTCTAATGGTTTTTGGCACGAAGCCATTAGCACTATTGTTTATTTGAAAAATAGGAGTCTAACCAAAAGTTTAGAAAAAAAAAAAAAAAAAAAAAAAAAAAAAACCCTTTTGAAGCATTTTATGGATATAAACTAAAAGTGAATCATTTAAGAGTTTTTGGATGCAAGGCATTTTCTCATATTCCAAAAGATGAAAGAAGAAAACTTGATGAAAAATCAATTAAGTTCACATTCAAGGGTTATTGTGATGATCTAAAGGTATACAAGTTGTTTGATCCTAGTTCACATAGATTGTGTGCACGTAGCGATGTGTTGTTTCATGAAAATGCAGATGAAGGTGATAAAATGAATAATACAGGGGTATGACATGATACTGATGATTATGTTAAAATAGAAGTAAGTATTGAACATGAACATGAACAAGTACAACAACAGGTACATGAACAGTACAAGTTTAAGAGAAAGAAACATCTATTAGTCATGACACTCCAAGAAGAGAACATGAGGCTCCACAAAGCAGAAAGAAGGATGAAAGAAGTAAGACTCTAAGGAGGACATCACGTCAAATACAACCACCTATAAGGTATAAATATTATGCATTTGTGTCTCATTTAATGAATATTGTCGAACCTTCAAGTTATGAAGAAGCTAAAGAATATAAAGAATGGAGAGATCCTATGGATGAGGAATACAACTCTATAATGAAGAATGAAATATAGCAATTAACATAATTTCCTAGAAATAAAGTTTCCATAGGATGCAAATGGTATTCAAACTAAAATTTAATGTTGATGCAAATATTTATAAGTATAAATCTAGATTGGTTGCAAAAGACTATTCTAAAAAATAAGGCAATGATTATGAAGATAATTTTGCACATGCAGCTAAACTTAATAAAATTAGAATCATGATTGCATTAGCTACAAAAAAAAAATAGAAAATGCATCAATTAGATATGAAATCCTTTTTCTTGAATGGTGAATTAAAATAAGAAGTTTATTTGGTTCAAATTGAAGGGTTTGTAAAGCAGGGGAAACATCATATTGTTTGAAGGTTAAATAAAGATTTGTATGGTTTGAAACAAGCACCAAGATCTTGGTATGTGAAAATTGATTCATTCTTTTATGAAAAAGGTTTTGTGAGAAGAAAAAGTGATCCTAAACTGTATATCAAGAAATATGAAGATGGGAATATTGCCTTCATATCTTTGTATGTTGACGATCTTATCATAACATGAAGTGCATTCAGGTTGATTGAAGAAATTAAAATTCAATTATCACAACAATTTTAAATCAAAGGTCTTGGTGAATTGCATTATTGTTTAGGTGTTGAAATTTGGAGGGAATCTAGTAAGACAATCATCACACAAAGAAAATATGCAAATACAATTCTAGGAGCTTGCTTGAGACCATATAGTGCCTTCTTTAATTTGTAGACATAGTCGTCCTTTTCAGAGAGCAGAAAACCTTCGGGTTGTTCAATGTAATCTTCTTCTTCCAATTCACCATTTAGAAAGGCTGACTTAACATACATTTGGTAGACCTTGATTTTTCTCGAGCATGCATAAGCGAGAAACATTCTAATTGCTTCCATTCTGGCAACAGGAGAAAATGTTTCTTCAAAATCAATTGCTTCAACTTGTGCATATCCTTTGCAGAATACTCTTGCCTTATTCCTGGTAACCTGTCCATCCTCATTCAATTTTTTCTGAAGACCCATTTAGTTCCAATAAAAATTTTATCCTTTGGTCATGGAACCAATTCCTAAGTATCGTTCTTCTCAATTTGATTCAGTTCTTCATTCATAGCTACTACCCAGTGTTCATCTTGATTAGCTTCCTCAAAATTTCTAGGCTTAAAAGTTGCTAAAAAAGCGAGGTGGGATTGTTGTGATGAACAAAGATGTCGACTTCTTCTGATTCCAATTCCTTCATTTATGTTTCCGATGATTTGATTTGACGGATGATTCTTTTGACACCATTGTTTTAAAGTTTTTGGATAATTTTCTTGTACATCCTACTGATCATTTCTTATTTCCTCTTGGTTGACTATTGTTTCCTTATTTGATTGGTCTTTTTCTGGAGCTTCTTCTTCATCCTTCACAGATTCTCCCTCATATCCCTCAGATTTTCTTGAAGGGACATTCTCATCGTCATCCTTTGTAACACAATCTTCATTGAAGGTAACATTTATGATTTCCACTATTTGTTTTCGCCTCAGATTGTAGCATCTATAAGCCTTCCTTTTGCGTGAATAACCGACGAAAATACCTTCATCGACACGGGAATCAAACTTGTCCAATTTTTTATTTTCTCTTTTGATGTAACATTTTCTTCCAAAATTTTTGAATTATTTGACGTTAGTTGGTCTTCCTTTCCATAATTCGTATGGAGTCATGTTAGAGTTGTTCCTTAGAAAACCTCTGTTTATAATAAATACAACTATATTGATTTCTTGAACCCAGAATTTATTATCTAATTTTGAGTAATTTAACATTGTTCTAACCATTTCCTGTACGATTTTTTCTTTATTTCAACAACTCCATTTTGTTGCGGTGTTCTGGTTGTTGAGAATTGCCTTTTTATTCCATTTTCATCACAATACTGTTGAAATACCTTGGAAGTGAATTATCTGCCATTATCTGATCTCAGACATTTGATCTTCAAATCAGTTTCATTTTCGACCAATTCCTTGTATATTCTAAGACATTCGAATGCCTCAGTATTTTTCTTTAAGAAACTGACGACTGTCATTATGGTGTAATAATCATTAGCATAAAATATAATTCTCCATCTAAACCTTTTGTTCTCATAGGACCACATAGATCAGTATGTACTAATTCCAATGGACGTGATGCAAAATGTTCTTTTGTCTTGAACTCAACTTTTGTCTGCTTGCCATGCCGACAAGATTCACATATTGTATTGGTGGGTTTTGAAATTTTAGGAATTTCTCTTACTGCTTCCTTCTTGTTGATCCTAACCAAATTGTCAAAATTTATATGTCCCATTCGTTTGTGCCATAACTAACATTCGTCTTCTTTCGCAAAAAAACACCCTTTAGGTGTCTCATTCAAAATATATATGTCATTTGGAGCTTTGCTTGTTGTAGCCACAATTTTACCAAGCTTTCCTTTCTTGATTTCACATTTATTAGAGTTAAATAGCATCATGTGTCCTTGATAACACATTTTTCCAACACTGAGCAGATTGTGATTCATATTTTCAACCAACAACACATCTTTTGCTAATGCATTCTTGCTTCCAAGTGTGACTGTACCCACTCCTATGACGTTTGAAGACCCGTCATTTCCAAAATATACTGTTCCATCCTTCTTTCCCTTCAAGGATATGAAATTATTCTTATCTCCAGTCATCTGAGTTGAGAAACCACTATCAACATACCAAACGTTTCTGTTACTTTGAGCCTTGAGAGCAATAGCACATTTTTCAATCAATTTTTTCCATATTGGTTCATTCTTATTTTGCGAGAATTCTTTTGAGGAACTTCAAAGTCTGAAATATTTAGCCAAGTGTCCAAAATTGTTACATTTGTAACATTTGATATCATCTCTCAAATGATTAAATCTGTTAATATTTTGTTGAGTTCCGGAATATACATTTCTGACAGATCACTTGAAACTGAATTTATTCCAAACATACATGCGACATTCTATAGCTCTATGTCCAAACCTTCCACATGAATAACAATGACCATAGAAGATAGGTTGATACCTGGGAGGAAATCTTCTTCGAGGAATTGTCTTCCATGGTTCTTCTGCGAGTCCTGATCTCTTGAGTTGGCTAGAAGGTCTACCTGCTTGTTAGATTTTGCATATCCATCTTCTTTTATTGTCATAGAAATACTTGGCTCCTTTTCAAATTTTCTTTGTAACCAAGACGAGTCTTGTCACTGTTTGATTGTTGATTGTTGATGATTTCTTCCAATGCCTTAGAGCTGTTGGTGTACTTTTGAATAGTCTTTCCATTTTTTACTTTCTTTCGAAGAGAAATTATCTTAGCTTCCAATGCTTCTCTTTCCTTAATGCTTTCATTTAATTATTCCTTGAGCAATTCTTCAACTCGTTTGTATTCTTCAACCTTGATTTTAATATTTAGGACATGTTCCGTTTCTATCTTTAATTCGTCTTCAAGAGTGTTGACATGCTTCTTCTCGAACTGGATCTCTTTGATAACCCTGATCACTTCGTTGTGAAATTCAACCTCAGTCATCTCTTCTTCTTCATATGCTTCTTTCTTATTATGCTTGGCCATAAACAATACCCTTCCATTGATTTATTCTTCATTATCATTGTCTTCATTAGATGAGGAGCTATCTTATTTGGACAAGAAAATCTTCTTAAGACATTTATTCTTGCCTTGCTTGTTGAACTTCCTCAAACATTTCTTTCCTTTCGTAACAACCTCTTTGTGAGGAAACTTGGCTGCAAAATGCCCAACCTCACCACAATCAAAACATCTCAATACAAGTTTATCTTTGAATTTCCCCGTACTTGTTCTCATTTTTTGCGTGAAGTAGGCAAATTCTTTATCTATAAATTCTTCTTCATCTTCTTCCGTACAACTACAAGTTTTTTCTTACGAAGTATGCTTGTCCTTACTAGTTTTCTTGGATGTGGCGAATGTTGTTTCTAGGTGAGATATGTCGTCCTCTTCTTCAATCCTCATTTCATATGTCCTGACCACTCCATGCAATTCATCTTTGCTAATATTGGCTAGAATCGAACTATATTCCAAGACAGATACTTTTGGGTTGAATATTGTCGACAAGGTTTCAAGGATATTTTGGACAACAACTTTCATGTCGACAGGTTCTCCCAAACCTTCCAATGCATTTTTTATTTCATCAACACGTTGTGAGTATGCATCAATATTTTCATCTTCCTTCATTTTGAGTTGTCAAATTTTTCCTTGTAAATTTGAAGCTTTACTTCTTTCACGTTTGAGTCACCTGCATATATATTCTCAATCTTGCCCCATACTTCTTTAGCAGTTTTGCAACTCAGTACCTTAATATAGACAGATTCGATAAGCCCACTGATAATGAGATCTTTAGCCCTTGCATCATATACCATATTTTTCTTTCCTTGTTCATCCTGGGTCGTTGTAAAGCCTTTTTCAACGATTTCCCATACTTCGTATCCTTGCGCGAGAAAATGAACCTGCATTCTTCCACTCCAAAGTGCGTAGTTATTTCCATTGAATAGAGGAACTCTATTCTTAGTATACTCCATGACCTCCTTCCAGTTGTTAGACTGATATTGAAGGAACCAAGCTCTGATACCAATTGTTGGAAATACTAAGAGATGGGGTGAATCAATATTTCTTATCAATTAGCACTTTTTAAATCTTTTCAGAGCATTAGCTAATCTTTAATTGTTATTGATGTTTATCTAGTAACAAGAGTAAACAATAGAACACAATAGTCACAGGAATTTTAGGTGGAAAACCCCCTCTGGGTCAAAAACCACCGAACGTTTTTCTAATAAATTCTTTAATCTTCAGCCCCAACTGAAATGAAAGGTACAACTTCCTAGAATTATTGAAAATAATTCTTCTCCAGCTCCCACTGGAAGGATGCCCCAACGCCATGGTTTCTTCAGTAGTCAACTAAATGGATGCCCCGACATCCTCGACCAACCTACCCCCCTGAAGTGTTCACAGACTCCAACCTGTAGGTGACTTCATGCACCAACCTAGCACCTCCTTCCCACCCTATAATGATCAGAAATAAGACAAGAGTGTGGACTTCCGTACCAGGGGCAATGATCCACGATACAATATGATTCACAATGATTTTCTTGAACTAGACCAATCACCCAATCACACTATGACCTGCAACCCAACCATAAAATTATTCAACAATATCACTTATACCTCCCAACAATGCCTCTCCAACTCTAGGCAGATTGACTCTTTTACAATAATGACTCTTTACAATTTTACAATGATGATTTTTACAATACTGACTTTTGACACTACCTGATACTTGACTTGACACTGCTTTTTTAAACACTAGCAGCTGCTAAGGTATTGTTGTGCTTGCCTCAAGTAATGGTACTTTGGCATTACTTTGTCCTTCTAGTGTGTGTCTGAGTTGTCCTATTTTGTCCCCCTTCCTCCACATGTAAGACCCAAACCAATATACAAATAAAGCACTTACACTATCCTGCAAACCATATGTAAGAGAAATATTCAAAATTCAAATGTAAATACGTTCAACATTTATGAACAAAACCCAATCAAACATACATACAAAATACTTACATTGTCATGAAAAAACACATCTTAGAGATGATGTTCAAATTAAAATTCAAACACTAATCATACATACCTTGTTGTAACAGACTTACCCTTGATTGTTGATGTGTTGTCCTTATTGCAGTGATCCTTAAATGCATATTTTTTCTTTCCTTCTAGAAGATCGATATTGAATCTGTTGCATCTGTGTAATTTCATATCTCCAAGGTCTGAAACTTTGTCCTGTGGTAGCCCTTTGAGTCCTCTGTCCAACGCCATAGGTCTTACCAACATTGGATTCTTCAAGAAATATTTATGCCCAATCTCCGACGATGACCTGATTATAGACTCGTTCAGTAGAGCGAACTTGTATGAAGTGCCATGTGTCAATGTTTCAATCTTTGGTCCTGAAAACGATACACAACAAACTACAACACGTCATCTTTCTGTCACTTCTTACGAAATTTGAATCCAATGCTCAGAAAGAAAGTTATGACGATTTTCCCAAGGTCACATATTTGACATGAAATTCAAGAGCCTGCAGAAACCCTAACTTCCTCAGATCATATCTCTAAAAATATGTGAACAATGCACATCTTAGCCTTGAACTTTTCTTTTAACTTTACCAATAATAACTAATTATTAACTTTAATAGCCCTAAAACAAACACATGTACAAATAAACATAAAGAATAAGAAACAAGAATAGAAAGAGTTGTAAACTCTAGAATTTTTTTTAATTAAATTATAACATCCACTATGTAACATTTAGTATATAACAAACCATACTTGATCAAATTCAATTATTCCATTTTAACTAACCATTAAACAATTCATCTCTAACTAACTCCAATTACAATAGAAATTACTTCTAACATTTCCAACCTTTTTATAAACCTAGAACCATCCTATATAAACCTAGAACCATCCTATCTTCAAAATGTTAAAGACCTAAAACCAACCTATTGCTGATGCGAACTTATGCAATCTTTCATGCCACTGGAACTAGATATTTTTTTACGAGATATGTTATTCAATATTTCATGCTATTGCCACTCGACATTTTTTACGGGATAATTTTTATTTTATATAGTTTAAAATGTTTAAATCTCCGGTACCTCCATCTCTCTTTACATGGCTGTTTTACCGAAACTTGCTTATTTATTTAAGTGGTATACGATGGTCGCCTATGACCAACCATTATTTCAAATTTTATTTGCTATGGAAGTTATGACCAATTCTAGAAAGCGAAATAAAAGTAGTTCAGTCAGCCGGGATTTTAATGAGCACCGTGTCTGCGGGGAATGTACGCCAAAATGAAATTACATGGAAGACATCTTTCTTGATTTTTATATTCAAGAATAATATTTTGGATGTATTGTTGACAATATTTTTCTAAAGTTTAGTGCTGGAATAATTTTTTATATTTTTCCAGAAATCGAAATTCTTTATATTTTCCCAAAATTCAACTATGATAAACGTGCAAATTGTCTTACCTTCCATGTAATTAAAAGATCGATATAGACGTCCAGATGTCACAATGATCCAGATATTTATTTTTTTCACAAATCACATGGTTCCATCAAACTTTCGTACGCGGAATATGTCAAGGGCATTCTGCCATCATCAACCATCCTGATTGTACTTTCGGGTCATAATGATGGAGACTTTTTAACAATCACATGGTTTCATAAATGGTCAGTGGCTAAGTCCAAGGAAGTTAATATTTTCGGTATTCTTTTCTGATTTGGTTGATATGATATTTTTGAAATTGTATTTTTAAATATCGAAATTAATTCAGTGCGGCAGAAAAATGTACCAACAAGATTAAAAATACCCTCTTTTGAAAATATAGGATAAGGAAATGGTCAAAATATATCGAAGTTAGTCAGTTTTATCTGGTTATGTGAGTTTTGTTTCTTATTTATTTTCAAGTTCATCTTTAAGTCAGATATGTATGTGACTTTTTTTGTTTGTGAGATATGAAATTTAGTGATTTGATTATTAAGTTTATAAAAATATACATATTTTATCTTTTTAATTTTGAACATTTATCTTTTTAAAAAATAAACACACTCTTAACCATTAAACTCACTCATACTTAAATTGATTGTAAATTCAGATAATCAAAAAGGAATTGTCTACCCAGGCAATGAAATAGTTCGGACTGTAGTTCTTTGCTCGAATTCGGGCAAAAAAATTTCAAGAAATCAGGTAGTTGGAGTGCTTGGAATCTAGTTTTGATAGTGGAAATGGATTCAGCACTACCAAAAACCCTTAGGGCACTCAAAATACTAAAGTTTAACAACTGTAAATATGATTCTGATAAAATCTTTGCCAAATTTTTTAAAAAACTCTGCCGGATTCTGAGCCAAAACATTGCTTAAGAAAACTACGTCAATCAAAAATACTGCTTCAAAGTCAGATCAACCATCAACCATTGAATATGTGACAAGCCCATGCCTGTTGCATCGCCCATCCATAAATTGATTGGGATTTCACGTGATCCGCAGTGCCAATTCAAAGTCAACCATTAACCGTTCAATATGTCGCAGACTCGCAGGCCCAGCCGATTACCGGGAAGTGGAATAGGGTGACGTGCGGGCCCGCGGAGTACTGCATCGTGTGTGAATGGGTCTTTGACTTGATGAATTAAGAAATTTTATCAGTTTGAATGACAGGCCATTTATAAGTGATATTTATTTGAAAAAAATTTAGCTTATATTTTGATTTAATAATTTGTTTAAAGTTTGGAAGGATTTATTGAAATTGGAAATTGTAAGGATTTATTGAAATTATAAATTTGTTAGTAAAATTTTTTAATAATTTTTTTTAACTGTTTTTCAAAGTATTGAATCTATATACAATTAAAAAAAACTAATTATACCATACAATTTATATTTTGAACCTCAAAAAAATTGGTCCAAATTGTGACGACCAGTGAAAAAACTAAAAGATCTAATATTCTCCAATACGTTGCGTGTTTGGAGCGGCACGACTTCAACAGCGAGGTGGGTCGTCAAATTTCAAATTTGATGGTTTAGACCAATTTCCTTTTGGTTGATGTTCTCTTCCTATAATTAACCAACCTATTTGAGTTGCCACGGGTAATCTGCCCCTCAAATTCCAACCCGTCCGACAACTGTCGTTTCAACCAAGTTTTAAATAACACCGCACTCAATTGTCTTTCTTGTCAGAAGCTTCCACATTATGCCGAATATCTTGTAAGCCATCCACTGCCAAGCTGCCAGCTATCTATATAGTGGACAAGTTTAGGAATTACCATGAGGTGACGTGTAGTTGAAAACTTTAATAACCCAACACTTTGCATTAACTCTCGAACTCCGAAAAATTTATCATCCGTGTTATAAACAGGAAGGCTCTCTTGTTCAATGCATTGTTGCGTTTTAATCAGAGCAGTTGTTTGCAGAGATGGCCGCCGCCTCACAAGTTTCTCAGAATAAGCGCGACAGAGATGAGTATTGGAACGGTGAACCGGATTTTCCAGATGCCAAAAGACACAGTAGCGGAAGGTTGAGGCATGATGATGATCTCATAGGCTTGCTTGAGAAGATCGATAATATAGATGATAATCACAGGAATTCAGAAGAAACCGCCACTGTGATTCAACTGGAGGGCGAAATAAGGCTCAACGGGGTTAACAAGTCTGTGCAACATGAAACTAGTTTAAAGGCTGTTGAAATTACTTTCCGCTGTGCTCTGTACAGGAGGCAGCCACCTTTCGCTTTTGTTTGCAAAACAGTGCAGATGAGCCGCTTGCCATTTTTGAATGCGCGGGAGTTTACAAACTGAAGGACAGTGGTCCCAAACCACAAGTCAAATTCCCGGACCTAAATTTAATAAAAATTCCGCGTCACATTTTTGATGACTTCTGCAAATTTTTTTGGCACCCGGAATTTTTATGCATGCTGGTTTAATCTCTGTTTTGAAGTCCGGTTCAAACTCGTGGTCAAAGTTATTTTAACGTTTTTTTAAAATTGTTGTGCGTACAAGTCCACATATAGTTATATGCATATATATGTGTTACATATATATATATATATATATGAACGTTTCAAAAGAGAGGGCGTGGGCCATAGTGAAACTATTTTTTATTTTAGTTTTTTTTATTATGATTAGTTTTAAAAAAAAAAGGTTTTATTTTATTATAGTTTTTTTTTTATATTGTAAAAAATGCTGAGGCATAAAATGAGATGAAAAGCCTGTGTGCTTTTATGCATTGTAAGTTTTAAATTCTTTTTACACAGCAGAAGTAAAAAGACTTGTATAGCACAGCAGTGCATTGTTCAGAGTTGTAAGTTTTATTTTTACACACAGCAGTGTAAAAATTTGATGTGCACAGCAGTGTAACAGAATTTGAAGTGCACAGCAGTGCTTTCATTTTTTTTGAGACAGAGTATTTGTCCAACACACAGCAGTGAGTTGAAATTGCAGAGATTGAGTGAAATTTTAGTGTGTGAGTTTTGTTTTCGAACTGTGTTTTGAAGCAATCAAAGTCTCTTTGTATTCCCTCAGTCAGAGGTGATTTTGTAACCAAGTTTTTGAAGTTTAATGAAATAGTTTTACAGTGAAAACTCTGTCTACAGTGAAGAATTTTTTTTTATATTTTCTCTGTGTCGAAGAGGGAGAATTTTATTCTCCATTGTTGTTCTGGAATTTTAAATATTCCAACATGGTATCAGAGCTAGTCTAGGCTCTTTGAAGATCAAAGAAGCTGAAGGAAAGGAGTTCTTAGTTGCAGCAGCTTCTCCAGTAGTGTGAGGACTCAGCCAAAAATACTTAAGGGTATTTCTCTATACAGATTTTTTGTTACTGTTGCAGAACAGTC
This sequence comes from Pinus albicaulis, assembly GCA_034641835.2. Classification (NCBI taxonomy): domain Eukaryota; kingdom Viridiplantae; phylum Streptophyta; class Pinopsida; order Pinales; family Pinaceae; genus Pinus; species Pinus albicaulis. The sequence continues at coordinate 1,243,351,918 of CM076579.1, forward strand.
AGTTATTTGAATACACAGTCAAGTGTTTTTAAATCATAGTTAAGAGTGCAGAATGGCTGGAGCCAGCACTGGTACGGGTATGGGAAATGTCCATCTCCCAATGTTTAATGGGAAAAATTATGACTACTGGTCAATAACTATGAGAACTCTATTTGTCTCCCAAGACTTATGGGAATTTGTTGAGGATGGCTTTGAAGAGCCAGCAAATGAAGAAGAGTTTGAAGATTTAACTCAGGCAGAAAGAGAGTTGCTGAAGAGCAATAGGAAGAAAGACTCCAAGGCTCTCTTCTTATTGTATCAAGCAGTGCATGAAAGTGTATTTCCAAGGATAGCAGCAGCCAAGAGATCCAGAGAAGCATGGGAAACTCTCAAGACAGCCTATCAAGGCATGGAAAAAGTGAAGACAACAAAACTTCAGTTGCTAAGGAGAGACTTTGAGACTCTCTGTATGAAAGAGTCAGATACTATTGACTCATTCTTCACTCATGTGATTGGAATGGTCACACAAATAAGATATCATGGAGAGACTCTTGAAGAGAAGAGGATTGTGGAAAAACTCTTGAGGAGTCTACCCTCAAGATTCGATGTGATTTTCACCACCATAGAGGAGACTAAGGATCTCACAAAGTTCACAGTGGATGAGCTACATGCATCATTGATGACTCATGAGCAGAGATTGGGTAGAAGTGAAAACTCATCTCTGGAACATGCCTTTAAGACCCAGATGTCTTTTGGAAGAGGAAGAGGGCAAGGCAGAGGAAACAAAAGAGGAAGAGGCAGAAGCCAAAATAGAGGTGGAAGGAACAATCCAGCAAATGCTCAAGAAAGGGGCAGCAATCCAAATCAGCATCAAGGCCAAGGCAGCAACCAGCAGAGTGGTCAGCAGAATGCTCAAGGACAGAGGTATGATAAGTCCAATGTCCAATGTCACTATTGTAAAAAATATGGTCATTATGCTAATGAGTGTAGAAAGAAGCAGCATGATATGGGAAATAGAACTAGTGCAAATTTCACTAGAGAAAATATCAGCCAAGATAATTTGTTTTTGGCTTGTAATATGGCTGAAGAAAAGAATGAAGATTTATGGTTTCTAGACTCCGGTTGCAGTAACCATATGACAGGAAACTTAGCCATGTTTTCTATGCTAGATGAGAGTGTGAAGTCACAAGTCACACTAGGGACTGATAGTAAAGTGTCTGTTATGGGAAAAGGAAATGTAAATGTTCTAACAAGGAAAGGTGCAAAGAAATCCATAGCAGATGTCTATTATGTTCCAGGAATGAAGTGTAACCTCTTAAGTATTGGACAACTTGTTCAAAAGGGGTATAATGTATTTTTTGAGGATGATGTTTGTACCATCATGGACAAACCACCCAGCAAACAATGTATTGCTGAAGTGAAAATGACAAGGAACAGGATGTTCCCTCTTAGAATGAGAGAAGATTTGAAGAATGAAGAAAAGATAGCAGCAGTGGAAAAATAGGCTATCCAAAGTGAACCAAAAGATGAAAATTGGTTGTGGCACTTGAGATTTGGACATCTCAACTTTGAAGGTCTCAATTTGTTGAACAGAAAAGGAATGGTAAGAGGTTTACCATTGATAGAGAAACCAGACAGCCTTTGTGAAGGTTGTATCTTGGGGAAACAACACAGAGAAAGTTTTCCTTCCAGGAAAAGCATAAGGGAAAAGGCACCCTTAGATATTGTCCACTCAGATTTGTGTGGACCGATGCAAACTGCATTGCTTGCTAGCAGGCACTACATGTTAACATTCATAGATGATTTTACAAGAAAAACTTGGGTTTACTTTTTGAAAAGTAAAAGTGAAGTGTTTGAAAAATTCTGCAATTTCAAAGCACTTGTGGAAAACCAAAGTGGGCTACACATCAAAGTCCTAAGGAGTGATAGAGGAGGTGAGTATATCTCTAAATATTTTCTACGTTTTTGTAGAGAAAATGGTATTCAAAAGCAGTTTACAACTAGATATACTCCACAGCAAAATGGAGTAGCCAAAAGGAAGAATAGAACCATACTGGACATGGTGAGGAGTATGTTAAAGGCAAAGCATTTGCCTAATGATTATTGGGCTGAAGCTGTACATTGTGCAGCATACATTTTGAATAGGTGCCCTACAAAAGTAGTGATGAACAAAGTGCCGGAAGAGGCATGGAGTGGCACAAAACAAGGTGTCACACACATGAAGGTTTTTGGATGTGTGGCTTATGCACACATACCGGATCAGCTAAGGAAGAAGTTGGACAGCAAGGGGGAGAAATGTATTTTCATTGGATACAGTGAGGAATCCAAGGCTTACAAGTTATACAACCCATCCACCAAGAAGCTTATTGTGAGCAAAGATGTTCAATTTATTGAGGAGGAAGCTTGGGATGGAAGCATAGAGAAAACAGTGAATGTTAAACACTGTTTATCTCATGATGAAAATGATGATGAATTGGCTGAAATACATCCCCAAACAGCAGCACCAACACAAGAGCAGCAAGAGACACCCTTGAGGAGAAATGAGAGTGCTTCTCCAAGCACACCACAAGGAGGAAATTCAAGTGCTTCTTCAAGCATTTGTACATCAAGTGAAAGAGGTAAGAAGTTCAGAAATTTGAATGACATTTATGCACAAGAGGCAACAAATGAAGGTATCAATTCTTTGTTTGCTTTATATTGTCATGTTGATGATCCTGTTCATTTCGAAGAAGCTATTAAGGATAAGAAATGGATAGAAGCTATGGATGAGGAGATTAATGCCATAGAAAGAAACACGACATGGGATTTGGTTGAACTCCCAAAAGGTAAAGATGTCATTGGAGTTAAATGGGTCTACAAGACCAAGAGTAATGCTGAAGGCAAAATAGAGAGACACAAGGCAAGACTTGTCGTCAAAGGGTATAAGCAAAAGCATGGGATAGATTATGAGGAAACTTTCGCACCGGTTGCTAGAATGGAAACCGTGAGAGCAGTGCTGTCCATAGCAGCACAAAACAAGTGGAAAGTTTACCAAATGGATGTGAAGTCAGCATTCCTAAATGGAGTGTTAATGGAAAAGGTTTACATTGAACAACCTCTAGGCTATGAGAAGAAAGGCCAAGAGCACAAAGTGTGCAAGTTGAAGAAAGCTCTTTATGGGCTGAAGCAAGCGCCAAGAGCATGGTACAGTAGGATAGATTCCTATCTACTGGAAAATGGATTTGAAAAGTGTGAGGGAGAACCCACCCTCTACATCAAAGAAAAAGATGGTAAAATGTTGATCGTAGTTTTATATGTTGATGATGTTATTTTCACAGGTAATGATAATTACCTTATTGAAAATTTTAAAACAGTCATGAAAGAAGAATTTGAAATGACTGACATGGGTTTGTTGAAATACTTCTTAGGAATAGAAGTAGAACAAGATGAAAATGAGATTTTTATCTCACAGGAAAAATATGTTAATGAAGTGCTTGAAAGATTTAATATGCAGGAGAGCAAAGCAGCGATCACTCCCACAGTGATGGGATTAAAACTCAGCAGAGAGGACAACAGCAAGGATTTTGATCCTAGCTTGTACAAGAGCATAGTTGGCAGCCTCATGTATTTGACTGCAACTAGGCCCGACATAATGCATGCTGTTAGCTTAATTTCCAGATTTATGGAGAAGCCAAAGGATGCACATTGGCAGGCAACGAAGAGAATTCTGAGGTATGTTAAAGGTACAAAAAGGTTTGGTATTTTATATAGTGCTTCAGAAAATTCAGATTTAGTTGGATACACTGACAGTGATTGGGCTAGAAGTGTAGATGATCGGAAGAGCACCTCCGGTTATGTTTTTCACATGGGTTCAGGAGCCATTTCATGGGCTTCTAAAAAACAGCCCATTGTAGCATTGTCTACAACAGAGGCAGAATATGTGGCAGCCACAGCAGCAGCTTGTCAAGCAATTTGGATGAGGAGGATGTTAAGAAGTTTGTGCCAAGAGCAGGTAAAAGGAACAGTGATTTATTGTGACAATAGTTCAGCTATTGCATTATCTAAGAATTCTGTGTTTCACAAGAGAACGAAACACATTGACACAAAGTTTCATTACATTAGAGAATTGGTAAACAATGGTGAAATTGTTTTGGAACACTGCAGAACTCAGGAGCAGTTTGCAGACATTCTGACCAAGCCATTGGGGCATAAGAGTTTTGAGTTTTTGAGGAAATGTCTGGGTATGACTGATAACCCAGCAGCTGAAAGTAAGGGGGAGTGTTGAAATTACTTTCCGCCGTGCTCTGTACAGGAGGCAGCCACCTTCCGTTTTTGTTTGCAGAACAGTGCAGATGAGCCGCTTGCCATTTTTGAATGCACGGGAGTTTACAAACTGAAGGACAGTGGTCCCAAACCACAAGTCAAATTCCCGGACCTGAACTTTATTAAGCCGGAATTGTGAAAAATTCCGCATCACACTTTTCATCCGTACGAGAGCCCAAAAATCAGACGCGGGAAGATCATGAAGCGGATTTAATAAAAATTCCGCGTCACATTTTTTATGACGTCTGCAAATTTTTTTGGCACCCGGAATTTTTATGCACGCTGGTTTAATATTTGTTTTGAAGTCCGGTTCAAACTCGTGGTCAAAGTTATTTTAACATTTTTTTAAAATTGTTGTGCGTACAAGTCCACATATAGTTATATGCATATATATGTGTTACATATATATATATATATATATATATATATATATATATATATATATATATGAACGTTTCAAAAGAGAGGCCGTGGGCCATAGTGAAACTATTTTTGATTTTAGTTTTTTTTATTATGATTAGTTTTTAAAAAAAAAGGTTTTATTTTATTATAGTTTTTTTTATATATTGTAAAAAATGTTGAGGCATAAAATGAGATGAAAAGCCTGTGTGCTTTTATGCATTGTAAGTTTTAAATTCTTTTTACACAGCAGAAGTAAAAAGACTTGTATAGCACAGCAGTGCATTGTTCAGAGTTGTAAGTTTTATTTTTACACACAACAGTGTAAAAATTTGATGTGCACAGCAGTGTAACAGAATTTGAAGTGCACAGCAGTGCTTTCATTTTTTTTGAGACAGAGTATTTGTCTAACACACAGCTGTGAGTTGAAATTGTAGAGATTGAGTGAAATTTTAGTGTGTGAGTTTTGTTTTCGAACTGTGTTTTGAAGCAGTCAAAGTCTCTTTGTATTCCCTCAGTCAGAGGTGATTTTGTAACCAAGTTTTTGAAGTTTAATGAAATAGTTTTACAGTGAAAACTCTGTCTACAGTGAAGAATTTTTTTTTATATTTTCTCTGTGTTGAAGAGGGAGAATTTTATTCTCCATTGTTGTTCTGGAATTTTAAATATTCCAACAAGGCGCACACAGATAATAAAATCGAGTCCACCGATGAAAAGGGCAGCGGTATTGATCTGATGGGTTCAAATAAGCAAGGCAAATTAACTGCAGACAAGAATTGTGAAGCAACCTCGGTGACATCATAGGAGACTTCACGTATTACGAACATGTTCGCGCAGAGCTTGATTTCTTTGTAGACGATATTACTCCAAATGAACTTGCAATCATCATTTAGAACCATATCGATGGAGATTCAATGCGTCATATTATGCATTCGGATGCCGTGCAAGACAATTTTGAGATGAGGTTGTTTTTCTATGGTTCTCTGTGGGAGGATGATATTTGGCAGTTAAATGAACAACTGATCGTTCAAAATGTTTCTGAATCACCACAGAGAATTTGGAGGCACGGGAGCCGAGTTTTTTGACATTTGTATCTAGACGTGTCAACTCCAATGAGAAAAGATTGTAACTTTGAAAATACTCAGAGCCAACACTGTCGCGTCATGTTGTACGTAATTTTTTGTGAACTGTAATAGCTGTGTGTAAATTGTCACTCAAAATTGTAGATCAAAAAAAGGTGGTCTCCGGGAAATCTTCGTTTCACATTGTTTAATTAAATCTATATTTTCACAAAGGTTATCGCAGTTGTTTATACATTTTGAGAAAATGTTATGGATAAAATAAACGGCTTTCTCAGCCACTTTTTCCTTGTCCTGAATCGATAATTGACCATTCAGTTCGACTTGGTTTTGTTTCTACAATATATTGTGAAGGCACGGATGTTGGAGTATTTGAGAATTCTAGAACAACAATGGAGAGAGTAATACTCTTCTCTTCTATCACAGAGAAATTAAATTTTTTTTTGACACAGGAGACAGAATTTTCACTTTGAAAACAAACTTCTATTCTATTCATTAACAAAAAAAAAATTATTACAAAACTTCCTCACTGAGAGGGATTACAAAATAACAAGACTGCTGCAAAACGTAGTGCTCTCCAATTCTTCTCTGTCCCACACACAAAAAAAATACTGTCTTTGTAAAAATAAAACGCACTGTTGTGCAGACTGAAAAAATTACACTCTCTGTTTGAGAAAAAACGCACCGCTGTGCATATGTAAAAAAAACATAACGTTACATGCTTCACGGGCCTTTTTAAACTATGTAACAAATAAAACTAAAACTAAATCTAAAGTCTATGCATTGCCCTTTCGGGCCCACCAAATGATAATGCGCATATGTTATAATATATGTTAAAACATATTTATAACATATAACTCCATCGCGCAGATAGTTAAAACATATAACAAAAACCTTTAACGTTTGACCTCGTGGAGCACGCCTGAACTCAACCAAAAATTAAACCATCCTTCATAATGATTTCGGATTACAAAAGAGCTCGCTGATGTCACCCAAATTGTGATGCGAAATCTCATTAAATCCGCCCTATAGAAACGTATCAAGTCCGTTTTGGGCTTGCTGACGTTAGCCCAATTGTGACCCGAAATTTTTATCAAATCCACCCTAATGAATATTTCGGGTCCGGTTTTCTGGCTGGTGAACGGGAAAAACAAAATCCCGTTCCAATTAAAATCTGCCACGCGTCTGCTGACTGGACGGTTGACATGGTATTGGGGACCACTGTACCTGTTGACTACTGACGTGGTTGTGGAGACCACCGGTCCTTCAAACGAACTCTCTCGCGTACCTGTTTATAAATTTAAAATGCCCTGTTTCAAAATAGAATACGAGAGCTCTATTTTTTTTTAATGTACAGAGGCTCTGTCAAAGAGATTGCGAAAGGACTGTAAGGGGTGTTTTTCAAAAATCGATTTTTCACCATTTTAGTAGGCGGCTTGAGTACAAAGAGCCTGGAGATTAAAATAGAAAGCGGCTCTGCACAGCCAGTATTGAAAGTAACATTTCAACACTCCCCTTTACTTTCAACTGTTGGGTTATCAGTCATACCCAGACATTTTCTCAAAAATTCGAAACTCTTCTGTCCCAATGACTTGATCAGAATGTCTACAAACTGCTCTTGAGTTCTGCAGTGTTTCAAAACAATTTCTCCATTGTTTTCCAATTCTCTGATGTAATGAAATTTTGTTTCAATGTGTTTCGTCCTCTTGTGAAACACAAAATTCTTAGATAATGCAATAGCTGAGCTATTGTCACAAAAAATCATTGTTCCTTTTGTCTGCTCTTGGCACAAAATTCTTAGCATCCTTCTCATCCAAATTGCTTGACATGTTGCTGCCGTAGCTACCACATATTCTGCCTCTACTGTAGACAATGCTACAATGGGCTGCTTTTTAGAAGCCCATGAAATGGCTCCTGAACCCATGTGGAAAACATAACTGGAAGTGCTCTTCCGATCATCTACACTTCCAGCCCAATCACTGTCAGTGTATCCAACAAAATCTGAACATTCTGAAGCAGTATATAAAATGCCATACCTTTTGGTACCTTTAACATACCTCAGAATTCTCTTCGCTGCCTGCCAATGTGCATCCTTTGGCTTTTCCATGAATGTGGAAATCAAACTAACAGCATGCATTATGTTGGGCCTAGTTGCAATCAAATACATGAGGCTGCCAACTATGCTCTTGTACAAGCTAGGATCAAAATCCTTGTTGTTGTCCTCTCTGCTGAATTTTAATCCCATCACTGTGGGAGTGATCGCTGCTTTTCTCTCCTGCATATTAAATCTTTCAAGCATTTCATTAACATATTTTTCCTGTGAGATAAAAATCTCATTTTCATCTTGTTCTACTTCTATTCTTACGAAGTATTTTAACAAACCCATGTCAGTCATTTCAAATTCTTCTTTTATGACTGTTTTAAAATTTTCAATAAGGTAATCATCATTACCTGTGAAAATAACATCATCAACATATAAAACTACAATAAACATTTTACCATCTTTTTATTTGATGTAGAGGGTGGGTTCCCCCTCATACTTTTCAAATCCATTTTCCAATAGATAGGAATCTATCCTACTGTACCACGCTCTTGGCACTTGCTTCAGCCCATAAAGAGCTTTCTTCAACTTGCACACTTTGTGCTCTTGGCCTTTCTTTTCATACCCGAGAGGTTGTTCAATGTAAACCTCTTCCATTAACACTCCATTTAGGAATGTTGACTCCATCCATTCTGCACTCTTAACTATGATTCAAAAAACACTTCACTGTGTATTTAAAATAGCTGACTGTTCTGCAATAGTAACACAATAAACTGTATAGAGAAATACCTTGAATTATTTTTGGCTGAGTCTTCACACTATTGGAGAAGCTGCTGCAACAAAGAACTCCTTCCTTCAGCTTCTTTGATCTTCAAAGAGCCTGGACTAGCTCTGATACCATGTTGGAATATTTGAGAATTCCAGAACAACAATGGAGAGAGTAATACTCTCCTCTTCTAACACAGAGAAATAAAAAAAAATCTTGACACAGGAGACAGAGTTTTCACTTTGAAAACAAACTTCTATTCTATTCATTAACAAAAAAAAAATTATTACAAATCTTCCTCACTGAGAGGGATTACAAAATAACAAGACTGTTGCAAAACGCAGTGCTCTCCAATTCTTCTCTGTCTCACACACAAAAAAATTCTCTGTCTCTATAAAAATAAAATACACTGCTGTGCACACTGAAAAAATTACACTCTCTGTTTGAGAAAAAACGCACTGTTATGCATATGTAAAAAAAACATAACGTTGCATGCTTCACAGGCCTTTTTAAACTATGTAACAAATAAAACTAAAATTAAATCTAAAGTCTATGAATTGCCCTTTCGGGCCCACCAAATGATAATGCGCATATGTTATAATATATGTTAAAACATATTTATAACATATAACTCCGTCGTGCAGATAGTTAAAACATATAACAAAAACCTTTAACCTTTGACCTCGTGGAGGATGCCGGAACTCAACCAAAAATTAAACCATACTTCATAACGATTTCGGGTTATAAAAGAGCCCGCTGATGTCACCCAAATTGTGACGCAAAATCTCATTAAATCCACCCTATAGAAACGTATCAAGTCCATTTTGGGCCTACTGACATCAGCCCAATTGTGACCCGAAATTTTTATAAAATCCACCCTAATGAATATTTTGGGTCCAATTTTCTGCCTGGTGAGCGGGCAAAACAAAATCCCGTTCCAATTAAAATCTGCCACGCGTCTGCTAATTGGACGGTTGACATGGCGTTCGGGACCACTGTACCTGCTGACCGCTGACGTGGTCGTGGGGACCACCGGTCCTTCAAACGAACTCTCCCGCGTACCTGTTTATACATTTAAAATGCCTTGTTTCAAAATAGAATACGAGAGCTCTGTTTTTTTTAATGTACAGAGGCTCTGTCAAAGAGATTGCGAAAGGACTGTAAGGGGTGTTTGTCAAAAATCGATTTTTCACCATTTTAGTAGGCAGCTTGAGTACAAAGAGCCTGAAGATTAAAATAGAAAGCGACTCTGCACAGCCAGTATTGAAAGTAACATTTCAACAACGGAAGATACTATCGATTTCTGTTCTTTTCTTAAGAGTTTAACACGCCGTCATATGACCACTAAACCAACATTCTAAAGTTTGTTATATTTTAACGAAATTTGATCATTGTTGTATACAATTTTCAAATGCATATAATCAGTTACTGTGTTTGTTGTATGATTCTTGGAAACACGCCAACCGAATCTACCATATCGCATTGAGCTTGATTTCTCGATCTTCTGTCGTCTAACTCAAATTAGCTGACACCCATTAGGGATTCTAAAATCCATGGAATTAGCTAATAAGCAGTCCAGATTCCCTAATCCCTATAATATGTTTTGATTCACTATAGTCAACAAATTCGTTCAGCTTCCAAATTCCAATAGCAACTTTAAAAGTTAAATATATTTGTTATTTAAAATGGGCTTGATTTTATATATAAGTTCAATGGGCTTGATTTTATATATAGGGTTTAAAATGGGCTTGATTTTGGGCTGGAGTATGCCTTAAAACTGCTTTTTTTTGGCTAAGAGCTCGTCTTTCTCGGACGTAAGGAAATAGGTTAACTTCCTAAGACCCAAAGGCATCTGGCAGGAGTGAAAGCCTGCCCCCTTACGGACCACCAGCGGGTTATTTCAGGTGGCGTGGTTTTCCTTGAATAACGGTGATGAGTTGGCCTGCATTTGTGGATAACAGCCAAAGATGGTTGTCCTCACTGCTGGTTTGACAACTGAGTCATAATAGGTTTTCCCACCGTGTGCAAAAAAAGGTTCAAAATCTAAAAAAAAATTCTAGGCATTGTGAAGAGTTCACAATTATTCTAACAAATCTTATTAGTCCCTGCCAGCAAGCAAGGGACTATAGTAATCGGTTTTTAGTCCCAGTATTAGTTCGCTCGTATTTTTTTAGTCCCAAACCTAAAGTCTTTGCAGGAATTTGTGAAACTGCCTTTTTAATAGCCAATCAATCGTTCGCACTGTCATTTTTGGCCAATGTTTAGTTTTGTGGTCTTATTGGCCTCTTACCGAGGAACAGAGCTGGACAAGGACTCGAGAATGATTCAATTCCTTATGTTAAAAGGGAATAGTAGCTAGATAATTATCTTATCGTAGTTCGTAGTCGACTAATACTAGCATTATTTCACTAGCATTTAATGTTTCACGTGATGTTTGGCCCGATTGAATTTGATTAAATTAAATTCTGGTGACTGCCACCTATCTCATACAATCACTGTCATGCAAGGAGGCTGGTGGTGTAGGATAGTGCAGCCACTTATTTTTATTTGACGTTGTGGACATATCACTACATCTACGCGAGACCTTCCCTATCTTCTAAACATTTCTTCGGGGGTGGCAGGTAGAGTTAATCGACCGAAATCCATGGCTGGTATCAAAATGGAATTTGTTCATTGCCATCGTGCAACAATATTGCTATGCAACGTAGATCGAACACCCAACCTAGGCAAAAAAAAAATAAATTCCCCTTTATTTAGCAGGTACAGTCAATCGCCCCATACTAGCATACATTAATGTTGATTTTCTAGTGTATTGATAGTCCAACCGTTGTTTTTTTAATTAATTTTGTTGTTTTCACAAGTGAATATGCAGGGTTATCCCTGCGGTTCTCCAGTGTGAGTACTGTAAACTAGATCTCATATCTATGCAAATTTGATTGAGTACGTTGCAATCAGAATCTTAGATTGTGCCTGGAAGTTGAAGTGTTGTATACAACTACCGACTGAATGTGTGAAACTGTTAGAAAGCAATTGAATCTATGTTATATAACAACATGCATAAAAAGATAAAGATTAAGACGTGTGAGAGGCATAATAGAAATATGTATTTTAAATTTTCCTATTTCTACATGCTACTCGAGTTTTTATATTGTGAAAGATGAAGATTTGATTTAAGTTCTTTAGATTATTACTCTCTTTTCCAGATGCAAACGCCAACACTGAAAAATAAAATGACAAAGCAAAATTTGATTTCAACTTTCAGCAGGTTTACAGGCGGCCAAACCTGTCAAAAATTTTATTTATATTTCTTTAAAGTATTACTATTTTTCAGTTACAAGCCTGAAAACTGAAAACAAAAAAGCAATCCAAAATTAAATTGCACCTATTAAACCGAGCGACTTCCAAAACTCATCCGAACAGGTTTCTGACTTTTGGAAAAATAATTAATCTTTTCTTGCCTTGGTTCAAATTTCACGATGTGGTTTGAAGTTCTCTGCATCCTCTAAACTACTTTAAGCCAGGATTTCCTAAAATTTTGCATTAGCGAAAACACGACATTTTTTAGTGGGAATTTACCTGGTTCTGATTTTCAGCAGAATAATTAATCTTTTCTAGCCTTGCTTCAAATTTCACGGTGTGGTTTGAAGTTCTCTACATCCTCTAAATGCTTTAAGCCCGGATTTCCTAAAATTTTGCATCGACGAAAACACGACATTTTTTAGTTGGGAATTTACCTGGTTTGTGCATCCTCTAAATGCACAACCACCATTGATGGACGAGGATGATGTAGAAGAAGAGGAGCAGCAAGAACCAAGAGAGCAGACACCAAATAGAGTCACACTAGCAAGGACTCCAAGATTTTCAGAGCAGCATGGATCTTCAAGGAGATCAACAGACTAGAATTCTCCAAGCACCGGATCAGGTAATGAATCAAGCAATGGTAAGAAAAAGATGAGAATTTTGAAAGATATTTATGATGATTTGGATGTTAGTTCAAATTTTACATTGTTGGCATTCCAACCTTCTTCGCTTGAAGAAGCAAACAGAGATGAAAATTGGTGCAAGCCATGGATGAAGGGATGAATTCAATTGAAAAGAATGATACATGGGATTTGGTTGATTTACCAAACGATAAAAGTCTCATTGGTGTGAAGTGGGTGTACAAGACAAAGGTGAATGAGAAAGGTGAGATTGACAGATTTAAAGCAAGACTTGTGGCAAAAGGATTCTCGCAGCCACCAGGAATAGACTTTGGGGAAACATTTTCTCCGGTAGCCAGATTGGATACTGTAAGAGCAGTTCTAGCGACAACAGCTTAGAACAAGTGGAAAGTATATCAGATGGATGTTAAATCAGCCTTCTTGAATGGAATTCTAGAAGAAGAAATTTATGTGCAGCAGCCTCCAAGATATGAAGTTGAAGGTAAAGAAGATAAAGTTTACAGGATAAAGAAAGCGCTAGCAAGCACTTAGAGCACAGTATAGCAGAATCAACAGTTACATGATCAAGAATAGATTTTGCAGAAGCAGCATTGAGCCTACCTTATACACAAAGGTAAATGAGCATGGACAGATTTTGATTGTTTTCTTATATGTTGATGATATGATTTTTACAGGTGATCTTGAGTTAGATGAATTTAAAGTAGCCATGATGAAATAATTTGAGATGACAGATCTTGGTCTCATGAAATATTTTCTTGGAATTGAAGTTGAGCAATCTGAAAAAGGAATTTTTATTTGTCAAAATAAATATTCAGGAGATTTGTTGAAAAGATTCAGGATGGATAATTGCAAACCTGTACCCACACCAGTTGCAACAAGTACAAAGTTAAGTAAGGATGATGAAGGGGAAGATGTCAATCCAACTCTATTCAAAAGATTGGTTGGTAACCTCATGTATCTCACAACTACAAGACTAGATATTATGCAAGGAGTAATTTTGATTTCCAGATTTATGGAGACTCCAAAAGACACACATTGGAGTGTTGGAAAAAGAATTCTGAGATACATAGCAGGAACCAGAGATAATGGCATAATGTATGCAAGGACATAAAAGAAAGAATTGATTGGAGATAAAGATAGTGATTTTGCAGGAAGTTTGGATGATCAGAAGAGCACATCCAGTTATGTTTTTCATCTTGGTTCAGGAGTGATAGCATGGGCATATAAGAAGCAGCCTATTGTGACACTATCATCAGTAGAAGTAGAATATGTAGCAGTGACTTCAACAACATGTCAAGCATTATGGTTAAGAAGAGTATTGGATGGACTCAAGCAGAAACAACAAGGATCAACAGCGATATACTGTGACAACACTTCAGCGATTGCACTATCCAAGAATAGTGTGTTTCATCAAAAGAGCAAGCATATTGATACTAGATATCACTTTATTCGAGAACTTGCGAGCAATGGAGAAGTTCACTTGAAGGCTTGTAGAACGAGTGATCAATTGGCTGATATCTTTACAAAGCCATTAGCAGTAGATTTGTTGGAGTTTCACAAAAGAAACTTGGGTGTTGTAAGCCTAGCTGAGACACAGACCAGCAGGCATGTTTGATTTTTCATGAGTTATGTTTTAGTTTAGCGGTCGTAATTAAGGGGGAGTGTTAAAATATATAGTTACTTCCCGCATGCATTGTTAGACAAACAATTAACTGAATTACTTGAGTTGAGTGATAGATATATTTGGTGAGTGAGTTAGAGAGTCAGTTAAGTGAGTGATGATTAAGTTCAGTTATGTGAGAGTGTGTGCATGTCAATCAGGTTAAATACCCTTCACCGGGTTCATTGTATTCATTGAGTGAGATTTGATTTAGAGAGATTGAAGATTAATTGAAGAGCCACAACTCATTGTTTTGTGTGTGAAATACTTGTGTTAATTGTGTGATTGAATCCTCTGCCTATCCAACATATCTCACCAAATATATCTATCACTCAACTCAACTAATTCACTTAACTGTTTGTCTAACAATGCACATGGGAAGTAATTATATATTTTAACATTTTTTAGTGGGAATTTACCTGGTTCTGATTTTCGGCAGAATAATTAATCTATTCTAGCCTTGCTTCAAATTTGAAGGTGTGGTTTGAATTTCTCTGCATTCTCTAAATGCTTTAAGCCCGGATTTCCTAAAATTTTGCATCGGCGAAAACACGTCATTTTTTAGTTGGGAATTTACCTGGTTTGGCAGCGAACGGCTGCACCGATCCCTTAATCCACAAGACACAAAACTTTCCTCATCGTATTTTACTTTGGGATTTGAAATCCATGATGCTCTCCGTGGACTTCAGCAGTTATCACATGCTTTGTCCCCCATGGCACGCATTTTAACTAGCTTTTACCACTCCACTTCGCTTTTCCAGCTTTTCACGCATAGCTTTTTCCTTCTTTTAAATATTTCCGGCATGAACCTGTGCATCCAGAAGGGAGGGCTTTATATTGCGAAAAACACATCTAGCTCACATAAATGAACGATAGTGGTATCACTAAATTAAAATAAATTGATTATACCTTGAAATTTTGTAAGAAAAGGTCAAACCACGCCTTGAAGCTACATGCTTATCCTGGCTGAAAGAGGGCCTAAAACGAGCACCAGGCCATAGATTCATGCGATGTTTCATTTTTCTTTCAAGAAATTTGTGGTTATGGATGTCCATAATGCTCTTTGCTGCTCTCTTTAAGTTTCTAGCTGTTTGCTTCACAACTTCTTCAAAGGATTCCTCTCTTGGTTTCTGAAAGGACCTTTTCAGCTTATCTTTAAAGCTTTCTTCGATACAGAACTGGTAACTCCGAAGAAATGCTTGTCTGGCTAGGTAATTCTGATTTCCGCTGAACCTGTAACCAAAATAGTAAGCATCGTCTTGACGACTCCAGCGATATCGCTGGGCATAGGGACAGGTTCCTGTTCAGGATAGCTTGGATTCCTTCTTCCGCTACACATCTTCTTCAGTATCAGAGCTATGGGACTCTCACCCCATAATCAGTTAGTAATTCCGTCTCTAATCATGTTATGTCCGAGCTTGTCCAGTAAATGGGAGAGGGGGGAGAACAAATAATTAATCATTTACCAAGGTGACTGGGTAGTGTCCTTAGAATATTCCATTAAAAGCCCCATAAACTCCAATATTACCCAATCTGTATTCAACTAATTCACCCATTATGCGTTGCCCCATTCTGTTCAATCTGCTTTACCCAGTCTGATTTATGTTCAATACGCAACTGCACACCATCTTCAGAAAGGAGCGCACCGGCACTGGTGAACCCAAAGAACAGTATGTATTCATTCCGCTTTACCCATTCTGTGCAATTCACACAGGCCATCATCTTACAAGAGAGGTGTTACAACTGATTCATATCCCAGGAGAGCAAGTGACAAGTAGGAAAGCAAGGGTGTCATTGGAGGCTAGGTGTCACTATGTAAAGCATAGTGACATGTCCAAGTATCAGGTATGAATTTCATAATCTTACTGCAACGTGGGTTGCATGAAATCATGGTGTGATTACCCACAAGTTTATCATGTTGTTTTTCAATTTTTATATTTGTTAATTATATAATAAAGAATTATTTGGTAGCCTCATAGTATATGTTATCATTTTCTTTGGCAACCTCGTAGTATGGTGTGTTGCATTCAATGGTTGAAAGTTGTGTATTTCCCAAGTCCTTATTATGTGAACATGTTGGAAAACAATTGGCGGTTTCAAAAAACTAGAAAACTGCTTTGTGACTCCTCTCTGTGGTGCTTTCAGAAAAATGGGCGAGGCGTGGCGCAATTAATCATGGCCGTATATTTTCTGATGACTACTTTTACCAATACAACTTTGGGCCACCCTCCTCTCATTTTAAAAATTGAGTATTTTACCTTGTCACAATTTGCTGATCTGGGAAAAGAACGATGAGGGTCATAGATTTTTGGTTCAAGTGATCTCCTTGAGAGTCAAAATGTATGTTGAAGGCAGGTCCTGAGGTCGATACCTGTATTTGAACACCAATAACAAAATCTTTCATAGCATCTGGATCCTCACACCTTATTTCCATGTCACAACATTGTAATATTGTCAATATTTTAGAAACATGAAATTCTTCCAAGCATTGAATTAACTGAGTAAGAAGGTTAAAACTAAATCACTGGAGCATAGACTAAATCGACAATTGCATAACATTGTTATTTATGCTTTCGTTTATATTTTGGTCTATACCGGCAATTGCATTCATAAGATTTGTGTGCTCAATATTACTCTCCTTGAATTCATCTACGTGTTGAATATCTCCCATCTCCAATGTCTTATTTGCATCCTTTAATTCATAATTTTCTTTAGGATCCCTCATTCTTTCATGTGAACTCATGCTTTCCTCAACAAAATTCCCTCTTACTCTCTTTGTGATGATGGACTATAACCTTTTGTACTTTTAGCCTCCTCAAATGTCTGATGGCCATCTTTCTCAAAATTTTACGAAGCATATGGATGGTTATAAATGTCTTTATCAATAAAAATTCCAATATTGATGTGAGAAAGCCTCAATTAAGTGTTGAGTTTGCAAAATTATTACCTGCTCCTTTGTTTATTGAATTCATTTGAAATTGTGACTTAAGTTGATTTTCATACTATCTTTGTTGGATCAAACTCACTCTGGTGATTTCTATCCAAAACAACTTATCTATTCATTGCAACATGGTGAAGAGTTCACAATTATTCCAACAAGTCTTTATTTAATTGGGGTATAATAATTTTTTTTGTTTAGTTTTTTTGATTTAAAATTATGGGGGGTCGTCAGTATTAAAATTATGTAAAGGGTGATTAAGTTTTTTTCTTTTTTTTTTAAATTTATTTACATTTACCTGGAGAAGAAACATAACATCACAAACATATCTAAAATTAATTGAAAAATATGATAAGATTATAAATAAAATGTAAGATGTGAATATCTTTCTTTTCTACTTTGAAGAGATGAACATCACAAAGATACCTATTTGGTAAGATGTATTTAAACAAAGTGAGAGGTGATTTTATGTACGGATGTTCTGTAATTTGACGGGAAAATTGATCAAGTAATCAGTGAACGAGTGTAGCAAGACCAAGTTTATAGGAGAAAGGAACAATTATCCATTAGGAAATGTCAAAGTTAAATAAACTAAATCATTAACCTTTGACCAAATCTATAATATGTGAGATGAAGAATTAATATATGAAATTATTAAATAATTAGATAAGGATTTAGATATTGAGATTAGTTGACCAATTTTTTTTTTTTTAGAAACACTAATTAGGTGTATTCAGCAATTAATTAATAATGAAGTCAAACAAGAAAGGTTAGTGAAATTACGGTTAAGGTTATTTAAGTTAGTATGAGCTATTTTCATATATTTTAATTTTAGGTGGTTTTCCTGAGATTAACAATGAAAAATCATGACACAAATATTTAAAAATTATGGCATAAATATTACAATTACATCCATAAATTATGGAAAAAAAGAAAATGAGCACAAATCCTACCATAAAACTTTTAAAGTTATGGTCCATTCAATGTTTGAAAAATAATTTTTTGCAATAGTATTAAAAATAGATATTTATTTTCAAAATTAAACATTATAACTTGAATTAATCAATTTAATGATTAACATGCAAATCCATTGCCACAATTTTCTTGTAGTTAAAAGATAATAAATT
Source organism: Pinus albicaulis (assembly GCA_034641835.2). Lineage (NCBI taxonomy): Eukaryota > Viridiplantae > Streptophyta > Pinopsida > Pinales > Pinaceae > Pinus > Pinus albicaulis. The sequence goes on from CM076579.1 coordinate 1,243,370,150, forward strand.
AAGATTTTTTGTTAAAAAATAATAAATTTCTATTTACAATATTAAAGTATAGAAAATTTTCAAACTTTTGTAATCTAACCAAAAAATTAAATGCTTTATCTACCTACATATAAAATAATAATTCATTTACCAATTATTTGATCCAAATCCTACATTTATTAAAAATAGTGAATGTTAACACTGCTCTAAATTAAAATCCACTCATTATAGACCCGTAAATGTGTCCGTAGATCTCATCCAACAAATAAACAAATAACTGGGGGATAATATTTGTCTATTCGTGACAGTAAATCAATAAAAAAATGCAAAGTATTATTTACCAAAATTGTAGTGGAATTAATTACGGATTGAAGAAAGAAGATTTCCGGTTTTATTCAACTGCGGCATCTAACCACCAAACGCATGGAGCGGTGAAGAAGGGAAATTTGATTTAAGGAGAGGAAATGGAGCATATATACTAGAGGACTTCTGAAAAAAGTTAAAATATATAAGAGTGTATGAGACAAATCTCATTAGAATTTTTTTTATAAAAAATTAAATCTTAATTATATATTTTATTATTATTCATAATTTAATTTATAGCTGATGACAAGGGGATGTGTAAATTTGTGTGGTTCTTGTTCTTTAAAAGGAAGTTTTTATATAAGCTTATTATGATGGAGTTGTGGTAGTCTTTAATATTATTATGATTATTGTAGTGTAAAGTAATTTTTTGGTTTTTATATTAAATGTGTGAGGTGGTGGATTTACGTATGGTTTTCGAAGAAAATTTTATATATTTTATTTGTGATGATTATTTATTTTATTTTTTAATTTTTTTTGTTGAGATTATTCATTTTGAAAAAGTAGAAAATGTGTAATAGTTTTCACGAAAATTTTATGTAATAAAGATTAAAAAATAATAACAATGGTTGATGGGACAATTATTCCAAGTTGAATGTGTGTTCATTTTGGTTAATATGGCTAAGAAAAAAGGCAAAGGAAAAGGTTTTGGAAAGACAAATGGCACATTTGTCACAATTATTTATGAAAATAATGAAAATTAGGAGAAAATAGAGATGAAATGTCACAGGTTGCATGTGAGGAGGAAAATGAGGGAAAAAAATGGAAAATGAAAGAAAATAATGGAAAATGAAGAAAATAGAGGCGTTTTCTATAAAAAGGGTTCTAAGGATCAGTTGGAAAGTTTTTGCTCACATTTTTTGGAGCTCTCTCATTATTCTCTCTCTCTCTCTCTCACTCTTGGACACCTAGAGTTTTTGAGCAAAATGCTTGCCATGGTTGGGTGGGGTTGGATGAGTTTCCGATGATGTGATTACTTCCATGTGTTCTTGTTAATTTTATTTATCCTCTCCTGAAGTTACAAGAATTTTTGGGCAGTGACCTGGGCTTAGGGGTTGAAAATGTGGCACAAATCTCGGAGTTGCAGGTACAGTATTGACCTTTTGGGGCCTTGACCGCAGCCTTAACAAGGCAAGCCCGCGGATAGGGGTCTATAACTGCTCCTGTGTCCTTAAATGCTCACGGCTAAGCCTGAAATGGGTTAAAAATTAGTTCCCCTTAGGGAACATGGCCTTGGAAGGTTGGGTTACCTCTTGGGGATGTCATTGATGTAGTGTAAGGTTCGTTTGTCGTGCTTCCACTGGTTCCACTTCCTCAAAGTCATCTAGGAGTTTGAATCTCATATTAGTGGCCTTTCGTCACATGTTTACCCTGGTTGGTCGGTTACTGGGGTAGATGTGGGAAGAGGGTGTTACAAAAGGTTTTTAAAAGTTTTGGATCTAGTGTATTCGTGTTCATTTGGATTTATATCTGGTGCATTTGGTTGTGGATCTAGTGAATTTGGTTGCAAATTTGTTGGGGTTGGTTGCATGTTATTGATTTGGGATTCTTTTTTGTCATTGTGTCAAATTTTTTGGATGAAACTTATTTGAATGAGCCCATAAGACTTGATGGAGGAAATTATGAAAATTGGAAATTCAAGGTATTAACAACTTTAGAGGGAAATAATTTGTGGTCCATAGTGAGTGGGGAATATCCCAAACCCACTGCTACTACAGCCATTCTAGATTGGGAAAAATAGGAAACAAAAGAAACGGTGTTGCTAAGAATGTCAACGAAGGACACCATCATTCCTCATATTAGGGACTGCAAAAAATCCAAAGAAACATGGGATGTTCTCAAAAGCTTGTATGAAACATCTAATACCAACCGAATTTTGTTCTCGAAGACCAAGTTTTTTTCAAAAAAAGTGGAGGCCAATGAAAATATAAGCATTTTATTTCACGTGTCAAAGAGCTAAGTGATAAGTTAGGAGATATTGGTGAAAAGGTGTCTAATATTGACTCGGTCACCAATCACATTAAATGGCTTAGTGCAATATTATCACATTTCTTTTTTTCAATTCTTTCAGCTAGAGAGAAACCTCCTACTTTTTATGAATTGACATGTATTCTTCTACAAGAGGAAGAGAGGACAACGAACTTCAATTTGGGTTGAAACAATTCATATTTTCCATTGGTAGCCAAGGGGGAGCAAGCATACAAAGGAAAGCTATGGGACAAAAGAAAAGGAGGAAAGTTTCAAGCAAAGAAGAAAGGTTTGGCACAATCCATTTCATCATAAGAGAAATGGCGGTTGCTATTATTGTGGCAAACCTATACATCATGCTAAAGGTTGCTAAAAAGAAAATATAATGAGTCTAAGCAGAGAAACATAAGATATAATGCGAATTTTTTGGACAAAGACACCTCAATCAATGATGGATTTAAAAATCTCATATTGTTTGTTTCCGATGTTGCATTGTCTGTGAGACTGATGATGTGAATGCTTGGTTCATTGATTTTGATGCATCACTCCATATGCCTTGTAATAAATATTGGTTTAATGAATATAATGAGAACATAGTTGGAACATGTGTTTATCTAGGAGATAACAGATACCTTAAATTTCAAGGTTATGGAATAATAGGTGTGATGTTGCATAATGGACAAGAGAGACAGATCGATGATGCGATGTATGTTCCTGGTATCAAAAAGAATTTAATTTATTTTTCTACTATTGTTGATGAAGATCTAAAGGTGGAATTTGTCAAATCACAACATGTTGTTAAAGATATCCAAGATCGCTACAATGTTATTTCCATAGGTACTAGAGTCGGAGGATTATATAAGTTGGATGTGACCAAGGAAGGACATCAAGCATTAGAATCTACAACAATGTCAACAGAAGGGTTGTGGCATCAAAGGTATGGGCATTTAGATCACAATGATTTAATGTTACTTCATAGAAAAACAATGGTTTAAGGTCTTCTTGTTATGAAGAATAATCATGTTGAATGTGAAGCATGTGCACTTGGTAAGCAACATAGAGAAGACTTCCCTCTACATGAAGAAAAAATACAAAGATAAATACTTGAATTAATTCATACTGTTGTATGTGGACCTATGCAAACTATATCTCTTGGGGAGATTTGTACTTTCTTATTTTTGTTAATGATAGATATAGATACACTTGGGTCTATTTTATAAGAAAGAAAAGTGATGTTTTTGTGTGCTTTAAGGAATTCATAAACATGGTGGAAAAAAAAATTGGGAAATACATAAAAATTCCCAAATCTGATCAAGGGGGAGAATACAAATCAAGAGCATTTAATTAATATTGAAAAAGTCATGGGATTCTACAACAATTTATAGTTCCTCATACACCTCAGCAAAATGAGGTTGTTGAGAGGAAAAGCATAACACTAGTGGAATGTGCACAAAGCATGCTTCAAGATAAAAATATTTCTAATGGTTTTTGGGACGAAGCCATTAGCACTGTTGTTTATTTGAAAAATAGGAGTCTAACCAAAAGTTTAGATCTGAAAAACACCTTTTGAAGCATTTTATGGATATAAACCAAGAGTGAATCATTTAAGAGTTTTTGGATGCAAGGCATTTTCTCATATTCCAAAAGTTGAAAGAAGAAAACTTGATAAAAAATCAATTAAGTTCACATTCAATGATTATTGTGATGATCTAAAGGTATACAAGTTGTTTGATCCTAGTTCACATAGATTGCATGCAAGTAGGGATGTGTTGTTTCATGAAAATTCAGATGAAGGTGATAAAATGAATAATACAGGTGTATGACATGATACTGATGATTATGTTAAAATATAATTAAGTATTGAACAGGAACATGAACAGGTACAACAACAGGTGCGTGAATAGTACAATTTTAAGAGAAGGAAAAATCTAGTAGTCATGACACTCCAAGAAGATAACAAGAGGCTCCACAAAGCAGAAAGAAGGATGAACGAAGTAAAACTCCAAGGAGGACATCACGTCAAATTCAACCACCTATAAGGTATAAATATTATGCATTGGTGTCTCATGTAATGAATATTGTCGAACCTTCAAGTTATGAAGAAGCTAAAGAATAAAAAGAATGGAGAGATGCAATGGATGAGGAATACAACTCTATAATGAAGAATGAAACATGGGAATTAACATAATTGCCTAGAAATAAAGTTTCCATACGATGCAAATGGTTATTCAAACTAAAATTTAATGTTGATGCAAATATTTATTAGTATAAAGCTAGATTGGTTGCAAAATACTATTCTAAAAAATAAGGCATTGATTATGAAGATAATTTTGCACATGTAGCTAAAATTAATAAAATTCGAATCATGATTGCGTTAGCTACAAAAAAAATTAGAAAATGCATCAATTAGATATCAAATATTTTTTCTTGAATGGTGAATTAAAATAAGAAGTTTATTTGGTTCAGCTTGAAGGGTTTGTAAAGCAGGGACAACATCATATTGTTTGTAGGTTAAATAAAGCTTTGTATGGTTTGAAACAAGCACCAAGATCTTGGTATTTGAAAATTGATTCATTCTTTTATGAAAAAGGTTTTGTGAGAAGCAAAAGTGATCCTAACCTGTATATCAAGAAACATGAAGATGGGAATATTGCCTTCATATATTTGTATGTTGATGATCTTATCATAACATGAAGTGCATTCTCGTTGATTGAAGAAATTAAAATTCAATTATCACGGGAATTTTAAATGAAAGGTCTTGGTGAATTTCATTATTGTTTGGGTGTTGAAATTTGGAGGGAATCTAGTAAAACAATCATCACACAAAGAAAATATGCAAATACAATTCTAGGAGCTTGCTTGAGACCATATAGTGCCTTCTTTAATTTGCAGACATAGTCTTCCTTTTCAGAGAGCAGAAAACCTTCGTGTTGTTCAATGTAAACTTCTTTTTCCAATTCACCATTTAGAAAGGCTGACTTAACATACATTTGGTAGACCTTGATTTTTCTCGAGCATGCAGAATTGAGAAACATTCTAATAGCTTCCATTCTGGCAATGGGAGAAAATGTTTCTTCAAAATCAATTCCTTCAACTTGTGCATATCCTTTGCAGACTAATCTTGTCTTATTCCTGGTAACCTGTCCATCCTCATTCAATTTGTTTCTGAAGACCCATTTAGTTCCAATAAAATTTTTATCCTTTGGTCGTGGAACCAATTCCTAACTATCGTTCTTCTCAATTTGATCTAGTCCTTCATTCATAGTTGCTACCCAGTGTTCATCTTGACTAGCTTCCTCAAAATTGCTAGGCTTAAAAGTTGTTAAAAAAGCGAGGTGGGACTATTGTGATGAATGAAGCTGTCGACTTCTTCTGATTCCAATTCCTTCATTTATGTTTCCAATGATTTGATTTGACGGATGTTTCTTTTGACACCATTGTTTTAAAGCTTTTGGAGAATTTTCTTGTACATACTGCTAATCATTTCTTATTTCCTCTTGGTTGACTATTGTTTCCTTATTCGATTGGTATTTTTTTGGAGCTTCTTTTTCATCCTTCACAGATTCTCCCTCATATCCCTCAGATGTTCTTGAAGGGACATTCTCATCGTCATCCTTTGTAACACAATCCTCATCAAAGGTAGCATTTATGCTTTCTACTTTTTCTTTTTCGCCTCAGATTGTAGCATCTATAAGCCTTCCTTTTGCGTGAATAACCAATGAAAATACCTTCATCGAGACGAGAATTGAACTTGTCCAATTTTTTATTTTCTCTTTTGATGTAACATTTTCTTCCAGAATTTTTGAAGTATTTGACTTTAGCTAGTCTTCCTAACCATAATTCGTATAGAGTCATGTTATAATTATTCCTTAGAAAACCTCTGTTTATAATGAATACAATTGTATCGATTGCTTGAACTGATAATTTATCATCTAATTCTGAGTAATTTAACATTGTTCTAACCATTTTCTGTACGAATTTTTTCTTTCTTTCAATAACTCCATTTTGTTGCGGTGTTCTGGTCGTTGAGAATTTCCTTTTTATTCCATTTTCATCACAATACTGCTGAAATACCTTGGAAGTGAATTATCCGCCATTATCTGATCTCAAACATTTGATATTCAAATCAATTTCATTTTCGACCAATTCCTTGTAGATTCTAAGACATTCGAATGCCTTAGTCTTTTTCTTTAAGAAACTGATGGCTGTCATTATGGTGTAATCATCATTAGCATAAAATATAATTCTCCATCTAAACCTTTTGTTCTCATAGGACCACATAGATCAGTGTCTACTAATTCCAATGGACGTAATGCAAAGTGTTCTTTTGTCTTGAACTCAACTTTTGTCTGCTTTCCGTGCTGACAAGGTTCACATATCGTATTGGTGGGTTTTGAAATTTTAGGCATTTCTCTTACTGCTTCCTTCTTGCTAATCCTGACCAAATTGTCAAAATTTATATGTCCCATTTGTTTGTGCCATAACTAACATTCATATTATTTCGCCAAAAATCACCCTTTAGGTGTCTCATTCAAAATATATATGTCATTTGGAGCTCTGCTTGTTGTAACCACAATTTTACCAAGATTTCCTTTCCTAATTTCACATTTCTTAGAGTTAAATAGCATCGTGTGTCTTTGATCGCACATTTTTCCAACACTGAGCATATTGTGATTCACATTTTCAACCAACAACACATCTTTCACTAATGCATTCTTGCTTCCAAGTGTGATTGTACCCACTCCAATGACGTTTGAAGACCCGTCATTTCCAAAAGATACTATTCCATCCTTATTTTCCTTCAAGGATATGAAATTATTCCTATCTCCAATCATCTGAGTCGAGAAACCACTACGAACATACCAAACGTTTCTGTTGCTCTAAGCCTTGAGAGCGACAACACATTTTTCAATCATTTTTTTCCATATTAGTTCATTCTTATTTTGCGAGAATTCTTTACTTCCAATTCTGCAATATTTAGCCAAGTGTCCAAAATTGTTACATTTGTAACATTCGATATCATCTCTCAAATGATAAAATCTGTTAATATTCTGTTGAGTTCCGGAATATACATTTCTGAAAGATCTCCTGAAACTGTATTTATTCCAAACAGACGTGCGACATTCTATAGCTCTATGTCCAAACCTTCCACATGAATAACAATGACCATAGAAGATAGGTTGATACCTGGGAGGAAATCTTATTAGAGGAATTGTCTTCCATGGTTCTTCCTGCGAGTCCTGATTTCTTGAGTTGGCTAGAAGGTCTACTTGCTTGTTAGATTTTGCATATCCATCTTCTTTTGTTGTCATAGAAGTACTTGGCACCTTTTCAAATTTTTCTTTGTAACCAAGACCTGTCTTGTCACTGTTTGATCGTTGATTGTTAATGATTTCTTCCAATGCCTTAGAGCTGTTGGTGTACTTTTGAATAGTTTTCCCATTTTTTACTTTCTTTCGAAGAGAAACTATTTCAGTTTCCAATTCTTCTCTTTCCTTATTGCTTTCCTTTAATTATTCCTTGAGCGATTCTTCAACTCGTTTGTATTCTTCAACCTTGATTTTAAGATTTAGGACATGTTCCGTTTCTATATTTAATTCGTATTCAATAGTGTTGACATGCTTCTTCTTGAACTTGAGCTCTTTGATAACCCCGATCACTTCGTTGTGAAATTCAACCTCAGTCATCTCTTCTTCTTCCTCTCCTTCTTCGTCAGATGCTTCTTTCTTATTATGCTTGGCCATAAACAATACTCTTCCGTTGATTTATTCTTCATTATCATTGTCTTCATCAGATGAGGAGTTATCTTATTTGGAGAAGAAACTCTTCATAATCCATTTATTCTTGCCTTGCTTGTTTAACTTGCTCAAACCTTTCTTTCCTTTCATAACATCCTCATTTTTTTTTAGGAAACTTGGCTGCAAAATGCCCAACCTCACCACAATCAAAACATATCAATGGAAGTTTACCTTTGAATTTCCCCGTACCTATTCTCATTTTTTGCGTGAAGTAGGAAAATTCTTTATCTGCAAATTCTTCTTCATCTTCTTCCTTACAACTACAAGTTTTCACTTTCGGAGTATGCTTGTCCTTACTAGTTTTCTTAGATGCGGCAAATGATGTTTCTAGGTGAGATGTGTTGTCCTCTTCTTCAATCCTCATTTCATATGTTGTGAGCACTCCATGCAATTCATCTTTGCTAATTTTGGCTAGAATCAAACTATATTCCAAGACAAATACCTTTAGGTTGAATCTTGCCGACAAGGTTTTAAGGATATTTTGGACAACAACTTTCGTGTCAACAGGTTCTCCCAAACCTTCCAATGCATTTTTTATTTCATCAACACATTGTAAGTATGCAACAATATTTTCATCTTCCTCCATTTTGAGTTGTCAAATTTTGCCTTGTAAACTTGAAGCTTTGCTTCTTTCATGTTTGAGTCACCTGCATATATATTCTCAAGCTTGCCCCATACTTCTTTAGCAGTTTTGCAACTTAGTACCTTAATATAGACAGATTCGATAAGCCCACTGATAATGAGATCTTTAGCCCTTGCATCATATACCATATTTTTCTTTCCTTGTTCATCCTGGGTCGTTGTAAAGCCTTTTTCAACGATTTCCCATACTTCGTATCCTTGCGCGAGAAAATGAACCTGCATTATTCCACTCCAAATTGCGTAGTTATTTCCATTGAATAAATGAACTCTATTCTTAGTATACTCCATGACCTCCGTCCAGTTGTTAGACTGACATTTAAGGAACCAAGCTCTAATACCAATTGTTGGAAATACTAATAGGGGGGTGAATCAATATTTCTTATCAATTAGCACTTTTTAAATATTTTCAGAGTATTAGCTAATATTTAATTATTGTTGATGTTTATCTAGTAACAACAGTAAACAATAGAACACAATAGTCACACGAATTTTAGGTGGAAAACCCCCTCCAAGTCAAAAACCACTGAACACTTTTCTAATAAATTCTTTAATCTTCGACCCTAACTGAAATGAAAGGTACAACTTCCTAGAATTCTAGAAAAAAATTCTTCTCCAGCTCCCACTGGAAGGACGCCCCAAAGCCATGGTTTCTTTAGTAGTCAACTAAATGGATGCCCCGACATCCTAGACCAACCTACCCCCCTGAAGTGTTCACAAGCTTAAACCTGTAGGTGACTTCATGCACCAACCTAGCATCTCCTTGCCACCCTATATTGATAGAAATAAGACAAGAGTGTGGACTCCCGTACCAAGGACAATGATCCATGATACAATATGATTCACAATGATTTTCTTGAACTAGACCAATCACCCAATCACACTATGACCTGCAACCCAACAATAACATTATTCAACAATATCACTTATATACCTCCCAACAATGCCTCTCCAACTCTAGGCAGAATGAATTTTTTTAAATAATGACACTTTACAATTTTACAATGTTGATTTTTACAATACTGACTTTTGACACGAACTGAAACTTTACTTGACACTGCTTCTTTGAACACTAGCAGTTGTTGAGGTATTGTTGTGCTTGCTTCAAGTAATGGTACTTTGGCATTGCATTTTCCTTCTAGTATGTGTTAGAGTTGTCTTATTTTGTCCTCCTTCCTCCACATGTAAGACCCAAACCAATATACAAATAAAGTACTTATACTGTCCTGCAAACCATACGTAAGAGAAATATTCAAAATTCAAATGTAAATACGTTCAACATTTATGAACAAAACCCAATCAAACATACATACAAAATACTTACATTTTCATGAAAAAACACATGTCAGAGATGATGTTCAAATTAAAATTCAACACTAATCATACATACGTTGTTGTAGCAGATTTACCCTTAACTGTTGATGTGTTGTCCTTACTGCAGTGATCTTTGAATGCATATTTTTTCTTTCCTTCTAGAAGATCGATATTGAATATGTTGTATCTGTGTAATTTCATATCTCCAAGGTCTGAAATTTTTTCTTGTGGTAGCCCTTTGAGTCCTCTTTCCAACCCCATAGGTCTGGCCAACATTGGATTCTTCAAGAAATAGTTATGGCCAATCTCCTACGATAACCTGATTATAGACAGGTTCAGTAGAGCGAACTTGTACGAAGTGCCACGTCTCACTGTTTCAACCTTTAGTCCTAAAAACGATACAAAACAAACTACCGTCCGTCGTATTTTTGTCACTTTTTACAAAATTTGAATCCAATGCTCAGAAAGAAAGTTATGACGATTTTCCCAAGGTCACATGTTTGACATGAAATTCAGGAGCGTGCAAAAACCCTAACTTCCTCAGATCATATCTCTGAAAATATAGCGAACCAATATTTGAAATTCGGACATGAGCTTCATCAGGGTTTCGCCCAAATGGGGTTTTATTTTCAGCATCTGAAGCTTCGCAGAATTTTTTTTATAGAGAAAATTCCACGATGACCTGTTATAAGTAGCGAAATCCTTACATGAAAAGGATATGAGGGTCACAATTTATATAAATGCTTAGGTTGCGAGGGTATTAAAAAAGTGAATGTTGGAGGGATTTTAGGAGCAAAAATTATTAATTATTGACAATCAATGGCCATAACCAATGATTAGTGTCATGCCACAACCCCATGGGGTTTTAGCCCACTAACTGGGGTTACTAACTTCAAACACGAATATCTCTCAAACCGTGAAGAATTATGTGGCATGCCATATATCAACGGAAACATCTCGACAATTAGAAACCATCCAAAATAACCTTGACTCAGAATAGAGTAAGTTGTCAAGTCAAAATTCCTATGCAATATCGGGGTAGCCCTTGGTGCTGCTTGGTTTGACATCAATGACAACCACTAATTAAAAAAATACAATATGCATGAAAAATGGTTTTCAAATTCACAATGTGACCCTTTTAAATGATACTACTCAAAAATTACAAAACCATTAATTATGCTCATTTACTTCTCATGGCCATGCGTACCTTTTCACTTTAACTCTTCAAGTGAAGTCTTTCTTCTTACATTTGAGCTAAATGACCTCAACTTTCATAAATCCTTTAATCAAATACATTAAATATGCAAATCTTCAAAATAATGGATGCACATCCACTTGGCTTGGAATTTTACCATGATTTTTAACTCTAAATTTTATTAATTTCACAGTTAACCATTTACTTTGTGAAGATGAAACTAATCCAACATTTTCTTTTAAATTTACCAACAATGCACATCTCAGATTCAAACTTTTCTTTTAACTTTACTAGTAATAACTCATTATTGGCTTTAATAGCCCTAAAACAAAAGCATGTACAAATAAACATAAAAAATAAGAAACAAGAATAGAAAAAGTTGTAAACTCTATTTATTATTATTATTATTAGATTATAACATCCACTATGTGACATTTAGTGTATGACAAACTATAATTGATAGTAACAATTATATCAAATTCAATTATTCCATTTTAACTAACCATATAACAATTCATCTCTAACTAACTCGAATTACAATAGAAATTACTTCTAACATTTTCAACCTTTTTATAAACCTAGAACCATCCTATCTTCAAAATGTTAAAGACCTAAAACCAACATATTGCTCATGCGAACTTATCCAATCTTTCATGCCACTCGAACTAGATATTTTTTTATGAGATATGTTATGTAAAAAATTTTACGGGATAACTTTTATTTTATATAGTTTAAAATGTTTAAATCTCTGGTACCTCCATTTCTCTTTACATGGCTGTTTTTTTTTCAAAGGAGAAAAAACACTGTTTCATATATTGATAACAGTTCATATACAAAATCCTCTTGATACATTCATAACAGGAGATCAAGTATAAAAGTTCAGATTCTGCCACATACAGAGATACATCAGAAAAAGACAGTATGTAGTCCACATACTGCATTGGACCAATAATACATTTCAATTGTGACAACCACAATAGGTTCAACATTCTTCTTGAAAAATAAATTTCCCTTCACCATCATATGCCTAATTATGGCCAATTAGTTACAGTCCATCGACTCCATGGGCGATTACAAAATACTTAAGGTTTCACATTTCTGTTGATGAGGAGTCGTAATATCATACAACGTGAAATTCAACATACACCAAAATGTAGTAAGTCGAGAAAAAACAGAAATATAAACATTACTAAGACGCTTATGTTCAGAATGCTAATCCCCTGCAATATGGAAGCCTCATTTTCGAAGATAGTTTATAGTAGGCTCGTTTGTAGAAAAGACCAGGCTTGCTTGTTACACAGTATCAAGCTCGCTTGTATGCATATATGATTGGAAGCCTCATTCTCGAAGATAGCATATAACAGGCTCAATTGTAGAATGTGATCAGACTCACTTGTTACACAGTAAACAGGCTCGTTTGTATACATATATCAAACTAATGACTTATCTAATTGACTTCAAGGTAGATGGCCGTCTCCTCACAAGTTTCTTAAACTAAGCGAGCCAGATATTGTTAAAATATATAATTACTTCCCTCAAGCAGAGTTAGACAAACAGTTAAGTGATTTAGTTGAGTTGAGTTATAGATAGATTTGGTGAGTGAGTTAGAGAGTGAGTTAAGTGAGTTGATCAAGTTCAGGTATGTGAGAGTGTGTGCATGTCAATTTAGGTTAATTACCCTTCATCGGGTTCATTGTATTCAGATTATGATTTAGAGTGATTGAGATTAATTGAAGAGCCACAGCTCATTGTTCCCTGTGTGAAATACTTGTGTTATTGTGTGATTGAATCCTCTGGCTATCCAACAGATTGGTATCAGAGCTGAGGAAGGATCAGAAGATCCATGGGTGAGCACAGCCAGTGAAGAAGGCCAAGAGTAGAAGGTCGTCAATTTTTTTTTCACCAAAAAAAAAAAAAAAAAATTACCCACAGATATCCGCACGTTTTTAGTGCAGCCCCTGCGGAGGGTCCACAACTTCTCCCAAGCAAAACTACGGAGATTTCAGCTAACTTACGATTTTCTTGAAAATCAAGTTTAGTCCACGGTTTTTGTATTAATCGCGTGCGACAGTGGAGTTTTTAAAAAAAACGGCAATGGAGTTTTAAAAGAGGCCGACGACAATCCAACAATTTCGTAGCCGTGAGACTTTTTTACAAGGTACATACGATTATTAAATTTCGAAGTCAACGTGGGTGTGGACTGTTTGTTTTTTGGAAATCCAAAAACAAACACGTGGAGTTTCGTTTAACGAATTTTTGAAGGACTCATTACCAAAAGGAGATTTGACATATCGTATGCTTTTATTTTTTTAAGCTTTGAACGAAGTATTATAACAAAGGGCTTTTAGAAAGAAGTTTATCTAAATATATATTTTTTTAAACAAAGTATTTTTATAATACTTCTTTTTAAAGGTTTTTCACAAAAGAATTATTTTAATGATATTTGAGAGAGGGTTATTATAAAAGTTTTATATGTATATATATATATATATATTTCTTTTATAAAATGAAAAATTTATTATATAAAGAAAAATGCAAGGAATTGTTTTTAAGGAGTTTTGCAAAGCTCTTATTAAAAAAAAGAAGAGAAATTTAGGGCTTTTATTAGAAAAGACGATTGATTTTTTTTTTAGGCAAGATGGCCACATCAAGTTTTCAACCACAACTTCCATCTTTCACTGGGAAAGATTATGATGTGTGGGCTATTAAATTGGAGACGATGCTAAAAGCACATGATGTATGGGATCATATCAAGTTTGGGTTTGCAGAACCTCAAGATGATGTAGAAGAAGAGGAGCAACAAGAATCAAGAGAACATGCACCAAACATAGTAACACCAACAAGGACTCCAAGATTTTCAAAGCAGCATGGATCTTCAAGCAGATCAATAGACCAAAATTCTCCAAGCAGCGAATCAGGTAATGAATCAAGCAATGGTAAGAAAAAGTTGGGAAGTCTGAAAGATATTTATGATGATTTGGATGTTAGTTCAAATTTTGCATTGTTGGCATTCCAACATTCTTCGTTTCAAGAAGCAATCATAGATGAAAATTAGGTGCAAGCCATGGATGAAGAGATGAATTCAATTGAAAAGAATGAGACATGGGATTTGGTTGATTTACCAAACGATAAAAAACTTATTGGTGTGAAGTGGGTGTACAAGACAAAGGTGAATGAGAAATGTGAGATTAACAGATTTAAAGCAAGACTTGTAGCAAAAGGATTCTTGCAGCAACCAGAAATAGAATTTGGAGAAACATTTTCTCCGGTAGCCAGATTGGATACTATAAGAGCAGTTCTAGCGACAACAGCTCAGAACAAATGGAAAGTCTATTAGATGGATGTCAAATCAACCTTCTTGAATGGAATTTTAGAAGAAGAAATTTATGTGCAACAGCCTCCAGGTTATGAAGTTGAAGGTAAAGAAGATAAAGTTTACAGATTGAAGAAAGCACTTTATGGTCTGAAGCAAGCACATAGAGCATGGTATAGCAGAATTGACAGTTACATGATCAAGAATGGATTTTGTAGAAGCAGCATTGAGCTTACCTTATATACAAAGGTAAATGAGCAAGGACATATTTTGATAGTTTTCTTATATGTTGATGATATGATTTTTACAGGTGATTTTGAGATAGATGAATTTAAAGCAGTCATGATGAAAGAATTTGAGATGACAGATCTTGGTCTCATGAAATATTTTCTTGGAATTGAAGTTGAGCAATCTTAAAAAGAAATTTTTATTTGTCAAAATAAATATGCAAGAGATTTGTTGAAAAGATTTGGGATGGATAATTGCAAACCTGTACCTACACCAGTTGCAAAAGGTAGAAAGTTAAGTAAGGATGATGAAGGGGCAGATGTCAATCCAACTCTATTCAAAAGATTAGTTGGCAGCCTCATGTATCTCACAGCGACAAGACCAAATATTATGCAGGGAGTAAGTTTGATTTCCAGATTTATGGAAACTCCAAAAGGCACACATAGGAGTGTTAGAAAAAGAATTCTGAAATACATAGCAGGAACAAGAGGTTATGGCATAATGTATGCAAGGATAGAAAAGAAAGAATTGATTGGATATATAGATAGTGATTTTGCAGGAAGCTTGGATGATCGGAAGAGCACATCCAGTTATGTTTTTCATCTCGGTTCAGGAGTTATAGCATAGGCATCTAAGAAGCAGCCTATTGTGACACTATCATCAGCAGAAGCAGAATATGTAGCAGCAATTTCAGCAGCATGTCAAGCAGTGTGGTTAAGAAGAGTATTGGATGGACTCAAGCAGCAACAACAAGGATCAACAGCGATATACTGTGACAACACATCAGCGGTTGCACTATCCAAGAATGGTGTGTTTCATCAAAAGAGCAAGCATATTGATACTAGATATCACTTTATTCGAGAACTTGTGAACAATGGAGAAATTCACTTGAAGTCTTGTAGAAAGAGTGATCAATTGGCTGATATCTTTACAAAGCCATTAACAGTAGATTTGTTTGAGTTTCACAAAAGAAACTTGGGTGTTGTAAGCCTAGCTGAGACATAGACCAGCAGACATGTTTGAGTTGTCATAAGTTATGTTTTAGTTTAGCGGTCGTAATTAAGGGGGAGTGTTAAAATATATAATTACTTTCTTCGTGCAGAGTTAGACAAACAATTAAGTGAATTAGTTGAGTTGAGTTATAGATAGATTTGGTGAGTGAGTTAAGTGATTTGATCAAGTTCAAGTATGTGAGAGTGTGTGCATGTCAATTTAGGTTAAATACTCTTCACTGGGTTCATTGTATTCAGATGATGATTTAGAGTGATTGAGATTAATTGAAGAGTCGTAGCTCATTGTTTCGTGTCTAAAATACTTGTGCTATTGTGTGATTGAATCCTCTAGCACGAAATAAGTATTGGAAGGGTGAACTGGATTTGCCAGATGCCAAGAGAGCCAGTGTCGGAAGGTTGAAGCATGATGGTGATCTCATAGGATTGCTTGAGAAGATCGATAATATAGATGATAATCACAGGAATTCAGAAGAAACCGCCACTGTGATTAAGCTGGAGGGCGAAATGAGGCTCAACGGTGTTAACAAGTCTATGCAACATGAAATTGGTTTAAAGGCGCACACAGATAATAAAATGGAGTCCACCGATGAAAGGGGCACTATTGATCTGATGGGTTCAAATAAGCAAGCTGGCAAATTAACTGCAGACAGCAATTCTGAAGCAACCTCGGTGACATCTGACATATGAGACTTCACCTATTACGATGTTCGCGCAGAGCTTGATTTCTTTGTAGACGTTATTACTCCGAATGAATTTGGAAGCATCATTCAAAATCATATCGATGGAGATTCAATGCGTCATGTGATGCATTCGGATGCCGTGCAAGACAATGTTGAGACGACGGAGTTTTTCTATGGGTCTCTGTGGGAGGATGATATTTGGCAGTTAAATGAACAGCTGATCGTTCAAAATGTTTCTGAATCACCACAGCAAGAAGAATTCGGAGGTACGGGAGCCGAGTTTCTTGACATTTGTATCTAGACCTTTCGACGTTTCCGCGCCATTGAGAAAAGATTGCAACTTTAAAAATACTCAGAGCCAAGACTGTTGCGTCATTTTGTACGTAATGTTTTGTGAACTTTCATAGCCGTGTCATAGCTGTGTGTAACTTGTCACTCAAAATTGTATGTCAAAAAAGGAAGGTCCCCGTTGTTTAATGATATAAATATTTTCACAAAGGTTCTCGCAGTTGTTTATACATTTTAGGTCTACGCAAAACCTTCGTTTCACATTGTTTAATGATATCTATATTTTCGCAAAGGTTCTCGCAGTTGGTTATACATTTTGTGGATAAAATAAACCGCTTTCTCAACGACCTTTTCCTTGTCCTTATAGGAATCGAAGACTCATCTATTTAGTTCGACTTGGTTCTGTTTGTGCAATATATTGTGAAGGCACGGAAGATACTATCGATTTCTGTTCTTTTCTTATCAGTATAGCGACATCGTCATATTAGCACTAAACCAACTTTCTCAAGCTTGTTATATTTTAAAGAAATTTTATCATTGATGTTGATGGTTGTTGGTTTTCTTTGTTTTCTTTTGGTTTTATTAATGGGAGATACTCTCTTAATTCTCGATCTTTTAGTGCATCGAATCAGTTGCCGTGGATACAATTTTCAAATGCATCGAATCAGTTACTGTGGATTCAAGTTTCAAATGGGCGTATGTTTGTCTTAAGATTCTTGGAATCGTGCCACTGAATCCACCGCGCCAACCGAATCCACCATACCGCACTGAGCTTGATTTCTTGCTTATCTTCTGTGGCCTAACTCTAGAAATTAGCTCACACCCATTCGGCATTCTGAAATTCCTGGAATTAGCTAATACGCAGTCGAGATTCCCTTATCCCTGTAATGTGTTTTGATTCACTGCAGTCAACGAATTCGTTCGGCTTCCAAATTCCAATAGCAAGTTTAAAGTTTTGGAGCTTTTTGGTGGTGTTTTGTTTTGGAGTTTTTATGGTAAAAATATATTAGAAAACCAAAATATAGGACAAATAAAACTATAACTTCAAATTAGATCAATCTTTCAACAAATAGACTATAACTTCAAATTAGATCAATCTTTCAGCCTACTAGACTCAACTTCAAATTAGATCAATCTTTCATTATTCCATCAGCTTACTAGACTCATCAATCTCTCAACTCAAGATGCAGTATTTCAAATCTGAAAAAATCACCCTTCAAATTAGATCAATCTTTCATTATTCTATCAACCTACTAGACTCACCAATCTCTCAAGAGCTAGCAAAGATATACAACGAGTCTAAAATACTGTTATGTTTTTTTTGAAGGTGGAGAAGTCAGAAAAGAAGCGACAAGCGAGTCGGAGCTGATGGAATACAACAACATTTTGGTTTATCTCACTCTACTACAGCAAGCGAGCCTGAGATATAATTTTACTGGTTTACAACATGAGAAATATCAATTAAGATTAACCTCCTATGCTAGAGCAAGTGAACTTGAGATATATCTTATTCTGTTAGCATTACGAGAACTAACAATTAAGCAAGGATAAAATGTGTTAAAACAAGATGTAAATGATCTATAAGAGGTATACTTTGATACACGGTTGAAATTTCTGTTTATATATCAAGATGAAGAATATAATGGTCATAGGCAATGCAATATTACAAATGAAAATGTGGCTATCCATAAAGAAATTCCTTGTTAGAATATAGAGATTCATATGAACAATTGTTATGACAAACTAAATGATAAAAAAAAAACAACAAACAACAAACTCAAGATGCAGTATATCAAATCTGAAAAAATCACTAATTAAATTTGATGATTTCTACAACTTTAGTGTCATTTTAATCATTTTACACAACATGGATACGGAAAATTTTAAATAAAATAAAAATAAAATCACCCTATAATAGGCGATCAGTACATTTCTATCCCTCCTGAAAAAATCAGGAATTAAATTTGATTATTTCTGCAACTTTAGTGTCCGTTTTAATCACTTTTAAACAGCATGGATATGGAAATTTTTAAATAAAATAAAAATAAAATCACCATATAATAGGCGAAGTCCAATTTACTATCCCTCGTCATAATTCCTCTGACAGAAATCTCAAAACTAGGGATTTGTTTGAAAACCATTAAGCAAAGGGATTTCTGTCAAATCAGAAAATACGAGTTATTACTGGATGTAGTTCGATTGGAGGATAAGCGAAAATCATTTAATCAAGGTGAATTCATTAGTTCTAAATTAATTTAATATAATTTTTTAATTTTTATTTTGAATTCATGAATTAAAATTATTGTAGGGAGGTCGTTAGTGTTTCCGGAGTAAATAGTATAATAAAAATTATGTAAGAGGTGATTAAGTTTTCAGGAACCTTTTTGATAACATTTCATAATTAGTGAATTGTTTCTTTCGAATTCAATATTAAAACTATCTTTAAATTGATTTTAAATTTAATATTTTAAAATAATTAGTTATTAATAATTTAATTATATTTAAAAAATGTTTGATAGAATGGAAATATAAATTATTTTTTATTAAAAAATTAAAAAATAGAATTAAATAAGATATAAAAAATTTAATTACAAAATTTGTTAGCTAAATTGATAAAACTCATCAAAAGAAATTGAAATTAACATAGAAATGGGAGAAATTTATAAACATAATCTCATTTTTCTTTTTCTTTTATTTTAAAAATTTAATTATAAGAAACATAATATCACATAGATACCTAAAATTAATTGAAAAGTATGAAAAGAATATAAATACATGGATATCTTTGTTTTCTATTTTGAAGACTTAAACATCACAACTATACCTACTTGGTAAGATGCATTTAACAAAGTGAGGGGATTTTATGTATGGATGTAATTTGACAAGAAAATTTCTTAAGTGATTTTTCTGCTAAATTGTCAAAAATTTTAGTTGAATTTGTTAAAAATAACATGGAAGTGTGAAAACCATCAAATTTAACAGGCCTATTCCATTCTATGTGTCAATCTAAATCAAACATTAATTAATAATACAAATAAGGTTGAAAAATGTATTTTATTTGATATATAAGTTACACTGTACTTTTCACTTATTTTTGAGATCATGATGCTAATGAAGGTATTTTAATGCATACAAAATAGTGGAATTTTCATGTAATTTTTTTTTTTACATATGAAAAATATATATATTTTTAAAATTTATTTTTCTATTTTATTTTATTTAAAATTCAATTAAAAGTATCTTCAATTAAAATTATTAAATTTGATATTATTTTAATGTTTAGAAAGTTTTTTAAAATCAAATTATTTTACATTTATGAATAAAATTTAATTCAAATAATATTATAATGTTATCTTTTCTTTTCTTTTTCAGATAATACCAATTATAACTATTAAACTAAAATTCTAGAAAATAAACACTTTTCTATATACTACTAATAATTCCAAACCCTTATGCTTTATGCAATTCAAATCTTATAAAAGAATATCAATATTAAAATTAGAGAGAGCAGACATTGCACAATATTAACACACAAAAAAAAAAAATCTATTACTTTATGTTTAATCAAACGAATACATCACAATATTTATAGTGCTGTTGAGATCCAACTACTTCTAAATATGAATAGGGAGGTTGAGATATTCTCTCAACATCCACCTACAAATTTGTAACTAATTCTAATATGAGTATGGAAGAATTATCTTCCTTAATTCTTACATACATATCATAACAATAAAAAATTATCTTCATCTCACTAGTCTTCATCAACAACTCTACCCACTCTGCAGTCTTCTGGATTCCGCTCTTTCTTTCTTGACATCTTCGAGCTTACCTTTCAACCCATTTAAAGTACACCTGCTTCTGACCATCAATGCTGAATTTGTAAGATTAAAGATTCTTGACACCCCCGAAGAAGAGTCTCGACACTGAACTACCCTATTGAAATATTTCCATCTGTGAAATAACCTCGAAGAATAAATTTCAATAGTCATATAGGAAAATATTCTATGTACAGAATATGATCAGTGATCAATCCTACAAAGTGACCTCTACACAAATGGATCTCATACTGTAACCTGTAGTTGATGCTCTTGAAGCCCGAGGCACAATAAGACCCATCAACGTATAACAAATTCACACAATCAAATTAGCCAATTGTTCTCTCGGCACCGAAGAACGTCGAGAACGATTAATTTAAATGATGCTAAATTGTTCAATAATTGGTTCTGCACTACACAAATCTCACAACAACAAATTCATGAAATTATCCACTGTCATTCAAGTAATTAATGGTGTTGCTGGTGCATTCATAGAAGGTGCAGTATCCTTCTAAAACAGTAATAACGAGAACACAAATTCCAATAAGTTGGATTTTTTGGTTTCATTTGATGAACCTGAAGAAGGATAAGGATACTTTCACAACTCTTAAGCCGGTGTAGCTGAAGGCCCAATACATAGTCACTGTTCACAGGTTCTGGGATCGAACCCCATAGGCCACTGGAATCATCAATATATTGGACCAGAAATGGAGAGGAGGCGGAGGCGGAGGGCAACAACATCAATCCAATTCCGAAGAGACCCTGCAGGTGTAGAGACGGCGACTGTTTCGAAGAATTTCTCACTGTGCTGAAACGGATCAAGGCGATGCACAGGTACTGCGTCAGGACTAGTAATGACCTCAAATGCCAAGAGCCCGCATTAAAATGTGTCAAAACCGTTTCGTTCAATGCGTCTGCTCCCATTCCTCATGCAAGTACAACAACGCCTATTGCAAGAATGTGCATTTTCCAAAGATGTCTTCTCAACTCTTTTGACGCCATCGCTGAGAACCAACGAAAATTCTGGGACAGACTCAATCTTGTGACCTCGACCCATGACAATAAAGCTCCATAACAAGAGAACTTTCCCAACCGCAAGAAGTGCATGACAAAGTCAACCAGGTTCACCTCGAAAGCCACATTTTTCTCAACAGATTATTCCATGTACATATGAATATCATCTACAGAGTCATGAGATTAATATCATCTATTTTCTCGAATCCCAGATCGAGACTTCCCAGCGGGCTGCTCTGGCTTCAGTCCCTAAAGGAGACCGAAAAGTTGTCCTGGAATCACATAAAAACTCATTAAATTGCAGATCGCCAAACACTCTCTGCAATATTATAGATCCTGAACACACGCTTTCTCAACCCTCAAAACCAACGCAATTACAAACACAGGAAATAATTCATAAATCTGAACCTATAAACAATACATACACACAGAAATTCACATAAGACGTATTTCAATCATTGCTCTCACTTCTTCCTGACCATCCCGTAAGGGATTTAAGCTAGGAGAGAGAAGGCATTGCACAATATTAACACACAAAACAAAATATATCTATTACTCTATGTTTAATCAAACAAATACATCACAATATTTATAGTGTTGCTGAGATCCAACTACTTCTAAATATGAATAGGGAGGTTGAGATATTCTCTCAACATCCACCTACAAATCTGCAACTAATTCTAATATCAGTATGGAAGAATTATCTTCCAATAATCAAATGATTCTAGGCATTGCTCTATTTGCATGATTTCCAACCAGAAAATTGATTTTTGTAAGGAATGTTGCTATGAGGAATAAACCAATTACTATTCTATGTGTGAAATAAAAAAAATCATGAGTGAAGGTTTTATGATGGGAAAAAGTTCTTTGTTCATTAAAAACTATTTACCCAAGTGTTAGCAATGTTCTTTTATTGGCTATGGCATCTGCATCTTGATTATTAGATCTTCCAATATGAAAGAATTTTCAATAAGTGAAATAGGTTTGCAGTCTATTGATTACATGACATGATTTATTATCACATGGAAGAGAATTAGGGAGCATGCTAACAATTAAAAGTTTTTTCCCTATCTAAGATACAATTGTTAGCAAGATTGTGAGTTTAAATTGTTCAAAATAAGTTTTTAAATATACAAATGCATTCAACACCTTATTAAACCTTTTTGCATTAGATATTTACATATTACATTACTGAAACTAAAAATTGCAAAAAATTGAACCAGCTTTCAATCAAAATTGACCAAAACAATTGCCATTTCTAACAATTAAACTATATTTGAGAGTTAAGATTACAACAAAAAGTATATTAAATGATCAACTAAGAGTCTCTACCAACACAAATAAAAACATTATATTTTTACTCTTTGCTTTAAAAAAATCCAAATAAAAAAGCATAGGTTTCTGCTACATTATTAAAATTTTCTGAGCAAAAAAATCAACCTCTCCTCAATCGTGCCAACTGTGATATACCAATCTTATAAAAAAATTATATGGCCATTTGCCACCAAATTCCTTAAATGATGAAAAAAAATCAAAACACTCATCACTATATTATACTTTTCCATCCTAATAAGTGTATGCTCTGGCATGTATTTCTTTACAAAATTTAGGGACCGTGGTAGTGTTTTCAAAATCGTACACGGAGTTCTAACCGTAGATTGTGCGCAGAAAGCATATATCTTTTTCTTTACAAATTTCAAAGGCCGTGCCGCGGTGGTAATGTTTTCAAAAATGCAAACGAAAACAATAGAGACATTTGTATGCGAAGACTCTGGTGCTTACGGGTCGCAGCATCCATGCAGTGAGGAGTTGGATTCGCACGTCCCAACGGCTCGCAACGTGCAGTGACAGGCCGTTTCCCATGTCGTAGGTGAAAGCAATTTTGTGGGTATTAGTATTAGATAGTGAAGTTGTTTATTCAGCATACAGAATAGTTTGGATGGTAGTGTTTTGTTGGAATTGGGTAAAATAAAATTTAAAATATCAGGTATTTGGAGTGTTTAAATTGCATTTTTGATAATAGAAAGAGATTCAACACTATCAAAAACTTATAGGGCATTCAAATTACTGAAATTTAACAACTGTAAACAAAATTCTGATAAAATCTTTACCAGAATTTTTCAAAATCTTTACCAAATTCTAAATCATTCTGTTACTATTTTAGATTACAAGTTATACGTAGTGGGTTTTACTTTTAAGAGTTGGACTTAACCAGAGCATTGATGACGAAGTTATAAAGATAGTATTGCGGTATGTTGAGTTTTAAAAGTTGAACTTAAGCAGAGCATTGATGACGAAGTAATAAAGATAGTACTGCGGTATGTTGATGAGTATCGCACGGAATTGATGTGTCTTAAAGATTATAAAATGGTTATATGTATCGATATTTAAATATAAATATGATACAGAACGAATACGAGTGTAAGTCAGAGTTATTTATGTGGAGTGCGGTGTTTCCTGGAAATCTAGTTAAAATTCAAAAAATCAGTTAGTTGAGTGTTTTAATTGCATTTTTTATAGTGGAAATATAGTTAATTTATCAAAATCTCTTGGAGCATCTAAAATGCGAGAAGTTTAACCACTTTGTAAACAAGAGTACGATAAATCTTGCGAAATTTATCCAAATCTTTTGTCGGATTCGAGTTGTTGCATGGGTTTTACTCATAACGAGTGATATGTGTTCGGGGTGACTCTAGTATAAATATAATTAGCGGTACTCTTTCACATGCACTTGGTGTATTACTGTTTATATATATATAAATAAAAGTTTAAGTTTAATTGATTAAAAAAAAAAAAATTAAAAAAAAAATATTACAATTTTAATATGATTTTAGAAATTGAACAATTTTTTTGGAAATTTAAATCATAGTTGTGAAATTTCAAGATTTTAGATGTCATGGAGTTTTTAATGATATCCATTTCCGCCATAAAAAAATTGTTCAGCTCTCTAGGCCAAAAAAATGAAAATCTTCTTGCAACTATATTTCTCACATTATAATTTTCACCTGTCTTTATTTTTATTTTTCAAAAAACGGCAAATTGTTTAATAATTGTATGTTTTGAATTTTTTTTTTAAAATTAAAATAAACTATATAATTTTTAGTTTTAATATGAATAATTTTAGTTTATAAACTATATAATTTTGGTTTATAATATTAAACCCTTGGGTTTATTAGTTTTTTTGTTTTATAATATGAATAATCGATCAATGTCATCCATGATCAAATGTCACATTTTGACAAACATTGTATCAATATGAAAATCACCCATGGCCAACCATGGTCATACTTGGCCCAACGTCGCATTGCGACAACAATTGTCTCAATGTTTAAATCAATTCCCTTGGGTTCACCAATTCCTTTGGTTTATAATTTTTGGGTAATGATTTTCCCTTGGGTTCACCACTTGCTTTGGTTTATAATATTAAACCCTTGGGTTTATTAGTTTTTTTGGTTTATAATATGAATAATCGATCAATGTCATCCATGATCAAATGTCACATTCTGACAAGCATTGTATCAATATGAAAATCACCCATGGCCAACCATGGTCATAGTTGGTCCAACGTGGCATTGGGACAACCATTGTCTCAATGTTCAAATCAATTCCCTTGGGTTCACCAATTCCTTTTGGTTTATAATTTGTTGGGTAATGGTTGTCCCTTGGGTTCACCAATTCCTTTGGTTTATAATATTAAACCCTTGGGTTTATTAGTTTTTGTTTCATCTTGAATAATGATCAAAGTGTCATCCATGGAAACAGTATACTTGCGACAAACATTGTCTCAATATGAAAATCACCCATGGCCAACCATGGTCATAGTTAGTCCAACGTCGCATTGTTACAGCAATTGTCTCAATGTTTAAATCAATTCCCTTGGGTTCAGCAATTCCTTTGGTTTACTATTTTTGGGTAATGATTTTCCCTTGGGTTCTGCATACTTTGGTTTATAATATTAAGCCTTACCGTTCATCTTTTTTGTTTTTATACGTATGAAATGAAAGTCAATGCCATCTTTCTCAAATGACACATTATGAGAAACATTGTCTCAATATGAAAATCACCCATGGCCAACCATGGTCATAGTTAGTCCAACGTCGCATTGGGACAACCATTGTCTCAATGTTTAAATCAATTACCTTGGGTTCACCAATTCCTTTTGGTTTATAATTTGTTGGGTAATGGTTGTCCCTTGGGTTCACCAATTCCTTTGGTTTATAATATTAAACCCTTGGGTTTATTAGTTTTTTTGGTTTATAATATGAATAATTGATCAATGTCATTCATGATGAAATGTCACATTCTGACAAACATTGTATCAATATGAAAATCACCCTTGGCCAACCATGGTCATACTTGGCCCAACGTCGCATTGCGACAACAATTGTCTCAATGTTTAAATCAATTCCATTGGGTTCACCAATTCCTTTGGTTTATAATTTTTTGGGTAATGATTTTCCCTTGGGTTCACCACTTTATTTGGTTTATAATATTAAACTCTTGGGTTTATTAGTTTTTTTGGTTTATAATATGAATAATTGATCAATGCCATCCATGATAAAATGACACATTATGAGAAACATTGTCTCATTATGAAAATCACCCATGGCCAGCCATGGTCATAGTTGGTCCAACATCGCATTGTGACAACCATTGTCTCAATGTTTAAATCAATTCCCTTGGGTTCACCAATTCCTTTTGGTTTATAATATTAAACCCTTGGGTTTATTAGTTGGCTCAACGCCGCATTGCGACAACAATTGTCTCAATGTTTAAATCAATTTCTTGAGTTCACCAATTTCTTTGGTTTATAATATTAAACCCTTGGGTTTATTAGTTCTTTTGGTTTATAATATGAATAATCGATCAATGTCATCCATCATCAAATTGTCTAATATGAAATCAGCCATGCATAACCATGGTCATACTTTGTCCAACGCTGATCAGATTGTGATTGTCTTAATGTTTAAATGAATTGCCTTGGTTCACCGGATTCCTTTGGTTTATAATATTAAACTTTGGTTTTATTAGTTGGCTCAACGCTTTTATCATACAACAATTGTCTCAATGTTTAAATCAATTCCCCTCGGTTCACCAATTCCTTTGGTTTATAATATTAAACCCTTGGGTTTATTAGTTCTTTTGGTTTATAATATGAATAATCGATCAATGTCATCCATCATCAAATTTCTTTTGGTTTATAATATAAATAATCTATCAATGTCATCCATGATCAAATGTCACATTCTACCAAACATTGTCTCAATATGAAAATCACCCATGGCCAACCATGGTCATAGTTGGTTTGAATATTTTATTTATTTCATATGGCAATATTAGCATTCCGGGGAATTTGATATATTAACAGAAAACCACATCCTATTTATTTTTAAGTGCACTATAATGTAAATTTATTTTAGGGTGTTTTTGATATAGCGTAAGTTTGTAATGTATATTTTCTATGTGAGGGTTGCTTAGTTTGTAAGCGAATTAAGTGTCTCTTCAATTGGCATCCTTGTAAGCGTTTTCTTAATATGAAATTATATCTGTATTTTCAAAAAGATTTTGTTGTATGATGATGTTGAAATGTGAGGTTGTAAAACCCTGATTTAAAAGTAGTATTGAAGTTGTTATTTTTGGGTATTCATTTTCGTAGAGTTAGCGCCGTCATTTTATAATGGATCTCTCTATGGCAGAAATTAATTTAGTAGAAATATAAAAAAAAATGCTTAGAGAAGAACCATGGTTAAATATTGCTGATCTACTTCTTTAATTCCAACCCCTATTTCTCTAGATCTTATATTTATATATAAGCCACATTCTTCCATTGATTGGAAATTTCCTCCTATATACGCTAAAGATGTTTATAAGCTTCATAAGCTTCATGGATGAGAATACTTCTCTCACCATTTCATTAAAATGCATTATGTAAACCATACTTCTCTCACTATTTCATTAAAATGCATTATGTAACCCAACCCTTTGTTTGTAATGAGAACCCCTTCATATAAATATATTAGAACTCTATCTAATAGATTGGGAAAGTGACAAAAATATAATTATTGCCTGAATCCATTAGTCCGAACATTTCTGAATGTCCATTCTCTCTGTTGTGTAGTTGATACCAGACATAACGTGTTAGCATATGCTTTAATAGGTGGATTTCTAGCTCCCTTACATAATTAATATTATCAATATTAATATTAAAGTTAATAATAATAATATATTAACTATTATTATACTTTGTTATATATTTATTACTCTAATAATAATTTTTATTAGTATTTGATATTAAATAATTAATATGTAGGAATATACTAATATTAATAAATAAATAAGTTTTATTATTAATATTAATTATTTTGAATAAGAATAAGAATATTATTTTTAATATTATTAATATTAATATTAATAAATAATATTACCAACATTTAGTATTAACAATAATGTAACAAATTTTAATTTACAATATTATTTATTATTATTATTTTAATTTATTAATATTCGTTATATTAACAATTACGAACATTAATTACATTAATGTTCGTAATTGTATTAATAACTATAAGTTTCAAACATGAATAAGGTTTATTAAAATTATTAATAACATTTAAATTATAACAATAATATTAATAACATTTTATTAATATTATTAATGTGATTAATAACATTAATATTGTTAATATAAATCCTATTAACATTAATATTGATAAATAATATTAATATTAATCTTAAGCTGATTAATTACATTAATTTTCATAATTGTATTAATAACAATAAGTTTCAAACATGATTAACGTTTATTAAAATTATTAATAACATTTAAATAATAACAATAATATGGTTTTTATTAATATTCTTTTTTTAATTATATTCACTCTAAAAATATGATGATTAATATTACGAATGATATTACTATTGTTATCAAAATTAACACTATTAATATAAATAGTATTAACATCCTTTGTGATAAACAATATTTTTAAAATATTGATTCCTAAGATTTATTAATCTCTTTATTAATCATGTGAGTTTTCCATTCATTTGTATTTAAAATATTTATTCCTAGCCTTTACTAATTTTTTTTGTTTTTTATAGGTATCCCTTGGCCTTTTTGATCTCTTATGTTCTTAATATTTTTCCCTTAGGTTCCCCAAATATTGGGTTTTAAATATTATTCCTAGACTTTAATACTAATGCATGGTCCAATTTCACATTATGAAAAACACTGGCGCAATATGAAAATCAACCATGGGAAACCATTGTTAATTAGCATTAGCAATAGTCGATCAATGTCATCCATGATCAAATGTCACATTCTCACAAATATTGTCTCAATATGAAAATCACCCATTGCCAACCATGGTCATAGTTGGTCCAACGTCGCATTGTGACAACAATTGTCTCAATGTTTATATCAATTCCCTTGGGTTCACCAATTCCTTTGGTTTATAATATTAAACCCTTAGGTTTATTATTTCTTTTGGTTTATAATATGAATAATCGATCAATGTCATCCATCATCAAATTGTCTGAATATGAAATCAGCCATGGCCAACCATGGTCATACTTTGTCCAACGTCGCATTGTGACAAAAATTGTCTCAATGTTTAAATGAATTCCCTTGGGTTCACCGATTCCTTTGGTTTTTAATTTTTTGGGTAATGGTTTTCCCTTGGGTTCACCAACTCCTTTGGTTTATAATATTAAACCCTTGGGTTTATTAGTTCTTTTGGTTTATAATATAAATAATCGATCAATGTCATCCATGATCAAATGTCACATTCTGACAAACATTGTCTCAATATGAAAATCACCCATGGCCAATCATGGTCATAGTTGGTCGAACATCGCATTGTGACAACAATTGTCTCAATGTTTAAATCAATTCCCTTAGGTTCACCAATTCCTTTGGTTTATAATATTAAACCCTTGGGTTTATTAAATAATCGATCAATGTCATCCATGATCAAATGTCACATTCCGACAAACATTGTCTCAATATCAAAATCACCCATGGCCAACCATGGTCATAGTTGGTCGAACGTCGCATTGTGATAACAATTGTCTCAATGTTTAAATCAATTCCCTTGGGTTCACCAATTCCTTTGGTTTGTAATTTGTTGGGTAATGGTTTTCCCTTGGGTTCACCAATTATTTTGGTTTATAATATTTAACCCTTGGGTTTATTAGTACTTTTGGTTTATAATATGAATAATGACAACAATTGTCTCAATGTTTAAATGAATTCCCTTCGGTTCACCAATTCCTTTGGTTTATAATATTAAACCCTTGGGTTTATTAGTTCTTTTGGTTTATAATATGAATAATCGATCAATGTCATCCATCATCAAATTGTCTGAATATGAAATCAGCCATGGCCAACCATGGTCATACTTTGTCCAACGTCGCATTGTGACAACAATTGTCTCAATGTTTAAATGAATTCCCTTGGGTTCACCGATTCCTTTGGTTTTTAATTTGTTGGCTAATGGTTTTCCCTTAGGTTCACCAACTCCTTTGGTTTATAATATTAAACCCTTGGGTTTATTAGTTCTTTTGGTTTATAATATAAATAATTGATCAATGTCATCCATGATCGAATGTCACATTCTGACAAACATTGTCTCAATATGAAAACCACCCATGGCCAACCATGGTCATAGTTGGTCGAACATCGCATTGTGACAACAATTGTCTCAATGTTTAAATCAATTCCCTTGGGTTCACCAATTCCTTTGGTTTATAATTTGTTGGGTAATGGTTTTCCCTTGGGTCCACCAATTCCTTTGGTTTATAATATTAAACCCTTGTGTTTATTAGTTCTTTTGGTTTATAATATAAATAATCGATCAATGGCATCCATGTTTAAATCAATTCCCTTGGGTTCACCAATTCCTTTGGTTTATAATTTGTTGGGTAATAGTTTTCTCTTCGGTTCACCGATTCTTTTGGTTTATAATATTAAACCCTTGGGTTTATTAGTTCTTTTGGTTTATAATATGAATAATGACAACAATTGTCTCAATGCTTAAATGAATTCCCTTGGGTTCACCAATTCCTTTGGTTTATAATATTAAACCCTTGGGTTTATTAGTTCTTTTGGTTTATAATATAAATAATCGATCAATGTCATCCATGATCAAATGTCACGTTTTGACAAACATTGTCTCAATATGAAAATCACCCATGGCCAACCATGTTCATAGTTGGTCGAACGTCGCATTTTGACAACAATTGTCTCAATGTTTAAATCAATTCCCCTCGGTTCACCAATTCCTTTGGTTTATAATTTGTTGGGTAATGGCTTTCCCTTGGGTCCACCAATTCCTATGGTTTATAATATTAAAGCCTTCGGTTTATTACTTCTTTTGGTTTATAATATAAATAATCGATCAATGTCATCCATGATCAAATGTCACATTCTGACAAACATTGTCTCAATATGAAAATCACCCATGGCCAACCATGGTCACAGTTGGTCGAACGTCGCATTGTGAAAACAATTGTCTCAATGTTTAAGAAGCTTTGCTAGAAAAACCCTTTATCAACCAATTAGGCTGTCGAACCGTAGCTTCCTTTCATCAGAGAGCGCCTTTTAAAATCTACAAAATCATCTCAATTATATCAACATCGCAACCAATGTTAAATCATCTCAAATATATCAATATATATGATTACTGCTATAAATCTTTCAAATTCTATTCATTGTTCTCAATGTTGTTTTTTTTGGCATTAAATGAAATCCGTGTGGTTACCTAGTCAATGCATCCCGGTTGGTGCCTTCGCCTATCACTTGTTCAAACACACCCGTCTCTATATTCATTCTTGAAACAGGAGCGTCCAGAAGATTTTTCCCTATTATCACCATCTCTTCCAGATTCTCCTTAGTTGACAGATCCGTCGAACTTGTATCTCCTGACAATTCAACCTGATCCCAATCATACAATTTGTTAGACCTTTCGAATATGGAGGTATGCTAATAGAAGTGAATTATATAAGCTTCCAATCTCTAAACCACCATACGACGAAATTATTTATACAGGGAAGAAGGAAAGGACCTGGATTCTTAAATAGTTCTTCTCGGAAGTAAAGGCTTGGAACACGACGGATGCGTAAACGTCCACCATATCTGCACTCGCTTGCTGAAACAGGTCAGTTATCGGCACTTTAACCTCGTTGGATAACCAGTTACGTAGGCCCCATTTTGCAGCGTCAATGGCATTGTAACTAGCTAAATTCTGTCCGGTTCCAAGAGAAAGCACCAGAAACTTGGTAGTATCCTGTTTAAAACAAATTTACTTATCACTCCAGTTACTAAATTCGGAGGTCAACTATAATGAATATTTCTGACTGATAAGAAAAATAGATTTATAACTCACGCGAGCTTGAGACGTTGACACTAAGAAATTTGGACAACGTATGAGAGCTCGCTGAGTCACTTGGTTTATTGCAAGTAATGTCTGCAACACACATTTAATAAAACAACAAATCATTTAAAAAAAATCAAAATCTTATTTCAGATCATAATTACATCATTCAGAGATGGAGAAATATATATATATACAGGATTGTTGACTGCAACTCCCCCATCTATGAGGTTAAAGCTTTTGGTATTGTCCATGGAATCTTTTGTTTGGAAGTAGTATGCAGGAAGATATGTTGGAGCTGCTGAGGTTCCAATGCAGACATCGGCCAAAAATGCATCTTCTAACTCGTCCTGTTTGGTCTGGATTCAAGGAAATTTACTATATATCATTGTAACTTTCCGTACTCTTTAATTCAAACTTAGATTATTTGTATCACACATATCATAGAAACATATTACCTTAAAAGTGGTGAAAATTGCAGGCTGTTGTATTTTGATGTCGTATGCAGTAATCACGACGTTCGTTAGGGTTTGGTGTAATCGTGTATCCCCCAAATAGCTTCTCATGATTTTGTGCAGGTAATCACCGGAATATTTGGGGCCACTTAGATACTTTATTGCGGATCGCACCAAACCTCTGTAAAAAATAATTTTATATTGATTCACTATTGACTATTTTGCTGGTTAGAAAAAACAAATATAAAGAATATAGGTTGATTTTTTAACCAAACCAAAAAAAATTTTTACTAACGTTGTATGTGGAAAAATAAGAGGACAATTATCCAAATAAAACTCGGTAATATCCTTTGCAGCAAACAATGGACGATTGTTGTCATTTGGGGCGGCTAACATGGCAGTAACCAATCCTCCCGTGCTGGTTCCAGCAATTATGTCGAAATAATCAGCTATACTCACGCCTGGGCCGTCCAATTCCTGTTACAGAACTTATAATTCAATTTAGCTGCAAGAAGGATGATATTTACGCCGATAGGCGTAACCCCCTGTCGGAAGGAGCATGTTTTGTGATTAGGCTAATTAATTTTTTTGATCTCGGAGGTCGTGGGATCGAAGATGCTCCCAAAATCCTGGGTCGTCAGCCACTATATCCATGGATGAAATCACCCTAATCACCCCACTAACTTCCTTGCATATCTAAATCAAGTGTTTAAACCGTACTTAAATTAATTTTTTACAAATCTTAATTAAAAATTTACTGTCCCATTTGCTGACCGCCACCTATCAAATTAAGAAATCCTCCCATCCCATAACCACCACGTTGATGGGCTGCACGTTTCTCATTACAATACTGCTTGTCTCTTCGTAGACATGTGGCGATGGAAAGGGATATGGGGAATTTAACAGTCGCCACCTATAAAACGTGCGCCCGCCGCCTATTACAAACCATTCGTCAAATGTTGAATGTGGCCACGTACTCCATAGTAAGGTTTCAAATCGGGTAACAGTGGAGGAGTGGATGTGGTGAGTTGTCTGCAACATGGCGGAAGCGTTACCTGGTGTCTGAATCTCCGCCTTTTCCCATCCTTTGGTCTGTATGAGTTTTGTTTGGTTTGGTTTGCTCGCTTGTATCTGTCGATGCACTCGATTCAAGTGGCGATGCCGGTATTCGATCAGGTAAGTGCGATGGTGCAGATATCAAAGTTATTAATGATCAGTACTGATGTCGGCTATCGCACTCTTTCTTTCTCTGGATGCAGATGTATCAAACACCGAAGACAACCGATAAACCTCCAGGTGATACCAGGTTCCTTTATTTTATCTTGCATTTTAATGTGGGGTCGTGTACTGTATTAGAGACTGATTTTCTTCCATGGACGGTATTAAATTATTAATGCGTGTGGTTCTTATGGTAATGTAATGGCAGGGCCCTGTGATGTATTCGAAGTTTCATCGACGAAAAATTCGGAAGATTTTGATGGCCACTTACAGGGTTTCTTCAAAACAATATAACAAACCATTCAGCTGCAATGGGGAGATGGACCTTGGCCCTATTCAAGTTACAGTGCACCAGCCTGCAACCCCTTTCAGTGAAAACCAACAGAAACATTAGCAGAACTACTATCAGAATTTGCAGAACAATCTTTCTTCAAGGTAAGAGTGCTCTACATATCATTTTACCTTTGCATTTTGATCTGTGGCGCCTTTTAAAGAATGTTTTGAGTGATGAATTTGTTAATACCCTTGCACCCATGAATGCCATCCTGTCAATGCCTGAACTATAAAATTTCGCTCAAAAACTAAGTTTAAAGGATTGTGTTAGGGTGGTTCGAGTAAATTTGATAAGGATTATAGTTCAATCATGGCGGCGGGGATGTATAATGGCCTCTATGTGAATGAATCTGTTTTACTGTTGTTTGGAGTTTGCATATTCTTAACTTTTCTCTCACCTGCTCAACTCTCGCGGCAGCATGTTGTTATGAAAGTGGGAGGAGGAGATAGATCGTCCATTAATGTGACACACAGTGCTGCAAGAGTAGAAAATAATGATTTAGGCAGCTTCGACTTCAAAGATATTACTGGTGGAGTGTGTTCGAATATAGACATTTCAGTGAGGGAGAAGTACATTTATTCATTGAGTAACGGTATACCTGCATTTTCGGCAGAAATCATGAACACTTGTGTGTCTGGCTACGCAATTAGCGATATCCACATCAGTTTTGGCGCCTTTGCCTCAGCGGTTGAGGTAAACCCTAAAATTTTCTGACGGTTAGCGTATGGAGATTGTTTGGTGAACGACGGTCTGAAATTGGAGGCTGGAGGTACTGTCTCCTTTAGCTATGCCAACAGTTTCATGTATCCACTCGGTTGCATCTGTCAAATGTGATGCTTAATTATGTTCAACGATCATGATGTGACTCTCTCATCTTGAGATCTATCCAGAATTTAATAAACTTATTCATTAATATCAATGCTTATATTCACTTACACATTTTTTCTTTTTAAAGTTTTTTCGTTGATGCTTTTCTATATATACGTATATATATACACTTTGTTTCAAAACATAATTCAATTGTTTTAAAATATAAATACATTTTATTTATTTCATATGGTAATATTAGTCATCCGTAATTTGATATATTAATGAGCAAAAACTACATATCCTATTTATTTTTAAGTACCATAATGTAAATTTATTGTAGGGTGTTTTTGATATAGCAGAAGTTTGTAATGTATATTTTCGAGTGTGATGGTTGCTTAGTTTGTAAGCGAATTAAGTGTCTCTTCAATTGGCATCCTTGTAAGCGTTTTCTAAATATGAAATTATATCTGTATTTTCAAAAAGATTTTGTTGTATGATGATGTTGAAATGTGAGGTTGTAAGCGTAACCCCCTATCGGAAGGAGCATGTTTTGTGATTAGGCTAATTAATTTTTTTGATCTGATGGTCAGGATTGGAAGATGCCAGTATATTCTGGTCATCGCCACTAAATCCATGGATGAAATCTACCCCACTAACTTCCTTGCATATCTAAATCAAGTGTTTAAACCGTACTTAAATTAATTTTTTACAAATCTTAATTAAAAATTTACTGTCCCATTTGCTGACCGCCACCTATCAAATTAAGAAATCCTCCCATCCCATAACCACCACGTTGATGGGCCGCACGTTGCTCATTACAATACTGCTTGTCTCTTCGTAGACATGTGGCGATGGAAAGGGATATGGGAAATTTAACAGTCGCCACCTATAAAACGTGCGCCCGCCGCCTATTACAAACCATTCGTAAAATGTTGAATGTGGCCACGTACTCCATTATAAGGTTTCAAATCGGGTAACGGTGGAGGAGTGGATGTGGTGAGTTGTCTGCAACGTGGCGGAAGCGTTACCTGGTGTCTGAATCTTCGCCTTTTCCCAACCTTTGGTCTGTATGAGTTTTGTTTGGTTTGGTTTGCTCGCCTGTATCTGTAGATGCACTCGATTCAAGTGGCGATGCCGGTATTTGATCAGGTAAGTGCGATGGTGCAGATATCAAAGTTATTAATGATCAGTACTGATGTCGGATATCGCACTCTTTCTTTCTCTGAAAGCAGATGTATCAAACACCGAAGACAACCGATAAACCTCTAGGTGATACCAGGTTCCTTTATTTTATCTTGCATTTTAATGTGGGGCCGTGTGCTGTATTAGAGACTGATTTTCTTCCATGGCCGGTATTAAATTATTAATGTGTGTGGTTCTTATGGTAATGTAATGGCAGGGCCCTGTGATGTATTCGAAGTTTCATCGACGAAAAAGTCGGAAGATTTTGATGGCCACTTACAGGGTTTCTTCAAAAAAATATAACAAACCATTCAGCTGCAATGGGGAGATGGACCTTGGCCCTATTCAAGTTACAGCGCGCCAGCCTGCAACCCCTTTCAGTGAAAACCAACAGAAACATCAGCAGAACTACTATCAGAATTTGGAGAACAATCTTTGTTCAAGGTAAGAGTGCTCTACATATCATTTTACCTTTGCATTTTGATCTGTGGCGCATTTTGAAGAATGTTTTGAGTGATGAATTTTTTAACACCCTTGCACCCATGAATGCCATCCTGTCAATGCCTGAACTATAAAATTTCGCTCAACAACTAAGTTTAAAGGATTGTGTTAGGGTGGTTCGAGTAAATTTGATAAGGATTATAGTTCAATCATGGTGGCGGGGATGTATAATGGCCTCTATGTGAATGAATCTGTTTTACTGTTGTTTGGAGTTTGCATATTCTTAACTTTTCTCTCACCTGCTCAACTCTCGCGGCAGCATGTTGTTATGAAAGTGGGAGGAGGAGATAGATCGTCCATTGATGTGACACACAGTGCTGCAAGAGTAGAAAATAATGGTTTAGGCAGCTTCGGCTTCAAAGATATTACTGGTGGAGTGTGTTCGAATAGAGACATTTCAGTGAGGGAGAAGTACATTTATTCATTGAGTAACGGTATACCTGCATTTTCGGCAGAAATCATGAACACTTGTGTGTCTGGCTGTGCAATTAGCGATATCCACATCAGTTGTGGAGCCTTCGCCTCAGCGGTTGAGGTAAACCATAAAATTTTCCGACGGTTAGCGTATGGAGATTGTTTGGTGAACGACGGTCTGAAATTGGAGGCTGGAGGTACTGTCTCCTTTAGCTATGCCAACAGTTTCATGTATCCACTCTCGGTTGCATCTGTCAAATGCGATGCTTAATTATGTTCAACGATCATGATGTGACTCTCTCATCTTGAGATCTATCCAGAATTTAATAAACTTATTCATTAATATCAATGCTTATATTCATTTACACATTTTTTCTTTTTAAAGTTTTTTCGTTGATGCTTTTCTATATATACGTATATATATACACTTTGTTTCAAAACATAATTCAATTGTTTTAAAATATAATTACATTTTATTTATTTCATATGGTAATATTAGTCATCCGTAATTTGATATATTAATGAGCAAAAACTACATATCCTATTTATTTTTAAGTACCATAATGTAAATTTATTGTAGGGTGTTTTTGATATAGCAGAAGTTTGTAATGTATATTTTCAAGTGTGATGGTTGCTTAGTTTGTAAGCGAATTAAGTGTCTCTTCAATTGGCATCCTTGTAAGCGTTTTCTTAATATGAAATTATATCTGTATTTTCAAAAAGATTTTGTTGTATGATGATGTTGAAATGTGAGGTTGTAAGCGTAACCCCCTATCGGAAGGAGCATGTTTTGTGATTAGGCTAATTAATTTTTTTGATCTGATGGCCAGGATTGGAAGATGCCAGTATATTCTGGTCGTCGCCACTAAATCCATGGATGAAATCTACCCCACTAACTTCCTTGCATATCTAAATCAAGTGTTTAAACCGTACTTAAATTAATTTTTTTACAAATCTTAATTAAAAATTTACTGTCCCATTTGCTGACCGCCACCTATCAAATTAAGAAATCCTCCCATCCCATAACCACCACGTTGATGGGCCGCACGTTGCTCATTACAATACTACTTGTCTCTTCGTAGACATGTGGCGATGGAAAGGGATATGGGGAATTTAACAGTCGCCACCTATAAAACGTGCGCCCGCCGCCTATTACAAACCATTCGTCAAATTTTGAATGTGGCCACGTACTCCATAGTAAGGTTTCAAATCGGGTAACGGTGGAGGAGTGGATGTGGTGAGTTGTCTGCAATGTGGCGGAAGCGTTACCTGGTGTCTGAATCTCCACCTTTTCCCAACCTTTCGTCTGTATCAGTTTTGTTTGGTTTGGTTTGCTCGCCTGTATCTGTCGATGCACTCGATTCAAGTGGCGATGCCGGTATTCGATCAGGTAAGTGCGATGGTGCAGATATCAAAGTTATTAATGATCAGTACTGATGTCGGCTATCGCACTCTTTCTTTCTCTGGATGCAGATGTATCAAACACTGAAGACAACCGATAAACCTCCAGGTGATACCAGGTTCCTTTATTTTATCTTGCATTTTAATGTGGGGCTGTGTGCTGTATTAGAGACTGATTTTCTTCCATGGCCGGTATTAAATTATTAATGCGTGTGGTTCTTATGGTAATGTAATGGTAGGGCCTTGTGATGTATTCGAAGTTTCATCGACGAAAAAGTCGGAAGATTTTGATGGCCACTTACAGGGTTTCTTCAAAACAATATAACAAACCATTCAGCTGCAATGGGGAGATGGACCTTGGCCCTATTCAAGTTACAGCGCACCAGCCTGCAACCCCTTTCAGTGAAAACCAACAAAAACATCAGCAGAACTACTATCAGAATTTGCAGAACAATCTTTCTTCAAGGTAAGAGTGCTCTACATATCATTTTACCTTTGCATTTTGATCAGTGGCGCCTTTTGAAGAATGTTTTGAGTGATGAATTTGTTAATACCCTTGCACCCATGAATGCCATCCTGTCAATGCCTGAACTATAAAATTTCGCTCAACAACTAAGTTTAAAGGATTGTGTTAGGGTGGTTCGAGTAAATTTGATAAGGATTATAGTTCAATCATGGCGGCGGGGATGTATAATGGCCTCTATGTGAATGAATCTGTTTTACTGTTGTTTGGAGTTTGCATATTCTTAACTTTTCTCTCACCTGCTCAACTCTCGCGGCAGCATGTTGTTATGAAAGCGGGAGGAGGAGATAGATCGTCCATTAATGTGACACACAGTGCTGCAAGAGTAGAAAATAATGGTTTAGGCAGCTTCGGCTTCAAAGATATTACTGGTGGAGTGTGTTCGAATAGAGACATTTCAGTGAGGGAGAAGTACATTTATTCATTGAGTAACGGTATACCTGCATTTTCGGCAGAAATCATGAACACTTGTGTGTCTGGCTGCGCAATTAGCGATATCCACATCAGTTGTGGCGCCTTCGCCTCAGCGGTTGAGGTAAACCCTAAAATTTTCTGACGGTTAGCGTATGGAGATTGTTTGGTGAACGACGGTCTGAAATTGGAGGCTGGAGGTACTGTCTCCTTTAGCTATGCCAACAGTTTCATGTATCCACTCTCGGTTGCATCTGTCAAATGCGATGCTTAATTATGTTCAACGATCATGATGTGACTCTCTCATCTTCGAGATCTATCCGTAATTTAATAAACTTATTCATTAATATCAATTTCTTATATTCATTTCACATACATTTTTTCTTTTTAAAAGTTTTTTCGTTGATGCTTTTCTATATATACGTATATATATACACTTTGTTTCAAAAACATAATTCAATTGTTTTAAAATATAATTACATTTTATTTATTTCATGTAATATTAGTCATCCGTAATTTGATATATTAATGAGCAAAAAATACATATCCTATTTATTTTTAAGTACCATAATGTAAATTTATCAGAGGGGTGTTTTTGATATAGCAGAAGTTTGTAATGTATATTTTCAAGTGTGATGGTTGCTTAGTTTGTAAGCGAATTAAGTGTCTCTTCAATTGGCATCCTTGTAAGCGTTTTCTTAATATGAAATTATATCTGTATTTTCAAAAAGATTTTGTTGTATGATGATGTTGAAATGTGAGGTTGTAAGCGAACCCACAACAGGCATGTTTTGTGATTAGGCTAATTAATTTTTTTGATCTGATGGTCAGGATTGGAAGATGCCAGTATATTCTGGTCGTCGCCACTAAATCCATGGATGAAAGCTACCCCACTAACTTCCTTGCATATCTAAATCAAGTGTTTAAACCATACTTAAATTAATTTTTTACAAATCTTAATTAAAAATTTACTGTCCCATTTGCTGACCGCCACCTATCAAGTTAAGAAATCCTCCCATCCCATAACCACCACGTTGATGGGCCGCACGTTGCTCATTACAATACTGCTTGTCTCTTCGTAGACATGTGGCGATGGAAAGGGATATGGGGAATTTAACAGTCGCCACCTATAAAACGTGCGCCCACCGCCTATTACAAACCATTCGTCAAATGTTGAATGTGGCCACGTACTCCATAGTAAGGTTTCAAATCGGGTAACGGTGGAGGAGTGGATGTGGTGAGTTGTCTGCAACATGGCGGAAGCGTTACCTGGTGTCTGAATCTCCGCCTTTTCCCAACCTTTGGTCTGTATGAGTTTTGTTTGGTTTGGTTTGCTCGCCTGTATCTGTCGATGCACTCGATTCAAGTGGCGATGCCGGTATTCGATCAGGGAAGTGCGATGGTGCAAATATCAAAGTTATTAATGATCAGTACTGATGTCGGCTATCGCACTCTTTCTTTCTCTGGATGAAGATGTATCAAACACCGAAGACAACCGATAAACCTCTAGGTGATACCAGGTTCCTTTATTTTATCTTGCATTTTAATGTGGGGCCGTGTGCTGTATTAGAGACTGATTTTCTTCCATGGCCGGTATTAAATTATTAATGTGTGTGGTTCTTATGGTAATGTAATGGCAGGGCCCTGTGATGTATTCGAAGTTTCATCGACGAAAAAGTCGGAAGATTTTGATGGCCACTTCCAGGGTTTCTTCAAAACAATATAACAAACCATTCAGCTGCAATGGGGAGATGGACCTTGGCCCTATTCAAGTTACAGCGCACCAGCCTGCAACCCCTTTCAGTGAAAACCAACAGAAACATCAGCAGAACTACTATCAGAATTTGCAGAACAATCTTTCTTCAAGGTAAGAGTGCTCTACATATCATTTTCCCTTTGCATTTTGATCTGTGGCGCCTTTTGAAGAATTTTTTGAGTGATGAATTTGTTAATACCCTTGCACCCATGAATGCCATCCTGTCAATGCCTGAACTATAAAATTTCTCTCAACAACTAAGTTTAAAGGATTGTGTTAGGGTGGTTCGAGTAAATTTGATAAGGATTATAGTTCAATCATGGCGGCGGGCATGTATAATGGCCTCTATGTGAATGAATCTGTTTTACTGTTGTTTGGAGTTTGCATATTCTTAACTTTTCTCTCACCTGCTCAACTCTCGCGGCAGCATGTTGTTATGAAAGTGGGAGGAGGAGATAGATCGTCCATTAATGTGACACAAAGTGCTGCAAGAGTAGAAAATAATGGTTTAGGCAGCTTCGGCTTCAAATATATTACTGGTGGAGTGTGTTCGAATAGAGACATTTCAGTGAGGGAGAAGTACATTTATTCATTGAGTAACGGTATACCTGCATTTTCGGCAGAAATCATGAACACTTGTGTCTCTGGCTGTGCAATTAGCGATATCCACATCAGTTGTGGCGCCTTCGCCTCAGCGGTTGAGGTAAACCCTAAAATTTTCCGACGGTTAGCGTATGGAGATTGTTTGGTGAACGACCGTCTGAAATTGGAGGCTGGAGGTACTGTCTCCTTTAGCTATGCCAACAGTTTCATGTATCCACTCTCGGTTGCATCTGTCAAATGTGATGCTTAATTATGTTCAACGATCATGATGTGACTCTCTCATCTTGAGATCTATCCAGAATTTAATAAACTTATTCATTAATATCAATGCTTATATTCACTTATACATTTTTTCTTTTTAAAGTTTTTTCGTTGATGCTTTTCTATATATACGTATATATATACACTTTGTTTCAAAACATAATTCAATTGTTTTAAAATATAATTACATTTTATTTATTTCATATGGTAATATTAGTCATCCGTAATTTGATATATTAATGAGCAAAAACTACATATCCTATTTATTTTTAAGTACCATAATGTAAATTTATTGTAGGGTGTTTTTGATATAGCAGAAGTTTGTAATGTATATTTTCAAGTGTGATGGTTGCTTAGTCTGTAAGCGAATTAAGTGTCTCTTCAATTGGCATCCTTGTAAGCGTTTTCTTAATATGAAACTATATCTGTATTTTCAAAAAGATTTTGTTGTATGATGATGTTGAAATGTGAGGTTGTAAAACCCTGATTTAAAAGTAGTATTGAAGTTGTTATTTTTGGGTATTCATTTTCGTAGAGTTCGCTCCGTCATTTTATAATGGATCTTTCTATGGCAGAAATTAATTTAGTAGAAATATAAAAAACAATGCTTAGAGAAGAACCATGGTTAAATATCGCTGATCTACTTCTTTAATTCCAACCCCTATTTCTCTAGATCTTATATTTATATATAAGCCACATTCTTCAAGCTGATTGGAAATTTCCTCTATATCGCTAAAGATGTTTATGAAACTACATAGCTTCATGGATGAGAATCTTCTCTCACCATTTCATTAAAATGCATTATGTAAACCATACTTCTCTCACTATTTCATTAAAATGCATTATGTAACCCAACCCTTTGTTTGTAATGAGAACCCCTTCATATAAATATATTAGAACTCTATCTAATAGATTGGGAAAGTAACAAAAATATAATTATTGCCTGAATCCATTAGTCCGAACATTTCTGAATGTCCATTCTCTCTGTTGTGTAGTTGATACCAGACATAACGTGTTAGCATATGCTTTAATAGGTGGATTTCTAGCTCCCTTACATAATTAATATTATCAATATTAATATTAAAGTTAATAATAATAATATATTAACTATTATTATACTTTGTTATATATTTATTACTCTAATAATAATTTGTATTAGTATTTGATATTAAATAATTAATATGTAGGAATATACTAATATTA
The DNA here is from genome assembly GCA_034641835.2 of Pinus albicaulis. Taxonomy (NCBI): domain Eukaryota; kingdom Viridiplantae; phylum Streptophyta; class Pinopsida; order Pinales; family Pinaceae; genus Pinus; species Pinus albicaulis. Next base: position 1,243,413,202 of record CM076579.1, read on the forward strand.
ATAAATAAATAAGTTTTGTTATTAATATTAATTAATTTGAACAAGAATAAGAATATTATTTTTAATATTATTAATATTAATATTAATAAATAATATTAGCAACATTTAGTATTAACAATAATGTTAAGAAATTTTAATTTACAATATTATTTATTAATATTATTTCAATTTATTAATATTCGTAATATTAACAATTACGAACATTAATTACATTAATGTTCGTAATTGTATTAATAACTATAAGTTTCAAACATGATTAAGGTTTATTAAAATTATTAATAACATTTAAATTATAACAATAATATTAATAACATTTTATTAATATTATTAATGTGATTAATTACATTAATATTGTTAATATAAATCATATTAACATTAATATTGATAAATAATATTAATATTAATATTAGTATGATTAATTACATTAATTTTCATAATTGTATTAATAACAATAAGTTTCAAACATGATTAACGTTTATTAAAATTATTAATAACATTTAAATAATAACAATAATATGGTTTTTATTAATATTCTTTTTTTAATTATATTCACTCTAAAAATATGATGATTAATATTACGAATGATATTACTATTGTTATCAAAATTAACACTATTAATATAAATAGTATTAACATCATTTGTGATAAACAATATTTTTAAAATATTGATTCCTAAGATTTATTAATCTCTTTATTAATCATGTGAGTTTTCCATTCATTTGTATTTAAAATATTTATTCCTAGCCTTTACTAATTTTTTTTCTTTTTTATAGGTATCCCTTGGCCTTTTTGATCTCTTATGTTCTTAATATTTTTCCCTTAGGTTCCCCAAATATTGGGTTTTAAATATTATTCCTAGACTTTAATACTAATGCATGGTCCAATTTCACATTATGAAAAACACTGGCGCAATATGAAAATCAACCATGGGAAACCATTGCTAATTAGCATTAGCCATAGTCGATCAATGTCATCCATGATCAAATGTCACATTCTCACAAATATTGTCTCAATATGAAAATCACCCATTGCCAACCATGGTCATAGTTGGTCCAACGTCGCATTGTGACAACAATTGTCTCAATCTTTAAATCAATTCCCTTGGGTTCACCAATTCCTTTGGTTTATAATATTAAACCCTTGGGTTTATTAGTTCTTTTGGTTTATAATATGAATAATCGATCAATGTCATCCATCATCAAATTGTATGAATATGAAATCAGCCATGGCCAACCATGGTCATACTTGGTCCAACGTCGCATTGTGACAACAATTGTCTCAATGTTTAAATGAATTCCCTTGGGTTCACCAATTCCTTTGGTTTATAATTTGTTGGGTAATGGTTTTCTCTTGGGTTCACCAATTCCTTTGGTTTATAATATTAAACCCTTGGGTTTATTAGTTCTTTTGGTTTATAATATGAATAATCGATCAATGTCATCCATGATAAAATGTCACATTCTGACAAATATTGTCTCAATGAAAATCACCATGGCCAACCACATGGTCATAGTTGATCGAACATGTCATCATTGTGACAGCAATTGTCTCAATGTTTAAATCAATTCCCCTTAGGTTCACCAATTCCTTTGGTTTATAATATTAAACCCTTGGGTTTATTAAATGTCGATCAATGTCATCCATGTTCAAATGTCACATTCTGACAAATATTGTCCCAACATGGAAATCACCCATGGTCATAGTTGGTCCAACATTGCATTGTGACAACAATTGTATCAATGTTTAAATCAATTTCCTTGGGTTCACCAATTCCTTTGGTTTATAATTTGTTGGGTAATGGTTTTCCTTGGGTTCACAATTATTTTGGTTTATAATATTAAACCCTTGGGTTTATTAGTACTTTTTGGTTTATAATATGAATAATGACAATAATTGTCTCAATGTTTAAATGAATTCAGCAGGTTCACCAATTCCTTTAGTTTATATTAAACCCTTGGGTTTATTAGTTCTTCAGTTTATAATATGAATAATCGATCAATGTCATCCATCATCAAATTGTCTGAATATGAAATCAGCCATGGCCAACCATGGTCATACTTTGTCCAACGTTGCATTGTGACAACAATTGTCTCAATGTTTAAATGAATTGCCTTGGGTTCACCGATTCCTTTGGTTTATAATTTGTTGGGTAATGGTTTTCCCTTGGGTTCACCAACTCCTTTGGTTTATAATATTAAAACCTTGGGCTTATTAGCTCTTTTGGTTTATAATATAAATAATTGATCAATGTCATCCATGATCAATTTCCCTTGGGTTCACCAACTCCTTTGGTTTATAATATAAATAATCGATCAATGTCATCCATGATCGAATGTCACATTCTGACAAACATTGTCTCAATATGAAAATCACCCATGGCCAACCATGGTCATAGTTGGTCGAACATCGCATTGTGACAACAATTGTCTCAATGTTTAAATCAATTCCCTTGGGTTCACCAATTCCTTTGGTTTATAATATTAAACCCTTGTGTTTATTAGTTCTTTTGGTTTATAATATAAATAATCGATCAATGGCATCCATGTTTAAATCAATTCCCTTGGGTTCACCAATTCCTTTGGTTTATAATATTAAACCCTTGGGTTTATTAGTTCTTTTGGTTTATAATATAAATAATCGATCAATGTCATCCATGATCAAATGTCACGTTTTGACAAACATTGTCTCAATATGAAAATCACCCATGGCCAACCATGTTCATAGTTGGTCGAACGTCGCATTTTGACAACAATTGTCTCAATGTTTAAATCAATTCCCCTCGGTTCACCAATTCCTTTGGTTTATAATTTGTTGGGTAATGGCTTTCCCTTGGGTCCACCAATTCCTTTGGTTTATAATATTAAAGCCTTCGGTTTATTACTTCTTTTGGTTTATAATATAAATAATCGATCAATGTCATCCATGATCAAATGTCACATTCTGACAAACATTGTCTCAATATGAAAATCACCCATGGCCAACCATGGTCATAGTTGGTTGAACATTTTATTTATTTCATATGGTAATATTAGTCATCCGTAATTTGATATATTAATGAGCAAAAACTACATATCCTATTTATTTTTAAGTACCATAATGTAAATTTATTGTAGGGTGTTTTTGATATATGTGTTCGTAATGTATATTTTTGCTGTGATGGTTGCTTTTTAGTTTAAAGCAATTAAGTGTCTCTTCAATTGGCATCCTTGTAAGCGTTTTCTTAATATGAAATTATATCTGTATTTTCAAAAATATTTTGTTGTATGATGATGTTGAAATGTGAGGTTGTAAAACCCTGATTTAAAAGTAGTATTGAAATTGTTATTTTTGGGTATTCATTTTCGTAGAGTTAGCGCCGTCATTTTATAATGGATCTTTCTATGGCAGAAATTAATTTAGTAGAAATATCAAAAACAATGCTTAGAGAAGAACCATGGTTAAATATTGTTGATCTACTTCTTTAATTCCAACCCCTATTTCTCTAGATCTTATATTTATATATAAGCCACATTCTTCCATTGATTGGAAATTTCCTCCTATATACGCTAAAGATGTTTATAAGCTTCATAAGCTTCATGGATGAGAATACTTCTCTCACCATTTCATTAAAATGCATTATGTAAACCATACTTCTCTCACTATTTCATTAAAATGCATTATGTAACCCAACCCTTTGTTTGTAATGAGAACCCCTTCATATAAATATATTAGAACTCTATCTAATAGATTGGGAAAGTCACAAAAATATAATTATTGCCTGAATCCATTAGTCCGAACATTTCTGAATGTCCATTCTCTCTGTTGTGTAGTTGATACCAGACATAACGTGTTAGCATATGCTTTAATAGGTGGATTTCTAGCTCCCTTACATAATTAATATTATCAATATTAATATTAAAGTTAATAATAATAATATATTAACTATTATTATACTTTGTTATATATTTATTACTCTAATAATAATTTGTATTAGTATTTGATATTAAATAATTAATATGGAGGAATATACTAATATTAATAAATAAATAAGTTTTATTATTAATATTAATTAATTTGAATAAGAATAAGAATATTATTTTTAATATTATTAATATTAATATTAATAAATAATATTACCAACATTTAGTATTAACAATAATGTAAGAAATTTTAATTTACAATATTATTTATTATTATTATTATTTTAATTTATTAATATTCGTTATATTAACAATTAATTACATTAATGTTCGTAATTGTATTAATAACTATAAGTTTCAAACATGATTAAGGTTTATTAAAATTATTAATAACATTTAAATTATAACAATAATATTAATAACATTTTATTAATATTATTAATGTGATTAATTAGATTAATATTGTTAATATAAATCCTATTAACATTAATATTGATAAATAATATTAATATTAATATTAATATGATTAATTACATTACTTTTCATAATTCTATTAATAACAATAAGTTTCAAACATGATTAACTTTTATTAAAATTATTAATAACATTTAAATAATAACAATAATATGTTTTTTATTAATATTCTTTTTTTAATTATATTCACTCTAAAAATATGATGATTAATATTACGAATGATATTACTATTGATATCAAAATTAACACTATTAATATAAATAGTATTAACATCATTTGTGATAAACAATATTTTTAAAATATTGATTCCTAAGATTTATTAATCTCTTTATTAATCATGTGAGTTTTCCATTCATTTGTATTTAAAATATTTATTCCTAGCCTTTACTAATTTTTTTTGTTTTTTATAGGTATCCCTTGGCCTTTTTTATCTCTTATGTTCTTAATATTTTTCCCTTAGGTTCCCCAAATATTGGGTTTTAAATATTATTCCTAGACTTTAATACTAATGCATGGTCCAATTTCACATTATGAAAAACACTGGCGCAATATGAAAATCAACCATGGGAAACCATTGTTAATTAGCATTAGCCATAGTCGATCAATGTCATCCATGATCAAATGTCACATTCTCACAAATATTGTCTCAATATGAAAATCACCCATTGCCAACTATGGTCATAGTTGGTCCAACGTCGCATTCTGACAACAATTGTCTCAATGTTTAAATCAATTCCCTTGGGTTCACCAATTCCTTTGGTTTATAATATTAAACCCTTGGGTTTATTAGTTCTTTTCGTTTATAATATGAATAATCGATCAATGTCATCCATCATCAAATTTTCTGAATATGAAATCAGCCATGGCCAACCATGGTCATACTTTGTCCAACATCGCATTGTGACAACAATTGTCTCAATGTTTAAATGAATTCCCTTGGGTTCACCGATTCCTTTGGTTTTTAATTTGTTGGGTAATGGTTTTCCCTTGGGTTCACCAACTCCTTTGGTTTATAATATTAAACCCTTGGGTTTATTAGTTCTTTTAGTTTATAATATAAATAATCGATCGATGTCATCCACCAGTCCGATATGCGATACATCGAACATTGTCTCAATATGAAAATCACCCATGGCCAGCACGCTAGCGACCATGGTTAGTCGAACATCGCCATTGTGACAACAATTGTCTCAATGTTTAAATCAATTCCCTTAGGTTCCACCAATTCCTTTGGTTTATAATATTAAACCCTTGAGTTTATTAAATAATCGATCAATTTCATCCATGATTAAATGTCACATTCTGACAAATATTGTCTCAATATCAAAATCACCCATGGCCAACCATGGTCATAGTTGGTCGAGTGACGCATTGTGACAACAATTGTCTCAATGTTTAAATCAATTCCCTTGGGTTCACCACCTTCGTTTGTAATTTGTCATAATGGTTTTCCTGTCTACCAATTATTTTGGTTTATAATATTAAGTCTTGGGTTTATTAGTACTTTTGGTTTATAATATGAATAATGACAACAATCGTCTCAATGTTTAAATGAATTCCCTTGGGTTCACCACCCCTTTGGTTTATAATATTAAACCCTTGGGTTTATTAGTTCTTTTGGTTTATAATACGAATAATCGATCAATGTCATCCATCATCAAATTGTCCGAATATGAAATCACCCATGGCCAACCATGGTCATACTTTGTCCAACGTCGCATTGTGACAACAATTGTCTCAATGTTTAAATGAATTCCCTTGGGTTCACCGATTCCTTTGGTTTTTAATTTGTTGGGTAATGGTTTTCCCTTGGGTTCAGCAACTCCTTTGGTTTATAATATAAATAATCGATCAATGTCATCCATGATCGAATGTCACATTCTGACAAACATTGTCTCAATATGAAAATCACCCATGGCCAACCATGGTCATAGTTGGTCGAACATCGCATTGTGACAACAATTGTCTCAATGTTTAAATCAATTCCCTTGGGTTCACCAATTCCTTTGGTTTATATTAAACCCTTTGTGTTTATTAGTTCTTTTGGTTTATAATATAAATAATCGATCAATGGCATCCATGTTTAAATCAATTCCCTTGGGTTCACCAATTCCTTTGGTTTATAATATTAAACCCTTGGGTTTATTAGTTCTTTTGGTTTATAATATAAATAATCGATCAATCTCATCCATGATCAAATGTCACGTTTTGACAAACATTGTCTCAATATGAAAATCACCCATGGCCAACCATGGTCATAGTTGGTCGAACGTCGCATTCTGACAACAATTGTCTCAATGTTTAAATCAATTCCTCTCGGTTCACCAATTCCTTTGGTTTATAATTTGTTGGGTAATGGCTTTCCCTTGGGTTCACTAATTCCTTTGGTTTATAATATTAAAGCCTTGGGTTTATTAGTTTTTTTCGATTATAATATGAATAATCAAGCAATGTCATCCATGATCAAATGTCACATTCCGACAAACATTGCCTCAATATGAAAATAACCCATGGCCAACCATGGTAATACTTGGTTGAACATTTCATTTATTTCATGGTGCAATATTAGTCATCAGTAATTTGATATAATAATGAGCAAAACTACATATGTTATTTATTTGGCACTACATCAAATTCTCATTATTGTAGGGTGTTTTTGATATAAGCGAAGTTTGTAATGTATATTTTCAAGTGTGATGGTTGCTTAGTTTGTAAGCGAATTAAGTGTCTCTTCAATTGGCATCCTTGTAAGCGTTTTCTTAATATGAAATTATATCTGTATTTTCAAAAATATTTTGTTGTATGATGATGTTGAAATGTGAGGTTGTAAAACCCTGATTTAAAAGTAGTATTGAAGTTGTTATTTTTGGGTATTCATTTTCGTAGAGTTAGCGCCGTCATTTTATAATGGATCTTTCTATGGCAGAAATTAATTTAGTAGAAATATCAAAAACAATGCTTAGAGAAGAACCATGGTTAAATATTGCTGATCTACTTCTTTAATTCCAACCCCTATTTCTCTAGATCTTATATTTATATATAAGCCACATTCTTCCATTGATTGGAAATTTCCTCCTATATACGCTAAAGATGTTTATAAGCTTCATAAGCTTCATGGATGAGAATACTTCTCTCACCATTTCATTAAAATGAAGTATATAAGCCATACTTCTCTCACAATTTCGTCAAATGGTATATTGGACAACCAACTGTTTGCCAATGAAGACACCCTTCATATAAATATATTAGAACTCTATCTAATGAATTGGGAAAGTGGCAAAAATATAATTATTGCTGAATCCATTAGTCAAGACATTTAGATCTCCATTCTCTCATTGTGTAGTTGATACCAGACATAACGTGTTAGCATATGCTTTAATAAGGTGGATTTCTAGCTCCTTACATAATTAATATTATCAATATTAATATTAAAGTTAATAATAATAATATATTAACTATTATTATACATTGTTATATATGTATTACTTTACTAATATTTTATATTAGTATTTGATATTAAATAATTAATATGTAGGAATATACTAATATTAATAAATAAATAAGTTTTACTATTAATATTATTTATTAATATTAATTAATTTGAATAAGAATAAAAATATTATTTTTAATATTATTAATATTAATATTAATAAATAATATTAGCAACATTTAGTATTAACAATAATGTTAACCAATTTTAATTTACAATATTATTTATTATTTTTATTTTAATTTATTAATATTATTATATTAACATCTCACAGTTATTAATTACATTAATGTTATTAATTGTATTAACTCTTATAAGTTTCAAACATGATTAAGGTTTATTAAAATTATTAATAACGTTTAAATTATAACAATAATATTAATAAAATGTTATTAATATTATTAATGTGATTAATTACATTAATATTGTTAATATAAATCCTATTAACATTTATATTGATAAATAATATTAATATTAATCTTAAGCTGATTAATTACATTAATTTTCATAATTGTATTAATAACAATAAGTTTCAAACACGATTAACGTTTACTAAAATTATTAATAACATTTAAATAATAACAATAATATGCTTTTTATTAATATTCTTTTTTTAATTATATTCACTCTAAAAATATGATGATTAATATTACGAATGATATTACTATTGGTATCAAAATTAACACTATTAATATAAATAGTATTAACATCATTTGTGATAAACAATATTTTTAAAATATTGATTCCTAAGATTTATTAATCTCTTTATTAATCATGTGAGTTTTCCATTCATTTGTATTTAAAATATTTATTCTTAGCCTTTACTAATTTTTTTTGTTTTTTATAGGTATCCCTTGGCCTTTTTGATCTCTTATGTTCTTAATATTTTTCCCTTAGGTTCCCCAAATATTGGGTTTTAAATATTATTCCTAGACTTTAATACTAATGCATGGTCCAATTTCACATTATGAAAAACACTGGCGCAATATGAAAATCAACCATGGGAAACCATTGTTAATTAGCATTAGCCATAGTCGATCAATGTCATCCATGATCAAATGTCACATTCTCACAAATATTGTCTCAATATGAAAATCACCCATTGCCAACCATGGTCATAGTTGGTCCAACGTCGCATTGTGACAACAATTGTCTCAATCTTTAAATCAATTCCCTTGGGTTCACCAATTCCTTTGGTTTATAATATTAAACCCTTGGGTTTATTAGTTCTTTTGGTTTATAATATGAATAATCGATCAATGTCATCCATCGTCAAATTTTCTGAATATGAAATAAGCCATGGCCAACCATGGCCATACTTGGTCCAACGTCGCATTGTGACAACAATTGTCTCAATGTTTAAATCAATTCCCTTGGGTTCACCAATTCCTTTGGTTTATAATTTGTTGGGTAATGGTTTTCCCATGGGTTCACCAATTCCTTTAGTTTATAATATTAAACCCTTGGGTTTATTAGTTCTTTTGGTTTATAATATAAATAATCGATCAATGTCATCCATGATCAATTGTCACATTCTGACAAACATTGTCTCAATGTGAAAATCACCCATGGCCAACCATGGTCATAGTTAATTAGAACATCCGCCATTGTGACATAATTGTTGTCTCAATGTTTAAATCAATTCCCTTAGGTTCGATTCCTTTGGTTTATAATATTAAACCCTTGGGTTTATTAAATAATCGATCAATGTCATCCATGATCAATTGTCACATTCACGACAAACACTGTCTCAATATCCAAATCACCATGGCCAACCATGGTCATAGTTGATCAAACGTTCATCATTGTATTACTCATTGTCTCCAATGTTTAAATCAATTCCTTGGGTTCACCAATTCCTTTGGTTTGTAATTTGTTGGGTAATGGTTTTCCCTTGGGTTCACCAATTCTTTTGGTTTATAATATTAAACCCTTGGGTTTATTAGTTCTTTTGGTTTATAATATGAATAATGACAACAATTGTCTCAATGTTTAAATGAATTCCCTTGGGTTCACCAATTCCTTTGGTTTATAATATTAAACCCTTGGGTTTATTAGTTCTTTTGGTTTATAATATGAATAATCGATCAATGTCATCCATCATCAAATTGTCTGAATATGAAATCACCCATGGCCAACCATGGTCATACTTTGTCCAACGTCGCGTGTGACCAACAAACAACAATTGTCTCAATGTTTAAATGAATTCCCTTGGGTTCATCGATTCCTTTGGTTTATAATTTGTTGGGTAATGGTTTTCCCTTGGGTTCACCAACTCCTTTGGTTTATAATATTAAACCCTTGGGTTTATTACTTCTTTTGGTTTATAATATAAATAATCGATCAATGTCATCCATGATCAAATGTCACATTCTGCCAAACACTGTCTCAATATGAAAATCACCCATGGCCAACCATGGTCATAGTTGGTCGAACGTCGCATTGTGACAACAATCGTCTCAATGTTTAAATCAATTCCCTTGGGTTCACCAATTCCTTTGGTTTATAATTTGTTGGGTAATGGTTTTCCCTTGGGTTCACCAATTCCTTTGGTTTACAATATTAAACCCTTAGGTTTATTAGTTCTTTTGGTTTATAATATGAATAATCGATCAATGTCATCCATGATCAAATCAATTTCTTGGGTTCACCAATTCTTTGGTTTATAATTTGTCAAAGGTTTTCCGGGTTCACCAATTCTTTTGGTTTATAATATAAAACCCTTGGGTTTATTAGTTCTTTTGGTTTATAATATGAATAATGACAACAATTGTCTCAATGTTTAAATGAATTCCCTTGGGTTCACCAATTCCTTTGGTTTATAATTTGTTGGGTAATGGTTTTCCCTTGGTTCACCAATTCCTTTGGTTTATAATATTAAACCCTTGGGTTTATTAGTTCTTTTGGTTTATAATATAAATAATCGATCAATGTCATCCATGATCAAATGTCACGTTTTGACAAACATTTTCTCAATATGAAAATCACCCATGGCCAACCATGGTCATAGTTGGTCGAACGTCGCATTCTGACAACAATTGTCTCAATGTTTAAATGAATTCCCCTCGGTTCACCAATTCCTTTGGTTTATAATTTGTTGGGTAATGGCTTTCCCTTGGGTCCACCAATTCCTTTTGTTTATAATATTAAAGCCTTCGTTTTATTACTTCTTTTGGTTTATAATATAAATAATCGATCAATGTCATCCATGATCAAATGTCACATTCTGACAAACATTGTCTCAATATGAAAATCACCCATGGCCAACCATTGTCACAGTTGGTCGAACGTCGCATTGTGACAACAATTGTCTCAATGTTTAAGAAGCTTTGCTAGAAAAACCCTTTATCAACCAATTAGGCTGTCGAACCGTAGCTTCCTTTCATTAGAGAGCGCCTTGGAAAATCTGCAAAATCATTTCAATTATATCAACATCGCAACCAATGTTAAATCATCTCAATTATATCAATATATATGATTACTGCTATAAATCTTTCAAATTCTATTCATTGTTCTCAATGTTGTTTTTTTTGGCATTAAATGAAATCCGTGTGGTTACCTAGTCAATGCATCCCGGTTGGTGCCTTCGCCTGTCACTTGTTCAAACACACCCGTCTCTATATTCATTCTTGAAACAGGAGCGTCCAGAAGATTTTTCCCTATCTTCACCAGCTCTTCCAGATTCTCCTTAGTTGACAGATCTGTCAAGCTTGTATCTCCTGACAATTCAACCTGATCCCAATCATACAATTTGTTAGACCTTTCGAATATGGAGGTATGCTAATAGAAGTGAATTATATAAGCTTCCAATCTCTAAACCACCATACGACGAAATTATTTATACAGGGAAGAAGGAAAGGACCTGGATTCTTAAATAGTTCTTCTCGGAAGTAAAGGCTTGGAACACGACGGATGCGTAAACGTCCACCATATCTGCACTCGCTTGCTGAAACAGGTTAGTTATCGGCACTTTACCCTCGTTGGATAACCAGTTACGTAGGCCCCATTTTGCAGCGTCAATGGCGTTGTAAGTAGCTAAATTCTGTCCGGTTCCAAGAGAAAGCACCAGAAACTTGGTAGTATCCTATTTAAAACAAATTTACTTATCACTCCAGTTACTAAATTCGGAGGTCAACTATAATGAATATTTCTGACTGATAAGAAAAATAGATTTATAACTCACGCGAGCTTGAGACGTTGACACTAAGAAATTTGGACAGCGTATGAGAGCTCGCTGAGTCACTTGGTTTATTGCAAGTAACGTCTGCAACACACATTTAATAAAACAGAAAATCATTTAAAAAAAATCAAAATCTTATTTCAGATCATAATTACATCATTCAGAGATGGAGAAATATATATATATACAGGATTGTTGACTGCAACTGCCCCATCTATAAGGTTAAAGCTTTTGGTATTGTCCATGGAATCTTTTGTTTGGAAGTAGTATGCAGGAAGATATGTTAGAGCTGCTGAGGTTCCAATGCAGACATCGGCCAAAAATGCATCTTCTAACTCGTCCTGTTTGGTCTCGATTCAAGGAAATTTACTATATATCATTGTAACTTTCCGTACTCTTTAATTCAAACTTAGATTATTTGTATCACACATATCATAGAAACATATTACCTTAAAAGTGGTGAAAATTGTAGGCTGTTGTATTTTGATGTTGTATGCAGTAATCACGACGTTCGTTAGGGTTTGGTGTAATCGTGTATCCCCCAAATAGCTTCTCATGATTTTGTGCAGGTAATCACCGGAATATTTGGGGCCACTTAGATACTTTATTGCGGATCGCACCAAACCTCTGTAAAAAATAATTTTATATTGATTCACTATTGACTATTTTGCTGGTTAGAAAAAACAAATATAAAGAATATAGGTTGATTTTTTAACCAAACCAAAAAAAATTTTTACTAACGTTGTATGTGGAAAAATAAGAGGACAATTATCCAAATAAAACTCGGTAATATCCTTTGCAGCAAACAATGGACGATTGTTGTCATTTGGGGCGGCTAACATGGCAGTAACCAATCCTCCCGTGCTGGTTCCAGCAATTATGTCGAAATAATCAGCTATACTCACGCCTGGGCCGTCCAATTCCTGTTACAGAACTTATAATTCAATTTAGCTGCAAGAAGGATGATATTTACGCCGATAGGCGTTAATGATTCTTTATAGTTGTTGAAAAAGAAACATAAATAATTTAAAAACAAGTCCATGACTCAGCTGTCCCGAGATACTTGTCGTCCTACGGTTGTTAATAAAATTTTATTTCAGTCATGGGTATCACGGAATTTAAAATATTTGGACAGCATATAAAAATTTTATTTCAGTTATGGGTATTCTTCATGTGGCTCCAAATTACACGGAATTTAAAATATTTGGACAGCATATAGGCTCATCGCTTGTTCTTGCTCCAATTTAAATGGTAAGAGGACGAGGACACTTGTTTTAATAAATGGTCAAAGTCTTAGATTCGTAGTTAGTGATCAGCACAGCTTTTTTCGCTCAGCATTATTATTTTGAAGACTCTTTTTGGGTAATGAATATGGATTCACTCAAAGAGATTATTTCGATTATTTCTTGCTGGCTCAATAATTATGGAGTCTGAACCACCTTCAGTATCCATAGACATAGACATATAATTCAATCAGTGGCTTCTTAATAATAAATATGTTTTAAATATATAGATTCTTACTAATTAAACAAATTTTGAAAGCTAATTTTATTTATTTATTATTATTCAGAATCTTTTATTTAAAAATAATTTAAAAATCTAATTGTTTTTAATGTGTCTTTTTTTTAAAGTTAGACATAGAATTGAATTAGTGGCTTCCTAATAATAAATATGCTTTAAATATATATATTCTTATTAACTAAACAATTTTTTAAAGCTAATTATATTTATTTGTTATTATTTTAGATTTTTTTAATTAAAAATAATTTAAAAATCTAGTTGTTTTTAATGTGATTTTTTAAAAAGTTTTCTGATTTTATTTGTCTAAAATACTGTAGGAATTCATTGAAATCACAAGTTTGATGAGTAAAGTTTGCACAATCTAACTTCCCTAGGAGTTTTTCAAGGTGTTAAATCCATAGATACAGAAAAAAACCAGTTTAAATAACCCAAATCAAGATTTCACCACTAATTTTTCCTCCAGATTCCGATAAGAAAATCCAAAAAAAAGTCCAAAAAATCTTATTAAAACAACTTCTTTAAAAATTATCTATATTTAAAATTATATATTATTTTAATAATTTAAAATTAAATATTAAAAAATAAAAAATAAAAATATTTAAATAAAAATTAGTATATATTCAATTTTCAAACATCGTATATTATTTTGCCAAAAATAAAATGACAAACATAAACCATAAAAATAGTAATAATAAGGTCAAATTACTTAACTTTGATGTTTCTCCATATTTGGCTTATTTAGCAGTAAGGACATTTAAAATTTATAATTAAAATATTTTTATGATTACAGATATTTTTTAGTATTTCAAAATTAATTAAAATAAGATCTTATCAAAATCTGGAATAAAATATTTTGTCAATTACAGATTTGATTCTCTTTCAAATCCGTAAAATTAAAATAAAATAAGGATAAGGATGACACCTTGCTTGGGAAAGTGGAACGGAAATTAAGCTTTTATTAGAGTGGATTGTATAGAAATTGAAGCGATCCACCGAATATATTATAACTATTATCCAAGAATTCGTTTCATATGATGGATTCTTGATTTTCTTTTATTAAACAATTAAAGTCAAAATAAATTTACCATATTAATTTAGAAGTAGATTAATGGGTTTATTCTGATTCGATTTTTATTTTCTTTATTTTTATTTATTTTTATTTTTTAAGTTGGACTGTTTGAAGATTATTATATGTTAATAGTTGGAAATTAGAATAATCATTGAATATTGGTTGAAAACTGGAGATATCGTGTAAATACAAAGTTTTATGATTATTGAGTTTTAGTGTAAGTTTAAAGTTTTATGATTATTGATTTTTTTTTGTTTGATAGATAATAAAAAAGAATATAAGAGAAATTAAATTCAAAATTAATAATTATTTTAATAATCTTGTGATGATAAATTTTTTGCTTAAAGTGATTTGTTTGTTTAAACTTTATTAGAATCCATTTAAACTAGTTGTTGTGGCTTACTGTCATTGTATAAGGAGGAAATGTCAAGGTTCATTAAGTTAGTGGCTAGAGTTGTGACCTTCATATTGAGCTTGTCAACTATGTCCATCAATGTTACCACACAGATAACCAATTCCTGTTGTGAAATAGAATGATGGTTTTCATATGGGAGGAGGTTCTAGCTCTAGTGGAGTTCTCCACATCTAGTATTTACTCCATAGTTTCCCAGTCAACTTGTCTATCCGAAACATAACATCCAAATTCTCTAGCTTTCTCTTCTACATCTAAAATACTCCTTTAGACAATTATAGGGACGATATCCCTGTAATGCTCCATTATTGTTTGAGCTACTTCTTGGGCCTATGTTTGATGGGAAGAAGGAAATACGATCAAAGGAAGGGGATTGACCCAAGCATCCTCTCCTTCCCTTTTTCAAATGAGCAAAGAGTCGATGCCTGGCAATAGAGTGAGACCTTAAGTAAGCTGGGTGACCGGGAATAAAAATATCAAGAAATAGTGAGGGGGAAAGGAGTATGCAAGTGCCAATAAGGAAAACTGAGGGTGAAATAGGAAATAAATAAGAGAGATTAAATATGGTTATTTCAAGATAAAATAGGGGAGAGAGGGTAGAAAGGGAATTGAGATGGGAAAGAGAGAAAGGTAGAGAGGTCACTAGGGAAAAATGAACAGTTACCCTCCCCCATCCAAAATTAACAACCATTGATAAGGGAAATTTAATCAGAAACAGAGTATGGGCAATTTTTGAATTAAAAGATGTGATTAGGAAATTCGAAATTGAACAACCCCAAATTGAAATGATTAAATGACCAAACTAGAGATTCTAGACTCTGCTGTGTATTGTGTTGGAGGTCACATTTCCCCTATGGATTAGTTTCTAACTGATAATCACTCTGATCACCACATGCATCAAAGCATTCATGGGCCTTCAGATCTTGATTTTGTTGTCTGCATTCGAAGAAAAGAAAATTTGGAAAATTTTCCAACAACCCATAGATATCATGCTCTTGGAGCATGTTTAAGCATATAAATAACCTTTTCAAATTTGTATATTTCATGTTTATTTATTACAATTCCATATCGTCAGGGATATTGAATATATACATCTTGATTTAATACACCATTGAAAAATTTTGATTTCCTATCGAATGGATACCACAACTAATGATATTGAATGCTAAAAAAATCCATATTATATCCCATCTTGTAACAACAACATATTTTTCATTGTATTCTATACCTTGTTGTTAAGTGAATCCCTTGGAAAATAACATGTATTTGGGCTTTTATATGGATCCATCAACTACATACTTTGTTTTGTACTCCCACTGTACCCCAATGACTTATTTTTCAATAGGAGGATTCAAAATCTTCCATGTTTCATTATTTTTAATTGATGAAATCTCTTCATCTATTGCTTTGTACCATTCTTCCTCTTTTATACATCTTCAAACTATATTTTCTCTACTTCAGTTTACGATATTAAAGAAAAATTAGTATACCCATAAATTTCATTTAAGGATTGGATCTTTCTAAGAAGAGTTGGACTTGAAACAAGACTTGAAGTTGAAGACAACATAGTAGATATAGTTTGGGATATTATTGGTTGGATTTATAGAAATAGAAGATTCATATTATTGTACACTAATTCTTTGATTTTCTTGTTGCATATGTTGATTTTACTACCATTATTTTTTCATAAAAAAACACATCACAACTAACCAATAATTTTTCATTTTGTAGATTATATAGTCTATAAGAATATTTCTCCCTACAATGACTAATAAAAATTTGTTCCACACCTTTATTATCTAATTTATTTATCTTTTCAACAGGAACATGAACATAAATAATACGACCAAAGAGTATAAAATGAGAAACACCAAGTTTATTTTACTCCGTGCCTGGTATGGATTTTTTTTTTGCATGCTTCATGTTGGACATGTATTAATCAAATAAACAAATGCAACAATGTGTTAGGAAAAATAGCGAGGGGGGGTGGGGAGAGTGAATCAATATTTTACACACTTCAATTTTGATTTATTATTCTGATTTATGTATACTATTGTCATTAAAGAAACAAGTGTATGTACACAACTGTGAACAATGAAACCCACATACATCTAGATAACTAGTATATCAATTTCATTAACTATTCATCTTTAGGGAGAGCATCATTTCTTAATTATTCAATCACTAAGCAACAGTAAAGAGAAGATAGATCACCAACACACAAGGAACATATCAACACACATAAACACTGGGATTTTAGGTGGAAACCCAATGTTGGAGAAAACCACCGCTACCATCGTCTCTATCTTCTTCTTTTATTATAAGGAAAAATTCTTACAATCTTATATTAGCACATACTCTAACCAGTATACAGGAACCCACCTACAGAAGTCTACAACCTTTTCTCATTTTCAAATACCTACTGGAAGGGAGATACAACCCCACGAACTTGTTTACCGACTCCTACAAGAAGGGAGATCCTACCCCCTTTCTGAAGGTTTCTACCCTCAACTCCTTGTAAATATATTTTTAGAATGTTTCAAATTGGATCAATATGTAAAACAATATTCAGACCAACTTGTAGGCCACCTTTCATCAAAATTTTCAAACTAGAGCCATAGCAACCCTTAACCCAAACAAACTAAAGCACTGAATTTGAGACACTATCACAATGTCAATCAACTGAAATTATGAATTATCAGTCACTAAATGCAGAACCCAACCAAAAAAAATAAATATCAAATTATGCATGCAACTATACTAAATAAGACTCATGTATGTACACGCCTTCTCTATATAACACCTGCGTACGGTTCTCATAATACTGAATACTTAAATCAATAGTTATTAAACCGTTCATATACCATTTCATAAGCTAAAAATCATAAAATCAATCATATATTTATGAACCAATTAAATATCATATACTCAGTCATACTTATTTCCTATTAAATTTAACTAATTCACATCAATCATGATAAACAAATCATCAAAAAAAAAAAACAAGCAACCAGATACCATCAAATGTTGACATCAATCATCATATCTATAACCATCTATCAACAGATCAAACCCTCATACACATTTTCATAAGGAATATCAACATATCTACACACTTTCCATGCAAAACACTCATGTACAGATCTTTACAAATTGAAAATTATTTCGCAGAAAATATACATGACCCTTCCGAGGTGAATCCACATATGTACACGATTATGCCCAAACATACCCACGTATAGATCTGAAAAATTTCACTTCAAGCACAATTTCATTTTTTGCAACCTTAGCTATCAATACTACAGACTTCTGAATAAATTGTTTAGATCATAGCATCACAGTTTTATAAATATTAGACATTTACAACAATTAAATCAATTAAGCATACATGTCAATGTATTTCAAATATGATTCTTATTCTTCCTCCCTGGTTCACAACTTTTTTAGATCAAATCATTCATATAAAACATAATACTTGCACACCTTAACACTTTCATCTCCATATTCTTATGTAACTTTAGCTTTAGCCAATAGCTTATGCCAATCCCTGAGTAATGTCGTGGGTATTCTTTGACAAGATCAACAAACTATTGTTGCACTCATGAATATGGGCCAATACCATGGTTAATAGCCCTAGTATTCATGTTACCATGGTGTAGTTTCTGTACGTGACTTTTCTTCACAATACCAACATATGTATGCAACCCTTCTGCATATGATCCATGTATACTTTCCCAAAATTCATATTCAACATTCATCTATCTATGAATTGTCATGTCTCTGTTCATCACTTCTGTAGCATCTGTTCCATACTTCATAATCATCTTTTTAGTGTAATGTTGACATATTTATCAAGTAGGTTTCCATCAAGGATAACACATTAGCCATAATTTCAACATGATTGCAACATGATTGATTAAATCCAAAAGGTGTTCGGGAAACACTTAGTTTTTTAACATGCTCTTAGTTATCTCAATAATTGTAGTATTCTTGCATTCTATTGAACCATTCTATTGGGGAGTAATACTGTATGTCAATTTCCTCTGAATATCATTCTTTTTGCAATAATAATTTAGAAGTAAATTCTCCCCTATATTTGTTTAAAATGTGTTGAAGACAACCACTTTGCTTCTCAACATATTTAAATTGTTGAATGATAAAAATGGAATCATTTGTTTCTTAATGATATACGCCTATGTTATTATACTAAAATCATCCACAAGAATAATAAAATATTATTTTTTAACTAAAAAAATTTTCATATGACCATGTATATCTATAAGTACTAGCTGTAACGATTTATGTGTTTCCTTTCCAAAAACATTCTACTAGAAAGGATTATTTATGTTGCTTACCAACAATACATCCTTCACAAACATGATAAATAAAATCAATAAGAGGGAATACATTAACCATTTGTTTATTATGTAGTGACTTTAAACATATTTATGGTGTAAGGGGTCCCCTTTGAGAATAACTTCCCTCGTGCCCACTTGTCATCACTCTGCTTCATTGGATTGGAGGATGTTCAACCATTCTATCATCATAGGCCAAGGTAGTTGGAAGGAACGGTCTCGAGATATTGATGAAGGTATCCTTGACTTATTGAGCAACCCTTCGGTGTCCCACATCTGCACCAAAATCTCCACAACAATTTATTTATCTTCGAAAAATGTTGGACAATTCAGAAAGAAAATATTTAGATGGGATTATAAAAATATATTGTAACTCCATCTTAACACTTGATACAACTTTGCGTCAATGGCCCCGAGATTTCTTGGGACGAAAGAATCTCTCCTTCTCATTAAATTTAAAGCTAGGCTCCACTCATCTTTAGTATTTTTGAAACTCATGGCTCCAAAAACTGCATTTAAGGCCAATGAAAAGCCTCTGTAATCTAAGGAAATTTCTTTGGCTCTATCCTTTATAATAGATTTCTAAGGTAAAATTTTATTTTCATTTTTTTTTCTAAATAAGTCCCAACCTTCATCTTAGGACAAGGATTTTATCTCCATTGGAAATCCTTTGCTCCCATATTTTTGATCACTTTTGTGCTACGAAAAGGCTCCATCTATACCTATAGGCCCGTTATTTAAAAATACAGGGATGTAAAAATGCTTTACAACTTTACTCATATATCTGTGTGAGAATAGGATACTTCCTTTATTGCTTTGAAGGTTTTCATAAGCAAATCAAAATTCCATATCTGTTGTGTACAACATTTTCGGGTCCTCATCCATACATATTCTTTATCCCTTTACTGATTCATCCATGCAAGAAAAGGAATCTAAGTATCATTTCCATCTAAAAGCAAAAAATGTTTAGATCTTGTCTTGGCTAGTCTGGTAACCAAGTTTTGTTTGTCATGTTCCAAAGTGGTCAAGTCGCATAATACTAACTACCATGGTCATCACCACTAGCCTCATCGAAGAAGCTTCCATTGCAACCTTTAGAGTGTTTGTTTATCCCTTGAAAGCCCTAGATGGGGAAAAATTCTTCCTCGTCCAACAAAAGCAAGAGGGCCAACATTTATGCTGAATCTGCCTAGAACCATTGTCATTTTCACATTAATGTTCTTATTTTTTTAAGAAGTCTTTTTTTGGGTTCTCAATGGCTGCATATCATGAATGGGCTATCAAATGTACTCCTTTTTTCTTATGGGTTTTTGTGGTGATTTTTTCTTCCATTTTGTCACAAGGATGTTTTGCTACTGACAAATTGGGGAGAATCATAAGTTCCCTAAAGTTGTTTGATAGAATGAAATAAGAATTTATTATGGCTTTGCGTTGCACTTACACCCATATTCTTGGTAAAATATTTCAAATCAAAGGGTTTGAAATTGGATTTGAGTAATTATAGATATTTGATTAGGGTTTGTTGCAAATCATGCCAAGAGCAAAGAGTAGGAAATCTCAATGAATAAATTGAAATTGATTTTTAAGAGCCAATAATGAGTGATTAGCTCAATACAAGATTTTTGAAGTTGGTATTTTTTTTCTTTTGTGCATGATCTTCTAACCAAGTAATTTGTTGTCATTTAATTTAAGTAATTCTCTGTATGGTCTTGTAATTTGCAGATAGTTTGGTTTGAGAAATGGGGATACTTCCTATGGAGATTGTTAATTTGTAAAAAATTCTTGTTAAAATACCATGTGCCAAGACTATGACTTGGCAATACCACACACCCAAAAAATCATAACTGAGTTCAAATGATACTTTTCATATGACATTTTTTAATTAATTAACCTAAATAAAATGTCAAAAATGATATAACTCCTTTGGAGATATATCTCAATGTGTATACTGCTATGAATATTCTAAAATATTTAGTGGAGGTTAAATCCATACCATCCACTTGTAGCCTAGTATGGAAGATATATTATAATGCCCTGTCATGTCATGTAAACTCTTCAATTTTTTCAATTACATAAAAATAAAAATAAAATAATTTAAACTAAATTGAGATAAAATAATCAATTTATCATTGTATTTTTTTAGCACAAGGTTTTCACAATTCATTGTTTTGCCAATAATATATATACACAGCAAGACTTTACAAAAAAAAAAAATCAAATATATATATGAAAAAAAAACATTAATATTAATAATTTCATAAATAAATTAAAATATATTAAATACATAAAATAATATATATATAGGCGGGCGGATATCAACACCAGCTGGAAAAGATCTTTACTTGAGTCAAAAAAACTGTGTTTTTTCTTTGCTGACAAAAATGAGTTGGAGAGCCCCCAACAGAATTATAAACAAAAACAGATGGGTACATATACCAATGCATTAATTAGGGATGTCAATTTGAACTGTGAAAATCGACTAACATGATTTAACATGCTGAAGGCATCCAATTCAGATGCAGATGCTGACCCTATTTGTAGTGGAACTTGTGGAAGGTGATGAGTAGCTTAGCTTCCTTCTTTTTATTTTTTTAAGTCAAGTAAGATGTCGTAGTTCGTGTTTAGCAATTAGGTTAAGTTTGAACATAAGAATCTTTGCTAGAAAATCCCTTTCTCAACCGATTAGGCCGTCGAACCATAGCTTCTTAGTGAATGTAAATTCCTAGTGAATGTAGATCTCAACCCCTAGTGAATGTAAATCTTTAGTGACTGTATTTCTCAACTTTTAGTGAATGTAAATCTCAGAAAAAAGTATGAATGCATGTTATTTTTGAAGTTATAATATAAAGTTCAGTTTTTTTCCATATGCTTATGGAGATTTAACATATCAATTTTATAGCCACCACTTTGTTTTAGTTTGTTTCACTGTGAATAAATCTGTTTGATTTTCTTTTCTCCATTATATTTGCTATTATGCCTTACTTACACTATTGAGTTCCATAATTTTATCTTGAAAATATAATTACATTTCAACCCACTTACACGGTTGAGCTCCATAATTCTATCTACAAAATTTACACTTTTAATACATTTCAACCTATTACTTATACAATTAAGCTCCATTATTATATTTACCTTATTTATAGTTTTAATCAAAGATACTTTATTCAAACACTGAAATTGACTTGCAAGGTTTTTTTACGTTGTTCAAGTTATTGATAACGTGGATTGATGGGAATGGGTCAACCTCTCATGGTCGTCACAAAGAAAAATACAATGCTCCACCATCAAACTTATTGATTCTCGACTACAAACAATCATATTTATTAATTCTCTTCCTCTATGTTCAAATATAACGTAAACGAGCACCAATCCAATTCATTCATTCATTCAATCCATATATCAATATATCCATTATTCTCTAAAGTTGAGTGGAAATTAATTTAGAGCTGAAGGCTTAATTTGAGTATAAGGCTAAGTAGCAGATGGAAAAATGATTACCATACTCAGTAATGACGGAGGTTCGTGGATTATCCTAGCATCTATCCTCGAATTCCTGGAGGAAAAGCTACAGGTGATGAATTTAATCTACTCCACCTGTAAAATGATGGCTCGTGTTTTTCTAAAATATCATCCTTCTTGCCGAATAGAATTATAAGTTCTGTAACAGGATAGGCATGGGAGGATTGGTCACTACCATGTTAGTCGCCCGAAATGACAAAATTCGTCCATTGTTTCATGCAAAGGACATTACCGAGTTTTTATGCTCTTATTTTTCCACATACAACGTTAGTAAAATATGTTTCTCTTTGACATTGGCTGTCCAGTTTTTTTAATCAACGGAAATTTTACCATGTTTTTCTTACGCAACAAATTCAAAATTTCAAAGTTCGAATGACCAAATCTCAAATTCCATAACCAATTATCATCCTTGACTCTTGCTTGAGATTCTACTTGTGTGACAGCTGCAACTTTTCTTTCATTCTCTTGGGAATTCATTAATAGTTGTGATTGAGCACTTTATTCTCTCAAATTTGATTTTAACTTGAGAGGAAACATTCTATTGTTTTTCATGTAGACTTTTGCAATCAACTGTCTGCTTGGAGACTTACCCAAAATTGTGCACACATAATTTTTGAAAAAAACATTGTAGCCCTTTTGCATGAGTTGTCCGAGGCTATGCTTCAAACCAGAGACAAAATAAACATTTGAATTATACTTCTTCTCCCCTTTCTTTGTTAGAATGTCCAGTCTTTATTTTCCCATGAAAGAGGCTTTTCTACAATTCCTAATGTCACTTCAGATTTTACACTTTCATCTAGATTAGAAAAAATTTCTATGTTCCGAGTCGTGTGGTTTCTACACCCTAAATCTAGAAACCATACATCTCCTTGTTTTTCTTATGCTACAATACAAGCTAAAAACATGTTATCATGGTTCTGATTTTCCTTTATGAAATTAACACTTAGTTTGTTACTTATGTCATATTGCTTCTTACTACATTCATTTGCATAATGACCATACTTCTTACATTAATGACATTGAACTTGGGATTTATCATACCTCTAACGTTGTGCTTGATTCTGGCTTGGGCCTTGACTTGGATTTTTATTGTTGACCCTTCCACTTGAACTTGAAGGGTTGATTCTTCCACCTCTTTTTTGGCTTCTACCTCTTCCTCTATAATTTGATCTTCCTCGAACTCTACCTTGACCAAATCAAACTTGTGTCTTGAAATCATGCTCCAATGAGGAGGTTTTTGCTTTGTTCAGTCTATGTTCATGAGAAATCAATGTTGCATGAAGTTCATCCTCTGAAAATGGTGAGAGATACTTTGTCTCTTCTATGGCCACCACAATGGCATAAAATCTTTTTGGGAGACTTCTTAAAACTTTCTCAGCTATTCCCCTCTCCTCAAGTGTCTCACCATGAGACGTGATTTCAGTAACCAACCCAATTACAAGTGTAAAAAATGATTCCACATTCTCTGACCCTTCCATACAAATTGTCGCAAAATATCTTCTCAGCATTTGTAGTTTTGTTTTCTTCACCTTTTCCATGCCTTGGTAGGTTATTTGGAGGGTATCCCATGCTTTCTTGGACTTTATTGTTGTTGCAATCCTTGGGAAGATACTTTCATGAACTTCTTGAAAAATATAGAAGAGGGATTTTGAGTCCTTCGTATTTTCCCTCAATAAATCTCTGTATGGTACTGCACCACCAATTCTCAAATGTGTTGAGAAGAAAACAAATCCTTCATTGTAATAGTCCAATAATCTTAATTTTTTCCATTTAAGCATTGTATGGTACTACACCACCAATTCTCAAATGTCTTGAGAAAGAAAAAAATTCCTTCATTGTAATAGGCCAATAATCTTAATTTTTTCCATTTAATTGTGGTATTTTTGGATTAGTCAAACTTGTGCTTGTTTCTACAATTTTCACTGTGTAAAAAGAACTTTCTCCTTCTGGGAAATACGTTACTTGGAAAAGTTTACATTTTAAATCCTCAGTAAAAACACTATTTGTTCATAAAATTTCAAACCGGCTCTAATACCATGTTAAAAATGTTAAGTCACAGGGAATTCTTTTCCACAACACACAGTTGAGACATCTTAAACAAAACAACGGGGTTGAGGAAATCAAAATCAAACAAATTTACTCACAGTGAAACAAAGTAAAACAGAGTAGTGGCTCTAAATTCACACTTAATTAAGCATAAAACACTATCTTATAACTAAAACCTATAATTGTTGTTTTCAGGCACCCACCAAAATTGGATCGAGGATTTGTTCCCCTTCTTTCCATACTTACTTAGGCCACTAATACATATTATAAAAACTTCATACATATATATTCAAAACATATATATTTAAGACATTAATGTTTGTCCATACTCTTTTACCAAACCATGAATTAAATTTCCATTTGACTTTGATTCTTTAATCTGAATGGATAGTTGTAGTGGTGTTCAAAACTTCAATTTAACTCATGTAACTTGCAAAACATTTACAAAGAACTCAATCAACATTTACTCAGATATAACTCCTGCCAGTTCAATTCATTAATTTTCCAATCAATAGAAAAGTAATAAAAATGTGATTAAACCAATAGAAAAGTAATAAAAATGTAAATTATCACTCAACAATCTAGTAGGTTGAGAAGTCCTAAATTTTTGATAGAGTCTACCTATATTTTATAAAGACAAAATAAGTGTTTTTTGGTTTAAGAAAGAATAGAAACGTGTGAATTTTCAACTTATTTACACGCTTGAACCCTAAAAATCTATCTACAATACACGTTCATTAAAATAATTGCACTTTTATTTCTGTAGCTTTCATTAAAATTATACGGAATTTAAAATATCTTGATAGATTATAGGCTCGTAGCTTGTTCTTGCTCCAATTTAAATGGTAAGAGAATGAGGACACTTGTTTTCATAAATGTCAGTTTTTTAGAATCATAGTTAGTGATCAACACAACATTTTTTTTTCCCTAAGCATTTTTATTTTGAAGACTTTTTTTTGGTAATGGATATTAATTGGATCTTTTCTTAATTAGATTTGGAGATTCACTCAAAGAGATTAGAGATTATTTCTTTTTATTGGTGGCTAAATCACTGAGTCTAATTTTGATGCTGGCTAAATTATGGAGTCTGATTTTGAAGATATCCATAGAATTGAACTGATTACCTCTTAATAAAATATGTGCTTTAACTATATGTCAGCGTTATTATTTTAAAAACTTTTTTTGGTAATGGATATTAATTGGATTGTAACACCCCTGTAAAACCGTTGGCATTCACAATTTTTATGGAACTATTTTAATTATCATAAAGTTACCATGAATTATGAATCGATTGGTTTTCAAGAAACTAATTCATAAATTCATTAGGGTTATGATTTAGTTAGAAACTAACCTATGATCTCTTTCAAGAAAATGGTAACACCTATTCCATTACAAAATATATACTATTATATTCTACATTCACTGGGATTGAGGAGAGTGTGAAAATGGAAGGGAGACCAATGGGTTTAAAAGAAAAGGATGAGCATTTGCATTCCAAGAAAATAATGTGCATTGATGAAAAGAGTAAAGAGTGTGGGTTGATCCTTTGAAGGCGTCGATCCCACATCCTGGCCACCTTTGTTGATACAACTATGACAGCCGTGGGAGTTGCTATGAAATATTATGACATAATAGAAGTTCTTATTAAGAGCGTTCTTCAGTGGTAAGCATGTCCATTACATTTTATCTTGAGAAAAAATTTATGGATTTGCATGGTTATTAATGAATCCATTTTCTTGGAAAGAAGTGCATATATATATATATATATTTTCCTTGATTTATGGGAAAATATTAAAGAGTAATAATTATTTTGCTCAATTTTTTAGGATGAGTTATATATATGAAATAAAAAGGTATTTCATTAGTTTATTGAGATGTGACTGAAACAAATTCACCATTGATTATTTACTTTACTTATTTTCCAATTTATTTTCATAGTAAGATGAAATAAATATATGAGAAGATATTTTCATGGGAAGATATAAAAAGTGGAATTTCCCTTTTTAAAGTGAAATGTGTAATTGTGGTTAAAGATAATACCATATGGAATTACTTTCTAAAAATTATACAAAGAGATAACATAAGTAACGGGATCTTCTTTGGAAAGAATGTCTTTATCTTGTGCGTGAAAGATGAGTCCATTGTGGTAATTCAGTTGCAAGAGTTTGCAAGTGCTTATGCACAAAATAAGGGTTAATTATGGTATTTTTTTGAAAAGGTTAACCTCTTGAAAATATTGCATGGCTATTTCTTGACTTAGGTGTATAAAAGGTTAAGTTAACCTTCTTATGGTTTCCTAGTTTTGTGCATAAAAGAAGGTTATCTACGATAATTTCTTAAAAATGAAGCATGAGGAACTACGTGTAGAAAGACAAAGAAACTAGGTTATATTTTTTTCCTTTATGAAGAAGAAGTAAGTATTTGATTACATGAAAATAATAAGTAAATGATGGTAGAATTCTAAAGAAGGCAATATGTTGTGCAAAGTTATAATGTTCTTTAAGAATAATTATATGTGAGTACTTTATGCTATCATAACCATTATGTGAGATGTATTTTGGAATAAGATCATGTATATGCATGCAAGATTTGTATTATTTTTCATTGGAAAGAATATACAGTTGTATGTGGGAAAATATAGCATGTTTAGTTAGCCTACATTGGGAAATATTCTTTGGAAAAGAAGATGGATTGCATGCATAAAACCCATATTAATGTGTTGGTTTCCTTGGAATATATATGTGGGTAATGTTTGTATAATATTTGGAAAAGAATACATGTATTTGTATGTTTCATTACCTAAGTTTTATGAAAAAGGAAACATGTTTTGCATGCCTTATTATGCTAAAATTCCCTCGAAAAGGGAAAGTGTGTTTGAACGCTTGATTGTGTTAAGAATTACTATGGGAAGACTCTTTTGAAATCTATGTGCTTTGTTGTTTTAAGCATTCCTTTGGGAAGAATCTTTTGAAATCTATATGCATTTGCATGCATGGGAGCAAAATTTGTTATGTTAACTTTCTTTCCATGCACCAAAAGTAATAGCTTAAGAGTTAGTTATTTTGATTAAAATTATGTAAATCGCATTAAGAATTCCTTTGGGAAGACACTTTTGAAATCTATGTGCTCTTTTGGAATATATGTGTTCCGTTGTGTTAAGAATTCCTTTGGGAAGACTCTTTTGGAATCTATATACATTTGCATGCATGGGAGCAACATTTGTTATGTTAACTTGCTTTCCATGCACCAAAAGTAATAGCTTAAGGGTTAGTTATTTTGATTAAAATTATGTAAATCACATGCATGAATATCATAACTGATGTATCAGTTTCTTTTAAATAAAATCTTGGGAGATGTAGCTATTGTCTTGCAGGAATGTGTGCCTATGCAAGGGAAACATTAGTTAATGTGATGAATTATAACTAGAACATATGCAATATGTGCTATTAAAGGAAGCATGTCAAGGTATTTTACTTTCATTTCATGAATATACATGAGTAGATGGAGAAGCTTCTCTAGCATATATTTATGAAATGGTTGATTAATATTTTATGAATCTTGACATCAATGTATGTTGAAGGCAACATTAGCAAGGAATGAAGGTGACTTGTATGAAGGGAATATTAAGCTTAACATGGTGGCAATTAAATGATTATGGTTCATGCAGATGCATGTGAGCTGCAGGATGATCCAATGTACAATGGTCTATTGTAGGGAAATGACTATGGTTCATGTAGATGAATGTGAGCTGCAGGATGATCTAATGTACGATGGTCCATTGAATGTAAATGATTATGGTTCATGCAGATGAGTGTGAACTGCAGGATGATCCAATGTACGATGGAAATTGTAGGTACATCCATGCCACACAGCTATGAAGATATGAATATTAGTG
This sequence comes from Pinus albicaulis, assembly GCA_034641835.2. Taxonomy (NCBI): domain Eukaryota; kingdom Viridiplantae; phylum Streptophyta; class Pinopsida; order Pinales; family Pinaceae; genus Pinus; species Pinus albicaulis. Next base: position 1,243,442,065 of record CM076579.1, read on the forward strand.
CATAAAATGCTATCTTATTTAATGTAATGGCTTTAAGCTAGATATATGTATATTTCTTTGTAAGATTTATAACGATGGTTAAGGGATGATCTCCCTTATAAGCCATTGTGTGAGGGCTGAACACCCTCACGAGCATTTAATAATAAAATTAAACATTTGCTGGTTTTCACCCTACAAGGTTTCCAAGGTATATTGGTGTTCAATGATGTGATAGATTATTGTGTCAAGATGATGATGTTGATTCCTTTTTTGTTGTGACATTCATAATGGCAAGTATGTGATGACTACATGAATAATGAAATGAATGCAAGGCTACATCATACAGTTTTATGTTAATGTACTACAATAAAGGTTGTTAATGGTTAAGCAACTTACTATTCTTATTCTAAGGTTACACTATGAACTGGTGAACATTCTATCTAATTATGAGTAAGGAATATTTAATAGTGATTGGATAGTTACCCGTGAGTAACTTGTATAAAAATTTTTAACTTGTTGCAATCCCATGTGAAATTATTGGTGTATGTTACATGGATCTTCATATTCACTCAAAAAAATTATTTATTGCTGGCTAAATTATGGAGTCTGGATATCCATAGAATTGAATCTGTTACAGTTACAATTATATGGTCTTTGATAAATTAGAAAAAAGCTTAATAAATTGTATTAATTTATTATTAATTTATATTTTTTTAATTAAAAATAATTTCAAAATTATATATATATTTAGAATAAGAGGTGCCAATACTATTACTTAGCAATACCACAGATTCAAAAAATCATAACTTAGTTTAAATGATACTTGTTCATATGACAATTTTTTTAATTAATTGAATTAAATAAAAAGTCACAAATGATATAACTACTTTGGAGATATAAGAATAATTGAGTTCAAATGATACTTGCTCAAATGACATTTTTTTAATTAATTAACTTAAATAAAAGGCCAAAAATGATATAACTGCTTTGGAGATATATCTCAATGTGTATACTATTATGAATATTCTAAAATATTTAGTGGAGGTTAAATCCATACCATCCACTTGTAGTTTAGTATGGAAAATATATTATAATGCCCTGTCATATCATGTGAACTTTTCAATTTTTTCAATTACATAAAAATAAAATTATTTAAACTAAATTGAAATAAAATAATCAAATTATCAGTGTAGTTTTTTATCACAAGGTTTTGAAAACTCATTGTTTTGTCAATAACATATATATACACACCAAGACTTTACAAAAAAATAAATCAAATAACTATATATATGAGAAAAAAACATTAATATTACTTTATCAAATATTTAAAAAAATAATTTCACATTAAAAATAGATTAAAATATATTAAAAACATAAAATAATATATATATATATATATATATATATATATATATATAAAAGCTGGCGGATATCAAATACCAGTTGGAAAAGATCTTTACTTGAGTAGAAAAAACTGTGTTTTTTCTTTACTGACAAAAATGGGTTGAAAAGACCCCAACAGAATTATAAAACAAAAACAGATGGGTACATAAAGCAATGCATCAATTAGGGATTTCAATTTGAACTATCGAAATCAACTAACATGATTTAACATGCAGATGCAGACCCTATTTGTAGTTGAACTTGTGGAAGGCGATGAGTAGCTTAGCTTCCTTCTTTTTATTTTTCAAAGTCATGTCAGATGTCATAGCTCGTGTTTACCAATTAGGTGGAGTTTGAGCATAAGAAGATTTGCTAGAAAAACCCTTTGTCAACCGATTAGGCTGTCTAACCGTAGCTTCCTTTCATCAGAAAGCGCCTTGGAAAATCTGCAAAATCATCTCAATTATATCAACATCGCAACCAATGTTAAATCATCTCAATTATATCAATATATATGATTACTGCTATAAATCTTTCAAATTCTATTCATTGTTCTCAATGTTGTTTTTTTGGCATTAAATGAAATTCGTGTGGTTACCTAGTCAATGCATCCTGGTTGGGTTAATCTGAGCGTTCAAACACACCCGTCTCTATATTCGTTCTTGAAACAGGAGCGTCCAGAAGATTTTTCCCTATCTTCACCAGCTCTTCCAGATTCTTCTTAGTTGACGGATCCGTCGAGTTTGTATCTCCTGAAAATTCAACCTGATCCCAATCATACAATTTGTTAGACCTTTCGAATATGGAGGTATGCTAATAAAATTGAATAATATAAGGTTCCAATCTCTAAACCACCATACGACGAAATTATTTATACAGGGAAGAAGGAAAGGGCCTGGATTCTTAAATAGTTCTTCTCGGAATTAAGGGCTTGGAATACGACCGATGCGTAAACGTCCACCATATCTGCACTAGCTTGCTGAAACATGTCAATTATCGGCACTTTACTGTCGTTGGATAACCAGTTAAGTAGGCCCCATTTTGCAGCCTCAATGGCGTTGTAACTAGCTAAATTATGTCTGGTTCCAAGAGAAAGCACCAGAAACTTGGTAGTATCCTGTTTAAAACAAATTTACTTATCACTCCAGTTACTTCATTCAAAGGTCAACTATAATGAATATTTCTGACTTATAAACAAAATAGGTTTATAACTCACGCGAGCTTTAGACGTTGACAATAAGAAATCTGGACAGCCTATGAGAGCTTGCTGAGTCATTTGGTTTATTGCAAGGAACGTTTGCAACACATTTAATAAAACACCAAATCATTTTAAAAAAATCAAAATCTTGTTTCAAATCATAATTACATCATTCAGAGATGGAGAATATATATATACATACATACACAGGATTGTTCACTGCAACTCTCCCATCTATGAGGTTAAAGCTTTTGGTATTGTCAGAAGAATCTTTATATAAAATATATAATTATTATTATTATTTAAGATTTTTTATAAACTCATTTTAAGATTTTTTATATAAAATATTATTATTATTATTATTATTAACTGTTAAATATAATTATATTTATATTTTTAAATATAAACTAGATTCCAAATTAATTTGATCAAAATAAATTTAAAATACTTAATTTAAATCTATTTAAAACAAAAAATATTTTATAATTTACTTTTATGACATTAAACTAATTTAAATAATATTACAAATCTCATTATCATTATTTTTATTAATTATTTATAAATATTATAAAATTACTAATTTAAATGAATAAAAGTTTAAATCAGTAATTATCATCATTTGAAATTTAAAAACCTTAAGAGAGTCGTTTCCCTGAATTAATATGGAAAAAATCTAATTATTTAGTAATATTTTTTAAATTTAATTAACCATTATGAAAACTAAATAAAAAATTTAAATGAAAAATTGAATAAATGGTAGGTCAATTGATTTATGGAGTATTTTTTATTTTTATTTATTTATTTTTCTTTATAGATTTAGTCTTTCAATAGGTTAAAAAATTTAGGAAAGTGGTTTGAATGTGGACAAAAAAATAAGAAATCCAGTGTTTGAATCATATTTTTTATGGTGGAAATAGATTCAACACCATCAAAAACGCCTTAGGCACTCAAAATATTGAATTTTGATAGCTATATCCTGGATTTACAAAAATCTCTGCTAAAATTTCTTGAAATCTTACAGGAATTTCCATAATTTTCAATGCAAAAAAACAGTCTAATTACACTACGGCAAAAATTTATAGCCAAATCTTGATTTATCGCTAAATTTTGATTTATTTTGTTTAAAATAGATTTTTTTAACTATATGCCTAATAAATTTAATACTCTCAAAAACCTTTATTGAAAAGAGTTGATCTATCAAACTTGTAATTTCCATAAATCTCTAAAATAAATTAAATAAAAAAATACACCCAAAAACTTTCAAAAAAATCACACTTAAAAACTACTAAATTATTTACCTCCCCTATTTTTAAAATCTAATATTCTCTAAATTTATAATCAAAATTCTTTGTCGTCAACCTGGCAAGGAAATTAATTTCACCCCGGCCGGCTAGGAGTGAGAGACCTGCACGCAACGTCTTCATCCTGCGGGGAACGTGACCACGTAAGCGAAGTGGGTACCACATTGTTAAAAGAAAATCATTTCCGTGATGAAGATAGAACCGTCACTTCAATGTATTTTAGTAATATGTGGCCTTGTGCAAAATCAACGAATAGTAGCAAGGTGAAATATTTAACATTGTTGTTGTTCATATCTGATTTAATGTTTTATATGATTGATTTTTATTTATTTATTATTTATTTATTTTTATTATTTTAAATTGAAACTAGATTTATTAGTTGGAAACTAGACTTATCATTGAATATTGGTTGGAAATTAGAGTTTTAGTGTAAATTTAAAGTTTTATGATTATTGAGTTTTACTGTAAGTTTATAGTTTTATGATTATTGATTTTATTTGCTATTTGATAGACAATAAAAAAAATATAAGACAAATCAAATTCAAAATTAATAATTATTTTAATAATCTTGTTATAATAAAAAAATTTCTTAAAGTGATTTGTTTGTTTAAACTTCATTAAAATCCATTTAAACTAGTTGGTGTAGCTCATTGTCATTGTATAAGGATGAAATGTCAAGGTTCATTAAGTTCTTGGCCAGAGTTGTGACCTTCCTATTGAGCTTGTCAACTATGTCCATCAATGTTGCATAACGAATTCCTGTTGTGAAATAGAATGATGGTTTTCATATAGGAGGAGGTTCTAGCTCCAGTGGAGTTCCCCACATCTGGTATTTACTCCATAGTTTCCTAGTCAACTAGTCTATCCGAAACATAACATCCAAATTCTCTAGATTTCTCTTCTAGATCTAAAATAATCCTTTAGACCATTATAGGGATGATATCCCTGTAATGATCCATTGTTGTTTGAGCTACTTCTTGGGCTTATGTTTGATGGGAAGAAGGAAATACGATCAAAGGAAGGGAATTGACCCAAGCATCCTCGCCTTCCCTTCTGAAAATGAGCAAAGAGTCGATGCCTGGCAATAGAGTCAGACCTTAAGTAAGGAGGGTGACGAGGAATAAAAATATCAGGAAATAGTGAGGGGGAAAGGAGTCCGCAAGGGCCAATAAGGAAAACTGAGGGTGAAATAGGAAGGAAATAAAAGAGATTAGATATGGTTATTTCAAGATAAAATAGGGGAGAGAGGGTAGAAAGGGAATCAAGATGGGAAAGAGAGAAAGGTAGAGAGGTCACTAGGGAAAAATGAACAGTTACCCTCCCCCATCCAAAATTAACAACCATTGATAAGGGAAATTTAATCAGAAACAGAGTATGGGTGATTTTTGAATTAAAAAATGTGATTAGGAAATTCAAAATTGAACAACCCCAAATTAAAATGATTAAAGGACCAAACCAAAGATTTTAGAGTCTGCTACATATTGTGTTCGAGGTCACATTTCCCCTACGAATGATTTTCTAACTGATAATCACTCTGATCACTGCATGCATCAAAGCATCCATGGGCCTTCAGAGCTCGATTTTGTTGTCCGCATTCGAAGAAAAGAAACTTTGGAAATTTTCCAAACAACCCATAGATATCATGCTCTTGGAGCATGTTTAATCATGTAAATATCCTTTTCAAATTTGTAGATTTCATGTTTATTTATTACAATTCCATATCCTTGGGGATATTGAATATATACATCTTGATTTAATACACCATTAAAAATGGTTGATTTCCTATCAAATGGATACCACAACTAATGATATTGAATGCTAAAAAATTCCATATTATATCCCATCTTGTAACAACAACATATGTTTCATTGTATTCTATACCTTGTTGCTAAGTGAATCCCTTAGAAAATAACATTTCTTTGTGCTTTTATATGGATCCATCAACTACATACTTTGTTTTGTACTCCCAACGTACCCCAACGACTTCTTTTTCAATAGGAGGATTCAAAAGCTTCCATGTTTCATTATTTTTAATTGATGCAATCTCTTCATATATTTCTTTGTACCATGCTTCCTCTTTTATACATATTCAAACTATCTTTACTCTACTTCAATTTACGATATTAAAGAAAAAATAGTATACCCATAAATTTAATTTAAGGATTGGATCTTTCTAAGAGGAGTTGGACTTGAAACAAGACTTGAAGTTGAAGATGACATAGTGGATATAGTTCGGGATATTATTGGTTGGATTTATAGAAATAGAATATTCATATTATTGTACACTAATTCTTTGATTTTTTGTTGCATATGTTGATTTCACTACCATTCTTTTTTCATTAAAATACACATCACAACTAAGCAATAAATTTTCATTTTGTAGATTATATAGTCTATAAGAATTTGTCTCCCTACAATGACTAATAAAAATTTGTTTCACACCTTTATTATCTACTTTATTTATCTTTTCAGCAGAAACATGAACATAAATAATACGAACAAAGAGTATAAAATGGGAAACACCAAGTTTCTTTTTACTCCATACCTGGTATGGATTTTTTTTTGCATGCTTCATGTTGGACATATATTAATCAAATAAACAAATGCAAGATTATGTTAGGAAAAATATCGAGGGGAGGAGGGGGGGGGGAGGGGGGGTACACACTTCAATTTTGATTTATTATTCTAATTTATGTACATTGTTTTCGTTAAAGAAACAAGTGTATGTATGCAACTGTGATCAATGCAACTTGTGCACATCCAGATAACTAGTATATCAATTTCATTAACTATTCATCTTTAGGCAGAGCATCATTACTTCAATATTCAATCACTAACCAACAGTAAAGACAGATCATCAACACGGAAGAAACATATCAACACACATAAACACTGGGATTTTAGGTGGAAACCCAATTTGGGAGAAAACCACTACTACCATTGTCTCTCTCTTCTTCTTTTATTATAAGGAAAAATTATTACAACCTTGTATTTGCACATACTCTAACCAATATACAGGAACCCACCTACAGAAGTCTACAACCTTTTCTCATTTTCCAATGCCTACTGGAAGGGAGATATAACCCCATTGACTTGTTTACCGACTCCTATAGGAAGGGAGCTCCTACCCCCTTTCTGAAGGTTGCTACCCTCAGTTCCTTGCAAACCTATTTATAGAATGTTTCAAACTGGATCAGTCTCTAAAACAATATTCAGACTAACTTGTAGGCCACCGTTCATCAAAATTTTTAAACTAGATCCATAGCAACCCTTAACCCAAACAAACTAAAGCATTGAATTTGAGACACTATCACATTGTCAATCAACTAAAATTATGAATTATCAGCCACTAAATGTAGAACCCAACCAAAAAAAATAAATATCAAATTATATATGCGACTATACTAAATAAGACTCGCATATGGATGCGCTTTCTCTGTATAACACCTGTGTACAATTCTCATAATACTAAATACTTAAATCAGTATTCACTAAACCATTCATATACCATTTCATCAGCTAAAAATCATAAAATCAATCATAGATTTCTGAACCAATTACATATCATATACTCAGTCATACTTATGTCCCATTAAATTTAACTAAGTCACATCAATCATGATAAATAAATCATCTACAAACAACAGCAAGCAACCGGATACCATCAACTGTTAACATCAATCATCATATATATAAGCGTCAATCAACAGATCAAACCCTGGTACACACTTTCATAAGGAATATCAACATATGTACATACTTTCCATGCAAAACACTCACGTACAGATCTTTACAAATTGGAAATTATTTCACAGAAAATATACATGACCCTTGTGAGGTGAATCGACATATGTACACGATTATGCCCAAACATACCCACGTATAGATCTAAAAAATTTCACTGCAAGCACAATTTCAATTTTTGCAACCTTGACTGTCAATACTACAAACTTATGAATAAATTGTTCAGATCATAGCATCATAGTTTTATAAATATTATAAATTTGCAACAATTAAATCAATTAAGCATACATGTAAACATATTTCAAATACGAGTCTTTTTCTTCCTCCCTGGTTCACACCTGTTTAAGCTCAAATCATTCATAGAAAACATAATACTTGCACACCTTAACACTTTGATCTCCATCTTCTTATGTAAATTTAGCTTTATCCAATACCTTATGCCCCCTGAGTAATGTCATTGGTATTCTTTGACGAGATCATCCAACCATTGTCGCACTCATGAATATGGGCCAATACCATGGTTAATAGCCCAAGTATTCATGTTACCATGGTGCAGTTTCTGTACATGACTTTTCTTCACAATAATCGCATATGTACACAACCCTTATTCATAAGATCCATGTATACTTTCCCAAACTTCATATTCAACATCCATCTGTCTATGATATGTCATGTCTCTGTTCATCACTTTTGTAGCATCGGTTTCAGACTGCATAATCATGTTATTATTGTAATGTTGACATATTTATCAAGTAGGTTGCCATCAAGGAAAACACATTAGCCATAATTCCAACACGATTGATTCAACCCAAAAGGTGTTTGGAAGACACTTAGTTTTTTAACATGCTCTTAGTTATCTCAATAATTGTAGTGTTCTTACATTCTACTGAACCATTCTATTGAGTAGTAATACTATATGTCAATTTCCTCTAAATATCATTCTTTTTGCAATAATGAATTTATAAGTAAATTCTACCCTCTATTTGTTTAAAATGTATTTAAGACATAACCACTTTGCTTCGCAACATATTTAAATTTTTGAATGATAAAAATGGAATCATTTTTTCCTAATGATCTGTGCCTATGTTAGTATACTAAAATCATCCACAAGAATAATAAAATATTATTTTTTTAACTAATAAAATTTTCATATGACCACGTATATCTATAAGTACTAGTTGTAATGGTTTATGTGTTTCCTTTCCAAAAAAAATCTACTAGAAAGGAGCTTTTATGCTGCTTACCAAGAATACATCCTTCACAAAAATGATAAAAAAAATCAATAAGAGGGAATACTTTAACCATTTGTTTATTATGTAGTGACTTTAAACATATTTATGGTGTAAGGGGCCCCCTTTGAGAATAACTTCCCTCTTGCCCACTTGTCATCACTCTGCGTCATTGGATTGGAGGATGTTCAACAATTCTATCATCACAAGCCAAGGTAGTTGGAAGGAACGATCTCGAGATATTGATGAAGGTGTCCCTAGCTTCTTGAGTAACCCTTTGCTGTCCCACATCTGCACCAACATCTTCACAACAATTTCTTTATCTTCCAAAAATGTTGGACAATTTTGAAAGAAAATATTTAGATGGGATTCTGAAAATATATTGTAAATCCATCTTAACAATTATACAACTTTGCGTCAATGGCCCCGAGATTTGTTGGGACGAAAGAATCTCTCCTTCTCATCGAATTTAAAGCTAGGCACCACTCCATCCTGGGAACGTGACCACGTAAGCCAAGTGGTTACCACATTGTTTAAAAAATTTCATTCCCATCACGAAGATAGAACAGTCACCTTAAAGTATTTTAGTAATATGTGGCTTTGGGCAATATCAATGAATAGTAGCAAGCAAGGTCAAGTACTTAACTTTGCTGTTGTCCATATTCGACTTCGCTGTGATAAGGACATTTTAAAATTTATAATTAAAATATTTTTGTGATTACAATTATTTTTTAGTATTTCAAAATTAATTAAAATACAAATGCTTATCAAAATCTGGAATAAAATATTTTGTCAATTACAGATTTCGGGATTCTCTCCAAATCCGTAAAATTAAAATAAAAAATAAGGATAAGGATGTGACCTGCCTTGGGAAGAAATTGCAGAAGGAAATTAGCTTTTATTAAGTGGATTGTATAGAAATTGAAGCCATCCAGTGAATATTATAACTATTATCAAGAATTCGTTTCACATAAAATGGATTCTTGATTTTCTTTATTCAACAATTAAAGTCAAAATAAATTTACCATAAGTAGATTAAATGGGTTTGTTACAGATTGATTTTTATTTTTATTTATTTTTATTTTTTAAGTTGGACTGTTTGAAGATTATTATATGTTAATAGTTGGAAATTAGAATAATCATTGAATATTGGTTGAAAACTGGAGATATCGTGTAAATACAAAGTTTTATGATTATTGAGTTTTAGTGTAAGTTTAAAGTTTTATGATTATTGATTTTTTTTTGTTTGATAGATAATAAAAAAGAATATAAGAGAAATTAAATTCAAAATTAATAATTATTTTAATAATCTTGTGATGATAAATTTTTTGCTTAAAGTGATTTGTTTGTTTAAACTTTATTAGAATCCATTTAAACTAGTTGTTGTGGCTTACTGTCATTGTATAAGGAGGAAATGTCAAGGTTCATTAAGTTAGTGGCTAGAGTTGTGACCTTCATATTGAGCTTGTCAACTATGTCCATCAATGTTACCACACAGATAACCAATTCCTGTTGTGAAATAGAATGATGGTTTTCATATGGGAGGAGGTTCTAGCTCTAGTGGAGTTCTCCACATCTAGTATTTACTCCATAGTTTCCCAGTCAACTTGTCTATCCTAAACATAACATCCAAATTCTCTAGCTTTCTCTTCTACATCTAAAATACTCCTTTAGACAATTATAGGGACGATATCCCTGTAATGGTCCATTATTGTTTGAGCTACTTCTTGGGCCTATGTTTGATGGGAAGAAGGAAATACGATCAAAGGAAGGGGATTGACCCAAGCATCCTCTCCTTCCCTTTTTCAAATGAGCAAAGAGTCGATGCCTGGCAATAAAGTCAGACCTTAAGTAAGGTGGGTGACCGGGAATAAAAATATCAAGAAATAGTGAGGGGGAAAGGAGTATGCAAGTGCCAATAAGGAAAACTAAGGGTGAAATAGGAAATAAATAAGAGAGATTAAATATGGTTATTTCAAGATAAAATAGGGGAGAGAGGGTAGAAAGGGAATTGAGATGGGAAAGAGAGAAAGGTAGAGAGGTCACTAGGGAAAAATGAACAGTTACCCTCCCCCATCCAAAATTAACAACCATTGATAAGGGAAATTTAATCAGAAACAGAGTATGGGCAATTTTTGAATTAAAAGATGTGATTAGGAAATTCGAAATTGAACAACCCCAAATTGAAATGATTAAATGACCAAACTAGAGATTCTAGACTCTGCTGTGTATTGTGTTGGAGGTCACATTTCCCCTATGGATTAGTTTCTAACTGATAATCACTCTGATCACCACATGCATCAAAGCATTCATGGGCCTTCAGATCTTGATTTTGTTGTCTGCATTCGAAGAAAAGAAAATTTGGAAAATTTTCCAACAACCCATAGATATCATGCTCTTGGAGCATGTTTAAGCATATAAATAACCTTTTCAAATTTGTATATTTCATGTTTATTTATTACAATTCCATATCGTCAGGGATATTGAATATATACATCTTGATTTAATACACCATTGAAAAAGTTTGATTTCCTATCGAATGGATACCACAACTAATGATATTGAATGCTAAAAAAATCCATATTATATCCCATCTTGTAACAAAAACATATTTTTCATTGTATTCTATACCTTGTTGTTAAGTGAATCCCTTGGAAAATAACATGTATTTGGGCTTTTATATGGATCCATCAACTACATACTTTGTTTTGTACTCCCACTGTACCCCAATGACTTATTTTTCAATAGGAGGATTCAAAATCTTCCATGTTTCATTATTTTTAATTGATGAAATCTCTTCATCTATTGCTTTGTACCATTCTTCCTCTTTTATACATCTTCAAACTATATTTTCTCTACTTCAGTTTACGATATTAAAGAAAAATTAGTATACCCATAAATTTCATTTAAGGATTGGATCTTTCTAAGAAGAGTTGGACTTGAAACAAGACTTGAAGTTGAAGACAACATAGTAGATATAGTTTGGGATATTATTGGTTGGATTTATAGAAATAGAAGATTCATATTATTGTACACTAATTCTTTGATTTTCTTGTTGCATATGTTGATTTTACTACCATTATTTTTTCATAAAAAAACACATCACAACTAACCAATAATTTTTCATTTTGTAGATTATATAGTCTATAAGAATATTTCTCCCTACAATGACTAATAAAAATTTGTTCCACACCTTTATTATCTAATTTATTTATCTTTTCAACAGGAACATGAACATAAATAATACGACCAAAGAGTATAAAATGAGAAACACCAAGTTTATTTTACTCCGTGCCTGGTATGGATTTTTTTTTTGCATGGTTCATGTTGGACATGTATTAATCAAATAAACAAATGCAACAATGTGTTAGGAAAAATAGCGAGGGGGGGTGGGGAGAGTGAATCAATATTTTACACACTTCAATTTTGATTTATTATTCTGATTTATGTATACTATTGTCATTAAAGAAACAAGTGTATGTACACAACTGTGAACAATGAAACCCACATACATCTAGATAACTAGTATATCAATTTCATTAACTATTCATCTTTAGGGAGAGCATCATTTCTTAATTATTCAATCACTAAGCAACAGTAAAGAGAAGATAGATCACCAACACACAAGGAACATATCAACACACATAAACACTGGGATTTTAGGTGGAAACCCAATGTTGGAGAAAACCACCGCTACCATCGTCTCTATCTTCTTCTTTTATTATAAGGAAAAATTCTTACAATCTTATATTAGCACATACTCTAACCAGTATACAGGAACCCACCTACAGAAGTCTACAACCTTTTCTCATTTTCAAATACCTACTGGAAGGGAGATACAACCCCACGAACTTGTTTACCGACTCCTACAAGAAGGGAGATCCTACCCCCTTTCTGAAGGTTTCTACCCTCAACTCCTTGTAAATATATTTTTAGAATGTTTCAAATTGGATCAATATGTAAAACAATATTCAGACCAACTTGTAGGCCACCTTTCATCAAAATTTTCAAACTAGAGCCATAGCAACCCTTAACCCAAACAAACTAAAGCACTGAATTTGAGACACTATCACAATGTCAATCAACTGAAATTATGAATTATCAGTCACTAAATGCAGAACCCAACCAAAAAAAATAAATATCAAATTATGCATGCAACTATACTAAATAAGACTCATGTATGTACACGCCTTCTCTATATAACACCTGCGTACGGTTCTCATAATACTGAATACTTAAATCAATAGTTATTAAACCGTTCATATACCATTTCATAAGCTAAAAATCATAAAATCAATCATATATTTATGAACCAATTAAATATCATATACTCAGTCATACTTATTTCCTATTAAATTTAACTAATTCACATCAATCATGATAAACAAATCATCAAAAAAAAAAAACAAGCAACCAGATACCATCAAATGTTGACATCAATCATCATATCTATAACCATCTATCAACAGATCAAACCCTCATACACATTTTCATAAGGAATATCAACATATCTACACACTTTCCATGCAAAACACTCATGTACAGATCTTTACAAATTGAAAATTATTTCGCAGAAAATATACATGACCCTTCCGAGGTGAATCCACATATGTACACGATTATGCCCAAACATACCCACGTATAGATCTGAAAAATTTCACTTCAAGCACAATTTCATTTTTTGCAACCTTAGCTATCAATACTACAGACTTCTGAATAAATTGTTTAGATCATAGCATCACAGTTTTATAAATATTAGACATTTACAACAATTAAATCAATTAAGCATACATGTCAATGTATTTCAAATATGATTCTTATTCTTCCTCCCTGGTTCACAACTTTTTTAGATCAAATCATTCATATAAAACATAATACTTGCACACCTTAACACTTTCATCTCCATATTCTTATGTAACTTTAGCTTTAGCCAATAGCTTATGCCAATCCCTGAGTAATGTCGTGGGTATTCTTTGACAAGATCAACAAACTATTGTTGCACTCATGAATATGGGCCAATACCATGGTTAATAGCCCTAGTATTCATGTTACCATGGTGTAGTTTCTGTACGTGACTTTTCTTCACAATACCAACATATGTATGCAACCCTTCTGCATATGATCCATGTATACTTTCCCAAAATTCATATTCAACATTCATCTATCTATGAATTGTCATGTCTCTGTTCATCACTTCTGTAGCATCTGTTCCATACTTCATAATCATCTTTTTAGTGTAATGTTGACATATTTATCAAGTAGGTTTCCATCAAGGATAACACATTAGCCATAATTTCAACATGATTGCAACATGATTGATTAAATCCAAAAGGTGTTCGGGAAACACTTAGTTTTTTAACATGCTCTTAGTTATCTCAATAATTGTAGTATTCTTGCATTCTATTGAACCATTCTATTGGGGAGTAATACTGTATGTCAATTTCCTCTGAATATCATTCTTTTTGCAATAATAATTTAGAAGTAAATTCTCCCCTATATTTGTTTAAAATGTGTTGAAGACAACCACTTTGCTTCTCAACATATTTAAATTGTTGAATGATAAAAATGGAATCATTTGTTTCTTAATGATATACGCCTATGTTATTATACTAAAATCATCCACAAGAATAATAAAATATTATTTTTTAACTAAAAAAATTTTCATATGACCATGTATATCTATAAGTACTAGCTGTAACGATTTATGTGTTTCCTTTCCAAAAACATTCTACTAGAAAGGATTATTTATGTTGCTTACCAACAATACATCCTTCACAAACATGATAAATAAAATCAATAAGAGGGAATACATTAACCATTTGTTTATTATGTAGTGACTTTAAACATATTTATGGTGTAAGGGGTCCCCTTTGAGAATAACTTCCCTCGTGCCCACTTGTCATCACTCTGCTTCATTGGATTGGAGGATGTTCAACCATTCTATCATCATAGGCCAACGTAGTTTGAAGGAACGGTCTCGAGATATTGATGAAGGTATCCTTGACTTATTGAGCAACCCTTCGGTGTCCCACATCTGCACCAAAATCTCCACAACAATTTATTTATCTTCGAAAAATGTTGGACAATTCAGAAAGAAAATATTTAGATGGGATTATAAAAATATATTGTAACTCCATCTTAACACTTGATACAACTTTGCGTCAATGGCCCCGAGATTTCTTGGGACGAAAGAATCTCTCCTTCTCATTAAATTTAAAGCTAGGCTCCACTCATCTTTAGTATTTTTGAAACTCATGGCTCCAAAAACTACATTTAAGGCCAATGAAAAGCCTCTGTAATCTAAGGAAATTTCTTTGGCTCTATCCTTTATAATAGATTTCTAAGGTAAAATTTTATTTTCATTTTTCTTTTCTAAATAAGTCCCAACCTTCATCTTAGGACAAGGGTTTTATCTCCATTGGAAATCCTTTGCTCCCATATTTTTGATCACTTTTGTGCTACGAAAAGGCTCCATCTATACCTATAGGCCCGTTATTTAAAAATACAGGGATGTAAAAATGCTTTACAACTTTACTCATATATCTGTGTGAGAATAGGATACTTCCTTTATTGCTTTGAAGGTTTTCATAAGCAAATCAAAATTCCATATCTGTTGTGTACAACATTTTCGGGTCCTCATCCATACATATTCTTTATCCCTTTACTGATTCATCCATGCAAGAAAAGGAATCTAAGTATCATTTCCATCTAAAAGCAAAAAATATTTAGATCTTGTCTTGGCTAGTCTGGTAACCAAGTTTTGTTTGTCATGTTCCAAAGTGGTCAAGTCGCATAATACTAACTACCATGGTCATCACCACTAGCCTCATCGAAGAAGCTTCCATTGCAACCTTTAGAGTGTTTGTTTATCCCTTGAAAGCCCTAGATGGGGAAAAATTCTTCCTCGTCCAACAAAAGCAAGAGGGCCAACATTTATGCTGAATCTGCCTAGAACCATTGTCATTTTCACATTAATGTTCTTATTTTTTTAAGAAGTCTTTTTTTGGGTTCTCAATGGCTGCATATCATGAATGGGCTATCAAATGTACTCCTTTTTTCTTATGGGTTTTTGTGGTGATTTTTTCTTCCATTTTGTCACAAGGATGTTTTGCTACTGACAAATTGGGGAGAATCATAAGTTCCCTAAAGTTGTTTGATAGAATGAAATAAGAATTTATTATGGCTTTGCGTTGCACTTACACCCATATTCTTGGTAAAATATTTCAAATCAAAGGGTTTGAAATTGGATTTGAGTAATTATAGATATTTGATTAGGGTTTGTTGCAAATCATGCCAAGAGCAAAGAGTAGGAAATCTCAATGAATAAATTGAAATTGATTTTTAAGAGCCAATAATGAGTGATTAGCTCAATACAAGATTTTTGAAGTTGGTATTTTTTTTCTTTTGTGCATGATCTTCTAACGAAGTAATTTGTTGTCATTTAATTTAAGTAATTCTCTGTATGGTCTTGTAATTTGCAGATAGTTTGGTTTGAGAAATGGGGATACTTCCTATGGAGATTGTTAATTTGTAAAAAATTCTTGTTAAAATACCATGTGCCAAGACTATGACTTGGCAATACCACACACCCAAAAAATCATATCTGAGTTCAAATGATACTTTTCATATGACATTTTTTAATTAATTAACCTAAATAAAATGTCAAAAATGATATAACTCCTTTGGAGATATATCTCAATGTGTATACTGCTATGAATATTCTAAAATATTTAGTGGAGGTTAAATCCATACCATCCACTTGTAGCCTAGTATGGAAGATATATTATAATGCCCTGTCATGTCATGTAAACTCTTCAATTTTTTCAATTACATAAAAATAAAAATAAAATAATTTAAACTAAATTGAGATAAAATAATCAATTTATCATTGTATTTTTTTAGCACAAGGTTTTCACAATTCATTGTTTTGCCAATAATATATATACACAGCAAGACTTTACAAAAAAAAAAAATCAAATATATATATGAAAAAAAAACATTAATATTAATAATTTCATAAATAAATTAAAATATATTAAATACATAAAATAATATATATATAGGCGGGCGGATATCAACACCAGCTGGAAAAGATCTTTACTTGAGTCAAAAAAACTGTGTTTTTTCTTTGCTGACAAAAATGAGTTGGAGAGCCCCCAACAGAATTATAAACAAAAACAGATGGGTACATATACCAATGCATTAATTAGGGATGTCAATTTGAACTGTGAAAATCGACTAACATGATTTAACATGCTGAAGGCATCCAATTCAGATGCAGATGCTGACCCTATTTGTAGTGGAACTTGTGGAAGGTGATGAGTAGCTTAGCTTCCTTCTTTTTATTTTTTTAAGTCAAGTAAGATGTCGTAGTTCGTGTTTAGCAATTAGGTTAAGTTTGAACATAAGAATCTTTGATAGAAAATCCCTTTCTCAACCGATTAGGCCGTCGAACCATAGCTTCTTAGTGAATGTAAATTCCTAGTGAATGTAGATCTCAACCCCTAGTGAATGTAAATCTTTAGTGACTGTATTTCTCAACTTTTAGTGAATGTAAATCTCAGAAAAAAGTATGAATGCATGTTATTTTTGAAGTTATAATATAAAGTTCAGTTTTTTTCCATATGCTTATGGAGATTTAACATATCAATTTTATAGCCACCACTTTGTTTTAGTTTGTTTCACTGTGAATAAATCTGTTTGATTTTCTTTTCTCCATTATATTTGCTATTATGCCTTACTTACACTATTGAGTTCCATAATTTTATCTTGAAAATATAATTACATTTCAACCCACTTACACGGTTGAGCTCCATAATTCTATCTACAAAATTTACACTTTTAATACATTTCAACCTATTACTTATACAATTAAGCTCCATTATTATATTTACCTTATTTATAGTTTTAATCAAAGATACTTTATTCAAACACTGAAATTGACTTGCAAGGTTTTTTTACGTTGTTCAAGTTATTGATAACGTGGATTGATGGGAATGGGTCAACCTCTCATGGTCGTCACAAAGAAAAATACAATGCTCCACCATCAAACTTATTGATTCTCGACTACAAACAATCATATTTATTAATTCTCTTCCTCTATGTTCAAATATAACGTAAACGAGCACCAATCCAATTCATTCATTCATTCAATCCATATATCAATATATCCATTATTCTCTAAAGTTGAGTGGAAATTAATTTAGAGCTGAAGGCTTAATTTGAGTATAAGGCTAAGTAGCAGATGGAAAAATGATTACCATACTCAGTAATGACGGAGGTTCGTGGATTATCCTAGCATCTATCCTCGAATTCCTGGAGGAAAAGCTACAGGTGATGAATTTAATCTACTCCACCTGTAAAATGATGGCTCGTGTTTTTCTAAAATATCATCCTTCTTGCCGAATAGAATTATAAGTTCTGTAACAGGATAGGCATGGGAGGATTGGTCACTACCATGTTAGTCGCCCGAAATGACAAAATTCGTCCATTGTTTCATGCAAAGGACATTACCGAGTTTTTATGCTCTTATTTTTCCACATACAACGTTAGTAAAATATGTTTCTCTTTGACATTGGCTGTCCAGTTTTTTTAATCAACGGAAATTTTACCATGTTTTTCTTACGCAACAAATTCAAAATTTCAAAGTTCGAATGACCAAATCTCAAATTCCATAACCAATTATCATCCTTGACTCTTGCTTGAGATTCTACTTGTGTGACAGCTGCAACTTTTCTTTCATTCTCTTGGGAATTCATTAATAGTTGTGATTGAGCACTTTATTCTCTCAAATTTGATTTTAACTTGAGAGGAAACATTCTATTGTTTTTCATGTAGACTTTTGCAATCAACTGTCTGCTTGGAGACTTACCCAAAATTGTGCACACATAATTTTTGAAAAAAACATTGTAGCCCTTTTGCATGAGTTGTCCGAGGCTATGCTTCAAACCAGAGACAAAATAAACATTTGAATTATACTTCTTCTCCCCTTTCTTTGTTAGAATGTCCAGTCTTTATTTTCCCATGAAAGAGGGCTTTTCTATCAATTCCTAATGTCACTTCAGATTTTACACTTTCATCTAGATTAGAAAAAATTTCTATGTTCCGAGTCGTGTGGTTTCTACACCCTAAATCTAGAAACCATACATCTCCTTGTTTTTCTTATGCTACAATACAAGCTAAAAACATGTTATCATGGTTCTGATTTTCCTTTATGAAATTAACACTTAGTTTGTTACTTATGTCATATTGCTTCTTACTACATTCATTTGCATAATGACCATACTTCTTACATTAATGACATTGAACTTGGGATTTATCATACCTCTAACGTTGTGCTTGATTCTGGCTTGGGCCTTGACTTGGATTTTTATTGTTGACCCTTCCACTTGAACTTGAAGGGTTGATTCTTCCACCTCTTTTTTGGCTTCTACCTCTTCCTCTATAATTTGATCTTCCTCGAACTCTACCTTGACCAAATCAAACTTGTGTCTTGAAATCATGCTCCAATGAGGAGGTTTTTGCTTTGTTCAGTCTATGTTCATGAGAAATCAATGTTGCATGAAGTTCATCCTCTGAAAATGGTGAGAGATACTTTGTCTCTTCTATGGCCACCACAATGGCATAAAATCTTTTTGGGAGACTTCTTAAAACTTTCTCAGCTATTCCCCTCTCCTCAAGTGTCTCACCATGAGACGTGATTTCAGTAACCAACCCAATTACAAGTGTAAAAAATGATTCCACATTCTCTGACCCTTCCATACAAATTGTCGCAAAATATCTTCTCAGCATTTGTAGTTTTGTTTTCTTCACCTTTTCCATGCCTTGGTAGGTTATTTGGATGGTATCCCATGCTTGCTTGGACTTTATTGTTGTTGCAATCCTTGGGAAGATACTTTCATGAACTTCTTGAAAAATATAGAAGAGGGATTTTGAGTCCTTCGTATTTTCCCTCAATAAATCTTTGTATGGTACTGCACCACCAATTCTCAAATGTGTTGAGAAGAAAACAAATCCTTCATTGTAATAGTCCAATAATCTTAATTTTTTCCATTTAAGCATTGTATGGTACTACACCACCAATTCTCAAATGTCTTGAGAAAGAAAAAAATTCCTTCATTGTAATAGGCCAATAATCTTAATTTTTTCCATTTAATTGTGGTATTTTTGGATTAGTCAAACTTGTGCTTGTTTCTACAATTTTCACTGTGTAAAAAGAACTTTCTCCTTCTGGGAAATACGTTACTTGGAAAAGTTTACATTTTAAATCCTCAGTAAAAACACTATTTGTTCATAAAATTTCAAACCGGCTCTAATACCATGTTAAAAATGTTAAGTCATAGGGAATTCTTTTCCACAACACACAGTTGAGACATCTTAAACAATCACAATTATAATGGAGCAAAAAAATCAAACAAATTTACTCACAGTGAAACAAAGTAAAACAGAGTAGTGGCTCGAAATTCACACTTAATTAAGCATAAAACACTATCTTATAACTAAAACCTATAATTGTTATTTTGAGGCACCCACCAAAATTGGATCGAGGATTTGTTCCCCTTCTTTCCATACTTACTTAGGCCACTAATACATATTCTAAAAACTTCATACATATATATTTAAGACATTAATATTTGTCCATACACTTTTACCAAACCATGAATTAAATTTCCATTTGACTTTGATTCTTTAATGTGAATGGATAGTTGTAGTGGTGTTTAAAACTTCATTTAACTCATGTAACTTGCAAAACATTTAAAAATAACTCAATCAACATTTACTCAGATATAACTCCTGCCAGTTCAATTCATTAATTTTCCAATCAATAGAAAAGTAATAAAAATGTGATTAAACCAATAGAAAAGTAATAAAAATGTAAATTGTCACTCAACAGTCTATTAGGTTAAGAAGTCCTAAATTTTTGATAGAGTCTACGACAAAATAAGTGTTTTTTGGTTTAGAAACGTCTGAATTTTCAACATATTTCCATGCTTGAACCCTAAAAATCTATCTACAATACACGTTCATTAAAATAATTGCACTTTTATTTCTGTAGCTTTCATTAAAATTATACGGAATTTAAAATATCTTGAGGCTCATAGCTTGTTTGTAACACCACGTAAACTTATTTTTTACCATGATTTACAAAAAACATTGAATCAAGGATCGGTTAAAAAGATGAACGGATTCTTGAATCGGTTGAAAGAAATAGGTGATGCGTATTAAGGTTGGGATCTCCAGCATTTTGAAGGGAAATATACAGCCAAGCTGCCAGGGGGCTCACGACATTTGTCCCATTTAACAGCATGTGCAGGCAAACAGAATAGGCAGAGTTCCCGCCCTTGGAATTTTCTGGCCCTTCCAGATTTATCGAGATTTCGGTTCCGGTACTGGTTTTGGGTAGGTGAGCTGTTTCAAATTGTTTTATGTTTTATTTTCTTGGTGTAGTTGGTGCGCGATTTCCAGCTAGGAAAAATGAAGGGCGAGGGGGGCAATTCAGATGAGGATTCCAGGAAGGAAGTGGTCGGCGGCGGTGGCGTTACGATCGAAGAGTTGCAGAGGAAAATGGTGGAGTTTGCCAGGGAGAGAAATTGGGAAACAATACAAAACTGGTAAAAATGCCCTTACATATAACGAGTCATGTCATCTTGGATTACGAACCTTGGGATTCACAGAGGCGGGTTCAAACAGCAAGAGAAAAGAGAACACATTTCCCTGCAAAGGAGAGCCTTAGATATTTTGGGTTTTAGGGTATCGATAGACTGAAACTAATCAATGGAGATAGAGATGAAACCTGAAGGGAGTAAATCTAGCTCCATGTCCAGATTCAAGACCATGCACGTATACTGTGGCAGCGTGTACATGGCAGAGATATTGCTATAGTGTTTTGTTAACAAGATTTTTCGACCTACAGACCCATTTATTGCATGGCATCATACTGACAAATGGTTTGGACACTTTCTGTGCAATGGACGAGAGAAAGGATTCAAATATGCCTTCGGAATGAGAGTCGACTGCCAAGGTAAGTGACTCTGGTTTACTTTCTTTATGATATCATCTTTCTCTTTGTGAGTTAGAAGGTATAAGAGAAGATTATATATATCATGATTGCCAAGATAAGTATTTTGGCTAATTTTCATTATATAATCTTTTGCTGAGAAGAAAGATATAGAGAAAAGATTATATATATATATATATGTTTATATAATTTTGTATAGGCAATAAAAATGGAAGATGCATGTTTTATATTTTAAATATATGCCTTTTGAATGAGAGTCGGTTGCCAAGAAAGGTGATTTTGGCTTACTATTTTTATTATTATATAGTCTTCCTTTTTGTGAGTTAAAAGATATAAATAAAGATTATATAATATATTGTTTGTCTGCTAAAAAGATTATTATAAACTAGAAAAAAATACTAATGATCTTTCTTGAGATGAGTTACCTATATCAAGGAAATGATATCTCAGTAGTTTATTGAGGTGAAGGCTTTGGTAACCTTATATGGAGATGTTTGAAATGCATGCATATTTAAAATAGGCATGTGTTTATTGTGTGAATTTATTTCATGCATGTTTGGATATATATGCATGTTTTCATATTCTCTATACATTATATTTAATGCATATAGACAGGAATTTTTAATTAAAAGATGATTAACCACGTGATTTTGTGGTTATTTTCTAAAAAGAATCTTTGTTGTCTTTTATTGAAAAGACTCTTACTTTAATATTTTAGAAAGATAATGTTATTAGAGAGATAGAGTGGTGGAAAGGGAAACCTATTGGTGGGTTTTTGGAAAAGATCCATGTTTTCTTTTCTTGAGAAGATTTCTATTATGTTATTCTTTGCTAATATGCCAATCTTTTACATAATAGTTAAGAGTGGTAGTATACTAAGAAGTTTTGTAAAAAGATTCCATCTTGTTTTCAAAATTTCTATTATGATAATCTTTCCTTTACATGAGAAATAGTATTTCATGATGATAGAAATCTAAGAAGAAAATGTGTGCTTCCTATAGTAAAGGAAGAGCCATCTCTCTTGCATGCACAAAGAATAGCCATTATGTTATAGAGGCGTGTTCTTTGCATGTATAAAGAAATGTTGTGCTACCTTAATATTTAGGAAAATACGTGAATACATTTATGATATCAAAACTAATATGTTAGTTATGTTAGTTCTTTTGGAACAAGGTCATGCATAGCCATGCAACCTATATATTAACCTTTATTGAAAGATAGCTTGTAGTATTAAAACTACATTGAATATGATTGTTAATATAATCTTGAAAATGAGACATGTATTTATATTCATAGTTGTGTATTTTTACATATGTTTACATGCTCACTAGCATTGAGGTTTTCTTTGGAAGACTCGTGAAGGAGGTTATGAGCTTCGTTGTGTAAGCACTCCTTTAGGGAGAGTCTTTTAGAATCAGTATGCATTCACATGCATGGAAGAGACAATCATTATGTTAACTTGCATTCCATGCACTAAAGGTAATAGTTTAAGGGTTAGCTATTTTTATTACATGTATGTAAATCACATGTATAAATATCTTAGCTGATGTATCAATTTATTCTAAAGAAGTTTGGGAGATGTAGCCTTTGTCTTGCAGGAATGTGCGCTTATGCGACGTAAGCACTAAATATTGTGATGACCTGTAACCAACACATATGAGGCATCATAGCAGGGAATGATGGTGACATGTGCAGATGAGTGTGAATTTGCAAGAAGGTCAAATGTACGATGGACCATTGTACGTACATCCATGCCACTAAGATGTGAATATCTGAAGGTATGAAGACCAGAGGGTAAATGGCGTGATAATTATTGTAATGGCTTTAAGCTAGATAATTGCATATTACTTTGTAAGATTATATAGACGATGGTTAAGGGATGGTCTCCCTTATAAGCCATTGAGTGATGGGCTGAACACCCTCACGAGCGTTTAATAATAAAATTAAACGTTTGTTGGTTTTCACCCTACGGGGTTTCCAGGGTATATTGGTGTTCAATGGTGTGATTTGATTATTGTGTCCAGATGATGTGGTTCATTTCTTTCTTGTTATGATGTTCAAAATGGCAATTATGTGATGACTATATGAGTAAAGAGATGGATGGATGGTTACATCATTTAGTAATAAGTTCATATACTGAAATGGAGGTTGTTAAGGGTTAAGGAGTTTACTATTCTCATTTGTGAACTGTTAAACATTCAATGTAATGGTGATTAACTTGTATAAAAAAAATTTAACTCCTTACATTTCCCTGTGAAGTTGATGGTGTATGTGTCAAGTGGTATCAGAGCTAAAGGTTCAAAAACTGGTGCCTTTGGGAGTTAGCGAAAAGAAATTGAAGGATTCGGGATGGAAAGCATCGCATCTCTAATCCAGGTTGAATAAAGAATTTCAAGAGATAAGTATTATTATCTTTCTTTTCTTGAAATGCTAGTTATTACATTTATGGAAAATACACTGCTTACAAAGTAAATAACTGTTGAGTTAGAGTTTCTTTAAAAAGAAGGGATATGTGTTTTCCATGTACGTAAAACTTCTATTGTTGTGTTGAAGTTTTCATGAAAGAAGATGGGATTTTGGTATCTTGAAAAATGAAACATGTGTGTGTTTCTCTTGAAAATTTAACTAATATACATTTGATTTTTTCTGGGAAATAAATATGTATATCTTGAAAATAAATCTTGCATGTGAATCTTGCAACTAAAAGAGAAAAATATAGAGTAAAATGTGGTTTTACTTAATATGCAAGATTGTGCTAGTTCTTTTGGAAAGTAATAAAGAATTGCTAATATGATAATCTTTTAGAAAGATATACCATGGTAAAAGACCAAACTACTATGCTAGTTTTGCTGATGAGAACCCCTGTGAGTCTTGCAAAGATTACTAGTACGTATCTTGAAAGGTGTGAGCAGTAGTAAAACATAAATAAGTAAACTTGCTTGCCTTTATATATGTCTTGTTTAAGAAGATATGGGAAGCTTGTTTTTCTTTAAAAGGGACTAATCTCTTGAATATATTACCTTGCTAAGATGGATTATGTCGACTTCCTGATTTAGGTATATTAAAGGTTAAGTTAACCTTGTTAGTATTGCATCATTTTTTATGCATAAAAGAGACAATCTATGATAAATTATTGGAAGCAAAGCATGAGAAACTTGCATGTAGAATCATAGAGGAACAAAGTTCTTTGCATGCAATAGTTGTATTAGATTTCATCGGAAAGAATATAAGTCTGTATGTGGAAATGATCACATGTTTGTTATCATACTTAGAAAATATTCTTTGGCAAAGAAGAATGAATTACATATACAAAAAAACTAAAGTAATGTTTTGGTTTCCTTGAAATACATACATGGCTAATGTGGGTATAATATTTCAAGAATAAGGTATGTATTCTTCTGTTTTATTCCATTAGTTTATGGAAAAGAAAACCATGTTTTGCATGCCTATTATGTTGTATGTCCTCGAAGATGAATCATGAGTTTGCCTACTCGATTATGTTAAGTACTCTATTGGGAAATTAAGGTTAGAATCTTTATGCATTATATGCATAGGAACAACAGCCAATGTATTAGCTTTATTATATTTGCATGTTCCAAAGGCAAAAGCTGAAGTGGTGGGTCTTTTGTAAAAGTTTAAGTAAAGCGAATGCACCTTGTGTCATTTTCCATTAAAGGGATTTTTGAACAAATATAGTGATTTTTCTGGTACGAATGTGTCCGTGTATGAAAAATGTCATAATAATGTGGGAGTTATTTGACATGAACTGATAATTAGTTACTCACACTAATGTAGAGATGTTAGAAGAAAGCATGTTGTGATATTGCATTCACATCTCATATATGCACAAGAATAGGTGTTAAAAGGTCACTCAAAGATTGATTATTTATTGATTAAGGCTTTATCTAATCATGCTATAAAATCTTGTTGATGTTGCTACAAGAAAGAAAACATTGTCGTAGAGGAGGAATGTGAATTTCCTGATGGGGATGAGTACTGCAGTATGGAGAGAAGTCCTTCAAATGAAATAAAGATAAGTATTTTATGTTATTACATGCATGTTTATTTCCTTTAAAAATGAATTGTTATATACATGGCATTGCATGAGATTAACTTCCATTTAAGAGAATTCTTAAAAAGGTACATGCTATTATAACATAATTTTTCTGCATAAGAATATGCATATGAGATTAATGTGTGTATTATGCTTTATTTCTTTAGGAAAGACAGTATAAAAAGTATGAAAGAAAAATAGATACCTTTCATTTGATTTTGAAAAGAAGTAGTTGTTTTTGCATGCAATAAAATTTCTAAGTTACCATGCACTACTTTAAAAATATGAATGTGTATAGTGATGGTGTGAGAAATTAATGCATGAATGCAAAAGATGAGGAAAGTCCTTATATAATATGTTATAGTGTTAAAATTAAATCGAATAAAACCTCTTAATGGGTCAAGTGGTGAAACTAAACTAAATGACTAAGTTGACTGACTAGTTTTAGAGTGACTCGTGTCATGAATGCATTAAAATTATTAATAGCATTGGTTAGTTATGAATGGATAACTAATTAAAGTTATATGCACGAATCGATTTTGACTAAAGCTATTTGAAAGTTGTGAACAAGTGATTGTGATAATTGCTTCGTGTGTGAGTCTGCGAGAACAGAACATCATGGGAATTGGAAATGTGTGCATAAGATAATATGTGTTTGCGAAATGCATATTTACGATTAACATTGTTTCTTATTGTAAGCATGAGTAGCTTAATGGAAACAGAAAATATGTGAAAATAAAACATCGCAAACATGGAAAAGTGGATTGCAACAGTAAACGTTAAAGTATCATGTTTTAATGTACAACACATGTATGTTACTTCCAGGGGGGAAGTTGTGACAGCTTCATTAAAGCTAACTAGTATTAACTAGCTAAAGACAAACTTGTTGAAATTAATTAATGAAAGAAAAATCTTTCTAAGCTGATGGTAAAAATGTTTCCAAGAATAGGAAGTGGTTGGGGACAGTTGGAAAGACAGTTACCTACTCCTCTGAGGATAAGCTGGATCCCCGGGGAGGAGTAGGCGTTCTGTGAAATTGGTAAAGGGGGAGTATTTTCTCGAGCTGGTTGGGACCAGTTGAAAATAGCTTCCAGCAACCCTTGTAAATCCAAAATATTTGAGTATGACTGGAATTGGAGAATTGGACCGGACTGTCCCGAATTTCTCTTCCAGGCTTTTCTGAGTGTGACTGGATTGGCCATCCCGATGTCACAGCAGAAGAATCCACTGTTGACCCGTGACACTGTCCAGATTCTGGAGCTAGGGGGCAAGTGGAGGACATAATAGCCTCACTTGATGGTTGGGAGGACCATAGCTTGAAAGACTAAATTTCCAGATAAATATAAAGACATTTTAGTGTGGAAAGATTGATTGTGTGGATGTGACAAATGACTCGATCCTAAGGATTAGGAGGAGCATTTTGTTTACCATTGTGATTCTCATGGTAGAACAAGTTAAGTGAAAGTTGTGTGATACTAAAATGAATTACTGAATGTATAAGTTCATTCATATTATTACTAATTTGTTTGAATGTCTTAGCAGGAGCTAAGATAGTGTGCACATGATGCATTTATGAGAGGGTTGGTCTCTCTAAGTACTTGTGGAAGTACTTCGATTAAAATATCTCCATATATTGCAAGAATATTTGATAGTTGCAAGCATTTTCATTTTGAAAACTATGTGACTAATGTGATTGAATTGTTAGTCATACATTACAGGTGTTGATGGGTGTTCAACCATTCTCAGAAAGCTTGCGCAAAAGCCATAATTTCTTCCAATAGTGATTGGTTGGTAAGTTCGTATAGATATTTTTATATACTTTTGTGAATTGAATAAGGGATAAGCAGTCAGAAATGGAAATGAAATTTTCTTTGCGCTATACATGCTTATGAAAACAATATTGTCTCAATTAATGACATTTAAGGAAACAAAAGTGTCTCTTTGCCAAGGGGAAGGAGCCCCTTTGGATTGCTTATATTATTATATCATGAGTATAAGTTCAATTTCAGTGAGAGAAGCACACCGAGGACGGTGTTCTCTTAAGGGGGGGAGTATGTAACGCCCACGTAAGCTCTCGTAAATTACAGTTTTACCATGATTTACAAAAAAACATTGAATCAAGAATCGGTTAAAGGATGAACGGATTCTTGAATCGGTTGAAAGAAATAGGTGATGCGTATTAAGGTTGGGATCTCCAGCGTTTTGAGGGGAGAGATACAGCCAAGCTGCCAAGCATGCGCAGGCAAGTAGAAGGAACGGGTTCGATCAATACTGGGAGGCGGTAGTTTCTCGTTTCAGTTGAACGACCAAGGAGAGTCAAGAAGGCGATTAGGGTTCAAGTCCTCAAACACTGAAGAGCGTTTCCTTCCGGCTATTATTCAATAGCTCGCTTGTCATTACCAGGTGCGTTTCCTTAAAATAGGGAGAAGGCCCTATTTGTGAAAGGATTTTCTGCCATGGCCGGGTTGCACTCTGTGACTGGAAAGCGAATGCGCTTGGAAAATGAGCTTGCAGATACCAATGACAGAAATAAGAGGAGGAACAATGAAGATGGTAGAGAGCAAGCTTGGCCTGTTGCTGATAGAGTTCCCGCCCTTGGAATTTTCTGGCCCTTCCAGATTTATCGAGAGTTCGGTTCTGGTACTGGTTTTGGGCAGATGAGGATTCCAGGAAGGAAGTGGTCGGCGGCGGTGGCGTTATGATCAAAGAGTAAGCGTGTACATGGCAGAGATACTCCCACAGTGTTTTGTTAACAAGATTTTTCGACCTACAGACCCATTCAAATATGCCTTTGGAATGAGAGTCGACTGCCAAGGTAAGTGACTCTGGTTTACTTTCTTTATGATATCATCTTTCTCTTTGTGAGTTAAAAGGTATAAGAGAAGATTATATATATCATGATTGCCAAGATAAGTATTTTGGCTAATTTTCATTATATAATCTTTTGCTGAGAAGAAAGATATAGAGAAAAGATTATATATATAAATGTTTATATAATTTTGTATAGGCAATAAAAATGGAAGATGCATGTTTTATATTTTAAATATATGTCTTTTGAATGAGAGTCGATTGCCAAGAAAGGTGATTTTGGTTTACTCTTTTTATTATTATATAGTCTTCCTTTTTGTGAGTTAAAAGATATAAATAAAGATTATATAATATATTGTTTGTCCGCTAAAAAGATTATTAGAAACTAGAAAAAATAGTAATGATCTTTCTTGAGATGTGTTACATATATCAAGGAAATGATATCTCAGTAGTTTATTGAGGTGAAGGCTTTGGTAACCTTATATGGAGATGTTTGAAATGCATGCATATTTAAAATAGGCATGTGTTTATTGTGTGAATTTATTTCATGCATGTTTGGATATATATGCATGTTTTCATATTCTCTATACATTATATTTAATGCATATAGATAGGAATTTTTAATTAAAAGATGATTAACCACGTGAATTTGTGGTTATTTTCTAAAAAGAATCTTTGTTGTCTTTTCTTGAAAAGACTCTTACTTTAATATTTTAGAAAGATAATGTTATTAGAGAGATAGAGTGGTGGAAAGGGAAACCTATTGGTGGGTTTTTGGAAAAGATCCATGTTGTCTTTTCTTGAGAAGATTTCTATTATGTTATTCTTTGCTAATATGCCAATCTTTTACATAATAGTTAAGAGTGGTAGTATACTAAGAAGTTTCGTAAAAAGATTCCATCTTGTTTTAAAATTGCTATTATGATAATCTTTCCTTTACATGAGAAATAGTATTTCATGATGATAGAAATCTAAGAAGAAAATGTGTGCTTCCTATAGTAAAGGAAGAGCCATCTCTCTTGCATGCACAAAGAATAGCCATTATGTTATAGAGGCATGTTCTTTGCATGTATAAAGAAATGTTGTGCTATCTTAATATTTAGGAAAATACGTGAATACATTTATGATATCAAAACTAATATGTTAGGGTCATGCATAGCCATGCAACCTATATATTAACTTTTATTGAAAGATAGCTTGTAGTATTAAAACTACATTGAATATGATTGTTAATATAATCTTGAAAATGAGACATGTATTTATATTCATAGTTGTGTATTTTTACATATGTTTACATGTTCACTAGCATTGAGGTTTTCTTTGGAAGACTCGTGAAGGAGGTTATGAGCTTCGTTGTGTAAGCACTCCTTTAGGGAGAGTCTTTTAGAATCAGTATGCATTATGTTAACTTGCATTCCATGCACTAAAGGTAATAGTTTAAGGGTTAGCTATTTTTGTTACATGTATGTAAATCACATGTATAAATATCTTAGCTGATGTATCAGTTTATTCTAAAGAAGTTTGGGAGATGTAGCCTTTGTCTTGCAGGAATGTGCGCTTATGCGACGTAAGCACTAACTATTGTGATGACCTGTAACCAGCACATATGAGGCATCATAGCAGGGAATGATGGTGACATGTGCAGATGAGTGTGAATTTACAAGAAGGTCCAATGTACGATGGACCATTGTAGGTACATCCATGCCACTAAGATGTGAAGATCTAAAGGTATGAAGACCAGAGGGTAAATGGTGTGATAATTATTGTAATGGCTTTAAGCTAGATAATTGCATATTTCTTTGTAAGATTATATAGACGATGGTTAAGGGATGGTCTCCCTTATAAGCCATTGAGTGATGGGCTGAACACCCTCACGAGCGTTTAATAATAAAATTAAACGTTTGCTGGTTTTCACCCTACGGGGTTTCCAGGGTATATTAGTGTTCAATGGTGTGATTTGATTATTGTGTCCAGATGATGTGGTTCATTTCTTTCTTGTTATGATGTTCAGAATGGCAATTATGTGATGACTATATGAGTAAAGAGATGGATGGATGGTTACATCATTTAGTAATAAGTTAATATACTGAAATGGAGGTTGTTAAGGGTTAAGGAGTTTACTATTCTCATTTGTGAACTGTTAAACATTCTATGTAATGGTGATTAACTTGTATTAAAAAAATTTAACTCCTTACATTTCCCTGTGAAGTTAATGGTGTATGTGTCATTGTTCTTGCTGCAATTTAAATGGTAAGTCATGGGTATTCTTCATATTGCTCCAAATTACACGGAATTTAAAATATCTTGACAGATTATAGGCTCGTAGCTTGCTCTTGCTCCAATTTAAATGGTAAGAGAATGAGGACACTTGTTTTCATAAATGTCAGTTTTTTAGAATCATAGTTAGTGATCAACACAACATTTTTTTTCCCTCAGCATTTTTATTTTGAAGACTTTTTTTTGGTAATGGATATTAATGGGATCTTTTCTTAATTGGATTTGGAGATTCACTCAAAGAGATTAGAGATTATTTCTTTTTATTGGTGGCTAAATCACTGAGTCTGATTTTGATGGTGGCTAAATTACAGAGTCTGATTTTGAAGATATCCATAGAATTAAACCGATTACCTCTTAATAAAATATGTGCTTTAACTATATGTCAGCATTATTATTTTAAAAACCTTTTTTGGTAATGGATATTAATTGGATTGTAACTCCTGTAAAACCGTCAGTATTCACAATTTTTATGGAACTATTTTAGTTATCATAAACTTACCATGAAGTATGAATCGATTGGTTTTCAAGAAACTAATTCATAAGTTCGTTAGGGTTATGATATAGTTAGAAACTAACCTATGATCTCTTTCAAGAAAATGGTAACACGTATTCCATTACAAAATATATACTATTATATTCTGCATTCACTGGGATTGAGGAGAGTTTGAAAATGGAAGGGAGACCAACAGGTTTAAAAGAAAAGGATGAGCATTTTCATTCCAAGAAAAAGAATGAGTGTTTGCATTCCAAGAAAATAATGTGCATTGATGAAAAGAGTAAAGAGTGTGCGTTGATCCTTTGGTGGCATCGATCCCACATCTGACCACCTTTGTTGATACAACTATGACAGCCGTGAGAGTTGCTATGCAATATTATGACAGAATAGAAGTTCTTATTAAGAGCTTTCTTCAGTGGTAACCATGTCCATTACGTTTTATCTTGAGAAAAAATTTATGGATTTGCATGGTTATTAATGAATCCATTTTCTTGGAAAGAAGTGCATATATATAAAAAAATATATATCATATATATTTTCCTTGGTTTATGGGAAAATATTAAAGAGTAATAATTATTTTGCTCAATTTTTTAGGATGAGTTATATATATGAAAGAAAAAGGTATTTCATTAGTTTATTGGGATGTGACTGAAACAAATTCCCCATTGATTATTTACTTTACGTATTTTCCAATTTATTTTCATATTAAGATGAAATAAATATATGAGAAGATATTTTCATGGGAAGATATAAGAAGTGGGATTTCCCTTTTTAAGGTGAAATGTGTAATTGTGGTTAAAGATAATACCTTATGGAATTACTTTCTAAAAATTATACACAGAGATAACATAAGTAAGAGGATCTTCTTTGGAAAGAATGTCTTTATCTTGTGCGTGAAAGTTAAGTCCATTGTGGTAATTCAGTTGCAAGAGTTTGCAAGTGCTTATGCACAGGGTTAATTATGGTATTTTTTTGAAAAGGGTAACCTCTTGAAAATATTGCATGGCTATTTCTTGACTTAGGTGTATAAAAGGTTAAGTTAACCTTCTTATGGTTTCCTAGTTTTGTGCATAAAAGAAGGTTATGTACGATAATTTCTTAAAAAGGAAGCATGAGGAACTACGTGTAGAAAGACAAAGAAACTAGGTTATATTTTTTTCCTTTATGAGGAAGAAGTAAGTATTTGATTACATGAAAATAATAAATAAATGATGGTAGAATTCTAAAGAAGACAATATGTTGTGCAAAGTTATAATGTTCTTTAGGAATAATTATATGTGAGTACTTTATGCTATCATAACCATTATGTTAGATGTATTTTGGAATAAGATCATGTATATGCATGCAAGATTTGCATTATTTTTCATTGGAAAGAATATACAGTTGTATGTGGGAAAAGATAGCATGTTTAGTTAGCCTACATTGGGAGATATTCTTTGGAAAAGAAGATGGATTGCATGCATAAAAACCATATTAATGTGTTGGTTTCCTTGGAATATATATGTGGGTAATGTTTGTATAATATTTGGAAAATAATACATGTATTTGTATATTTCATTACCTAAGTTTTATGAAAAAGGAAACATGTTTTGCATGCCTTATTATGCTAAAATTCCCTCGAAAAGGGAAAGTGTGTTTGAACGCTTGATTGTGTTAAGAATTACTTTGGGAAGACTCTTTTGAAATCTATGTGCTCTGTTGTTTTAAGCATTCCTTTGGGAAGACTCTTTTGGAATCTATATGCATTTGCATGCATGGGAGAAAAATTTATTATGTTAACTTTCTTTCCATGCACCTAAATTAATAGCTTAAGAGTTAGTTATTTTGATTAAAATTATGTAAATCGCATTAAGAATTCCTTTGGGAAGACACTTTCAGAATATATGTGTTCCGTTGTGTTAAGCATTGCTTTGGGAAGACTCTTTTGGAATCTATATGCATTTGCATGCATGGGAGCAACATTTGTTATGTTAACTTGCTTTCCATGTACCAAAAATAATAGCTTAAGGGTTAGTTATTTTGATTAAAATTATGTAAATCACATGCATGAATATCATAACTGATGTATCCATTTCTTTTAAATAAAATATTGGGAGATGTAGCTATTGTCTTGCAGGAATGTGTGCCTATGCGAGGGAAATATTAATTAATGTGATGACTTATAACTATCACATATTCAATATGTGATATTAAAGGAAGCATGTAAATGTATTTTACTTTCATGTTATGAATATACATGAATAGATGGAGAAGCTTCTCTAGAATATATTTATGAAATGGTTGATTAATATTTTATGAATCTTGACATCAATGTATGTTGAAGGCAACATTAGCAAGGAATGAAGGTGACTTGTACGAAGGGAATATTAAGCTTAACATGGTGGCAGGTAAATGATTATGGTTCATGCAGATGCATGTGAGCTGCAGGATGATCCAATGTACGATGGTCGATTGTAGGGAAATGACTATGGTTCATGTAGATGAATGTGAGCTGTAGGATGATCCAATGTACGATGTTCCATTGAATGTAAATGATTATGGTTCATGCAGATGAGTGTGAACTGCAGGATGATCCAATGTACGATGGACATTGTAGGTACATCCATGCCACCAAGCTATGAAGATATGAAGATTAGTGCATAAAATGCTATTTTATTTAATGTAATGGCTTTAAGCTAGATATATGTATATTTCTTTGTAAGATTTATAATGATGGTTAAAGGATGGTCTTCCTTATAAGCCATTAAGTGAGGGCTAAACACCCTCACGAGAATTTAATAATAAAATTAAACATTTTTTTGGTTTTCACCCTATGGGGTTTTCAGGGTATATTGGTGTTCAATGATGTGATAGATTATTGTGTCAAGATGATGATGTTGATTCCTTTTTTGTTGTGACATTCATAATGGCAAGTATGTGATGACTACATGAATAACGAAATTAATGCAAGGTTACATCATACAGTTTTATGTTAATGTACTACAATAAAGGTTGTTAATGGTTAAACAACTTACAATTCTTATTCTAAGGTTACACTATGAACTGGTGAACATTCTATCTAATTATGAGTAAGGAATATTTAATAGTGATTGGATAGTTACCCGTGAGTAACTTGTATAAAAAAAATTACCTCGTTGCAATCCCATGTGAAATTATTGGTGTATGTTACATGGATCTTCAGATTCACTCAAAAAAAATATTTATTGCTGGCTAAATAATGGAGTCTGGATATCCATAGAATTGAATCCGTTACAATTACAATTATATGGTCTTTGATAAATTAGAAAAAGCTTAATAAATTGTATTAATTTATTATTATTTTATATTTTTTTAATTAAAAATAATTTCAAAATTATATATATATATATATATATATATATATATATATTTAGAATACGAGGTGCCAATACTATTACTTAGCAATACCACACGTTCAAAAAATCATAACTTAGTTTAAATGATACTTGTTCATATGACAATTTTTTTAATTAATTGACTTAAATAAAAAGTCACAAATGATATAACTACTTTGGAGATATAAGCATAATTGAGTTCAAATGATACTTGCTCAAATGACATTTTTTTAATTAGTTAACTTAAATAAAAGGCCAAAAATGATATAACTGCTTTGGAGATATATCTCAATGTGTATACTACTATGAATATTCTAAAATATTTTGTGGAGGTTAAATCCATACCATCCATTTGTAGTTTAGTATGGAAAATATATTATAATGCCCTGTCATATCATGTGAACTTTTCAATTTTTTCAATTACATAAAAATAAAATAAAAATAAAATTATTTAAACTAAATTGAAATAAAATAATCAATTTATCAGTGTAGTTTTTTATCACAAGGTTTTGACAACTCATTGTTTTGCCAATAACATATATATACACCAAGACTTTACAAAAAAATAAATCAAATAACTATATATATGAAAAAAAACATTAATATTACTTTATCAAATATTTAAAAAAATAATTTCACATTAGATATAGATTAAAATATATTAAAAACATAAAATAATATATATATATATATATATATATATATATATATATATATATATATATATATATATATATATATATATATATATAAAATATAAGCGGATATCAAATAATATATATATATAAAAGCTGGCGGATATCAAATACCAGTTGGAAAATATCTTTACTTGAGTCGAAAAAACTGTGTTTTTTCTTTACTGACAAAAATGTGTTGAAAAGCCCCCAACAGAATTATAAAACAAAAACAGATGGGTACATAAAGCAATGCATCAATTAGGGATTTCAATTTGAACTATCGAAATCAACTAACATG
Organism: Pinus albicaulis; assembly: GCA_034641835.2. Taxonomy (NCBI): domain Eukaryota; kingdom Viridiplantae; phylum Streptophyta; class Pinopsida; order Pinales; family Pinaceae; genus Pinus; species Pinus albicaulis. The sequence continues at coordinate 1,243,477,880 of CM076579.1, forward strand.
ACTTAACATGCAGATGCAGACCCTATTTGTAGTTGAACTTGTGGAAGGCGATGAGTAGCTTAGCTTCCTTCTTTTTATTTTTTAAAGTCATGTCAGATGTCATAGCTCTTGTTTACTAATTAGGTGAAGTTTGAAAATAAGAAGCTTTGCTAGAAAAACCCTTTCTCGAGTTTGTATCTCCTGACAATTCAACCTGATCCCAATCATACAATTTGTTAGACCTTTCGAACATGGAGGTATGCTAATAAAAGTGAATAATGGAGGTATGCAGCGTCAATGGCGTTGTAACTAACTAAATTCTGTCCGGTTCCAAGAGAAAGCACCAGAAACTTGGTAGTATCCTGTTTAAAACAAATTTACTTATCACTCCAGTTATTCATTCAAAGGTCAACTATAATGAATATTTCTGACTTATAAACAAAATAGGTTTATAACTCACGCGAGCTTTATAAATCTGGACAGCCTATGAGAGCTTGCTGAGTCATTTGGTTTATTGCAAGGAACGTCTGCAACACATTTAATAAAACACCAAATCATTTAAAAAAAATCAAAATCTTGTTTCAAATCATAATTACATCATTCAGAGATGGAGAATATATATATATATATATATATATATATATATATATATATATATAATTGTTCACTGCAACTCCCCCATCTATGAGGTTAAAGCTTTTGGTATTGTCCGAAGAATCTTTATATAAAATATAAAATTATTATTATTATTTAAGATTCTTTATAAACTCGTTTTAAGATTTTTTATATAAAATATAATAATAATTATTATTATTAATTGTTAAATATAATTAAATTTATATTTTTAAATATAAACTAGATTCAAATTAATTTGGTCAAAATAAATTTAAAATACTTAATTTAAATCTATTTAAAAAAAAATATATATTTTATAATTATAATTTTATAATTTATTTTTTGACATTAAACTAATTTAAATAATATCACAAATCTCATTATCATTATTTTTATTAATTATTTATAAATATTATAAAATTACTAATTTAAATGAATAAAAGTTTAAATCAGTAAATATCATCATCTGAAATTTAAAAACCTTAAGAGAGTCGTTTCCCTAAATTAATATGGAAAAAATCTAATTATTTAGTAATATTTTTTTAATTTAATTAACCATTATGAAAACTAAATAAAAAATTTAAATGAAAAATTGAATGAATTGTAGGTCAATTGATCAATTGATTTATGGAGTATTTTTATTTTTTATTTTATTTTATTTATTTATTTATTTTTATAGATTTAGTCTTTCAATAGGTTAAAAAATTTAGGAAAGTGGTTTGAATGTGGACAAAAAAAAATAAGAAATCCAGTGTTTGAATCATATTTTTGATGGTGGAAATAGATTCAACACCATCAAAAACGCCTTAGGCACTCAAAATATTGAATTTTGATAACTATATCCTGGATTTACAAATATCTCTGCTAAAATTTCTTGAAATCTTACAGGAATTTCCATAATTTTCAGGGCAAAAAAACAGTCTAATTACACTACGGCAAAAATTTATAGCAAAATCTTGATTTATCGCTAAATTTTGATTTATTTTGTTTAAAATAGATTTTTTTAACTATATGCCTAATAAATTTAATACTCTCAAAAACCTTTATTGAGAAGAGTTGATCTATCAAACTTGTAATTTTAATAAATCTCTAAAATAAATTAAATAAAAAAATAAACCCAAAAACTTTCAAAAAAATCACACTTAAAAACTACTAAATTATTTACTCCCCTATTTTTAAAATCTAAGATATCCTCTAAATTTATAATCAAGATTCTTTCTCGTCAACCTGCCAAGGAAATTAATTTCACCCGGGCCGGGTGAGAGTGAGAGACCTGCAGGCAACGTCTTCATCCTGCTGGGAACATGACCACGTAAGCGAAATGGGTACCACATTGTTAAAAAAAAATCATTTCCGTCATGAAGATAGAACAGTCACTTCAAAGTATTTTAGTAATATGTGACTTTGTGCAAAATCAACAATAGTAGCAAGGTCAAATATTTAACATTGTTGTTGTTCATATTTGATCTGAGGCTTTATAGGATTGATTTTTTTATTTTTTTTTAAAATTTAGGTTGGACTATTGGATGGTTATTATATGTTATTGGTTGGAAATTTCAATAATCATTGAATATTGGTTGAAAACTAGAGATATAGTGTAAATTCATGGTTTTATGGTTATTGTTCATAGTTTTATGATTATTGAGTTTTAGTGTAAGTTTAAAGTTTTATGATTATTGATTTTTTTTTTTTTTTTGCTATTTGATAGATAATAAAAAGGAATATAAGAGAAATTAAATTCAAAATTAATAATTATTTTAATAATCTTGTGATAATAATTTTTTTTCTTAAAGTGATTGGCTTGTTTAAACTTTATTAGAATCCACTTAAACTAGTTGTTGTGGCTTACTGTATAAGGAGGAAATGTCAAGGTTCATTAAGTTATTGGCCAGAGTTATGACCTTCCTATTGAGCTTGTCAACTATGTCCATCAATGTTGCCACATAGATAACCAATTTCTGTTGTGAAATATAATGATGTTTTTCATATAGGAGGAGGTTCTAGCTCTGGTGGAGTTCTCCACATCTAGTATCTACTCCATAGTTTCCCAATCAACTTGTCTATCCGAAACATAACATCCAAATTCTATAGCTTTCTCTTCTACATCTGAAATACTCCTTTAGAGCATTATAGGGATGATATTCCTGTAATGCTCCATTGTTGTTTGAGCTACTTCTTGGGCCTGTGTTTGATGGGAAGAAGGAAATACGATCAAAGGAAGGGGACTGACCCAAGCATCCTCTCCTTCCCTTTTGCAAATGAGCAAAGATTCGATGTCTGGCAATAGAGTCAGACGCTAAGTAAGGAGGGTGACGAGGAATAAAAATATCAAGAAATAGTGAGGGGGAAAGGAGTATGCAAGTGCCAATAAGGGAAACTGAGGGTGAAATAGGAAATAAATAAAAGAGATTAGATATAGCTATTTCAAGATAAAACAGGGGAGATAGGGTAGAAAGGGAATCGAGATGGGAAAGAGAGAAAGGTAGAGAGGTCTCTAGAGAAAAATGAACAGTTACCCTCCCCCATCCAATATTAACAACCATTGATAAGGGAAATTTAATTAGAAAGAGAGTATGCGCAATTTTTGAATTAAAAAATGTGATTAGGAAATTTGAAATTAAGCAACCCCAAATTGAAATGATTAAATGACCAAACTAGAGATTCTAGAGTCTGCTGCGTATTGTGTTGGAGGTCACATTTCCCCTACGGATGAGGTTTCTAATCGATAATCACTCCGATCACCACATGCATCAATGCATCCATGGGCCTTCGGATCTCGATTTTGTTGTCTCGTTCGAAGAAAAGAAACTTTGGAAAATTTCCCGACGACCCATAGATAGCATGCTCTTGGAGCATGTTTAAGCATGTAAATAACCTTTTCAAATTTGCAGATTTCATGTTTATTTATTACAATTCCATATCCTCGAGGATGTTGAATATATACATCTTGATTTAATACACCATTAAAAAAGGTTGATTTCCTATCAAATGGATACCACAACTAATGATATTGTATGCTAAAAAAATTTGTATTATATCCCATCTTGTAACAACAACATATGTGTCGTTGTATTCTATACCTTGTTGCTAAGTGAATCCCTTAGAAATTAACATTTATTTGGGCTTTTATATGGATCCATCAACTACATACTTTGCTTTGTACTCCCACTGCACCCCAATGACTTCTTTTTCAATAGGAGGATTCAAAAGCTTCCATGTTTCATTATTTTTAATTGATGCAATCTCTTCATCTATTGCTTTGTACCATGCTTCCTCTTTTATACATCTTCAAACTATCTTTTCTCTACTTCAATTTACGATATTAAAGAAAATTAGTATACCCATAAATTTCATTTAAGGATTGGATCTTTCTAAGAGGAGTTGGACTTGAAACAAGACTTGAAGTTGAAGACAACATAGTGGATATAGTTTGGGATATTATTGGCTAGATTTATAGAAATAGAAGATTCGTATTATTGTACACTAATTCTTTGATTTTCTTGTTGCATATGTTGATTTCACTACCATTATTTTTTCATTAAAAAAACACATCACAACTAACCAATAATTTTTTGATTTTTGTAGATTATATAGTCTATAAGAATTTTTTCTCCATACAATGACTAATAAAAATTTGTTTCACACCTTTATTATCTACTTTATTTATCTTTTCGAGCAGGAAACATGAACATAAATAATACGACCAAAGAGTATAAAAATAAGAAACACCAAGTTCCTTTTACTCCATGCCCTGGTATGTGCATGCTTCATGTTGGACATGTATTAATCAAATAAACAAATGCAACAATGTGTTAGGAAAAAATACCGAGCGTGAATCAATATTTTACACACTTCAATTTTGATTTATTATTCTGATTTATGTACATTTGTTGTCATTAAAGAAACAAGTGTATGTACAGAACTCGTGATCAATGCAACTCACGTACATCTAGATAACTAGTATATCAATTTCATTAACTATTCATCTTTAGGCAAAGCATCATTGCTTCATTATTAAATCACTAAGCAACATTAAAGAGCGAGATAGATCATTAACACACAAGGAACATATCAACACACATAAACCACTGGGATTTTAGGTGGAAACTCAATGTGGGAGAAAACCACCGCTACCATCGTCTCTGTCTCTTCTTTTATTATAAGGAAAAAATTCTTACAATATTGTATTGGCACATACTCTAACCCAGTATATAGGAACCCACCTACGTAAGTCTACAACCTTTTCTCATTTTCCAATACCTACCTGGAAGGGAGATACAACCCCATGAACTTGTTTACCGAATCCTACAAGAAGGGAGATCCTACCCGCTTTCGAAGGTTGCTACCCTAAACTCCTCGTAAACCTATTTTTAGAATATTTAAAATTGGATCAATATGTAAAACAATATTCGGACCAACTCCGTAGGCCACATTTCATCAAAATTTTCAAACTAGAGCCATAGAAACCCTTAAGCCAAACAAACTAAAGCACCGAATTTGAGACACTATCACACTATCAATCAACCGAAATTATGAATTATCAGTCACTAAATGTAGAACCCAACCAAAATAAATATATATCAAATTATGTATGCGACTATACTAAATAAGACTCGTATGTACGCGCTTTCTCTCGTATAACACTACGTACGAGTTCTCATTATACTCGAATACTTAAATTAGTAGTCATTAAACCATTCATATACCATTTCATAAGATAAAAATCATAAAATAAATCATAGATTTATGAACCAATTAAATATCGTATACTCAGTCATACTTATGCCCCTTTTAAATTTCACTAATTCACATCAATCATGATAAATAAATCATCGACAAACAAAAACAAGCAAACTAGCATACCATCAACTCGTTAACATCAATCTTTATATCTATAACCATCAATCAACGGATCAAACCCTTGTACACACTTTCCATGCAAAACACTCATCTACAGATCTTTACAAATTGAAAATTATTTCGTGTAAAATATACATGACCCTTCCGAGGTGAATCCACATATGTAAACGATTATGCCCAAACATACCTACGTATAGATCTGAAAAAATTTCACTACAAGCACAATTTCATTTTTTGCAACCTTGATCGTCAATAATACTGAGACTTCCGAATAAATTGTTTAGATCATAGCATCACAGTTTTATAAATATTAGAGATTTACAACAATTAAATCAATTAAGCATACATGTCCACGTATTTCAAATATGATTCTTCTTCTTCCTCCCCTGGTTCACACCGTTTCAGATCAAATCATTCATATAAAACATAATACTTGCACACCTTAACAATTTCATCTCCATATTCTTATGTAACTTTAGATTTAGCCAATAGCTTATGCCAATCTCTCAATAATGTCGTGGGTATTCTTTGAGTAGATCAACCAACTATTGTCGCACTCATGAATATGGGCCAATACCATGGTTAATAGCCCTATTATTCATGTTACCATGGCGCAATTTTTCGTACGTGAATTTTCTTCACAATACCCACATATGTATGCAACCCTTCTACATAGGATCCATGTATAACTTCCCAAAATTCATATTCAAAATTCATCTATCTATGAATTTTCATGTCTCTATTCATCACTTCCGTAGCATCTATTCCGGATCGCATAATCATTTTGTTATTGTAATGTTGACATATTTATTAAGGAGGTTGCCATCAAGGATTGCACATTAGCCATAATTCCAACACGATTGATTCAACCCAAAAGGTGTTTGGGAAACACTTAGTTTTTTAACATGCTCTTAGTTATCTCAATAATTGTAGTATTCTTGCATTCTACTGAACCATTCTATTGGGGAGTAATACTATATGTCAATTTCCTCCTGAATATCATTCTTTTTTGCAATAATAATTTAGAAGTAAATTCTCCCCTATATTTGTTTAAAAATGTGTTTAAGACATAACCACTTTGCTTCTCAACATATTTAAATTTTTGAATGATAAAAATGGAATCATTTTTTTCCTTAATGATATACGCCTATATTATTATACTAAAATAATCCACAATAATAATAAAATATTATTTTTTTAACTAACAAAATTTTTATATGACCACGTATATCTATAAGTACTAGCTCGTAATGGTTTATGTGTTTCCTTTCCAAAAAAAATTCTACTAGAAAGGATTCTTTATGTTGCTTACCAAGAATACATCCTTCACAAACATGATAAATAAAATCAATAAGAGGGAATACTTTAACCATTTGTTTATTATGTAGTGACTTTAAACATATTTATGGTGTGAGGGGTCCCCTTTGAGAATAACTTCCCTCCTGCCCACTTGTCATCACTCTGCTTTGTTGGATTGGAGGATGTTCAACCATTCTATCATCAGAGGCCAAGGTAGTTGGAAGGAATGGTCTCGAGATATTGATGAAGGTATCCCTGACTTATTAAGCAACCCTTCGGTGTCCCACATCTGCACCAACATCTCCACAACAATTTCTTTATCTTCCAAAAATGTTGGACAACTTAGAAAGAAAATATTTGGATGGGATTATAAAAATATATTGTAACTCCATCTTAACACTTATACAACTTTGCGTCAATGGCCCCGAGATTTGTTGGGACGAAAGAATCTCTCCTTCTCATCGAATTTAAAGCTAGGCACCACTCCTCTTCAGTATTTTTTGAAACTCATGGCTCCAACAACCGCATTTAAGGCCAATGGAAAGCCTCTATAATCTAAGGAAATTTATTTGGCTCTATCCTTTTTAATAGCTTTCTCGGGTAAAATTTTATTTTCATTTTTTTTCTAAATAACTCCCAACCTTCATCTTAGGACAAGGGTTTTATCTCCATTGGAAATCCTTTGCTCCCATATTTTTGATCACTTTTGTGCTACGACAAGGCTACATATATACCTATAGGCCCGTTATTTAAAAAGACTGGGCTATTAAAATGATTTACAACTTTACACATATATCCGTGTGAGAATAGGATACTTCCTTTATTGCTTTGAAGGTTTTCATAAGAAAATCAAAATTCCATATCTGTTGTTACAAAATTTTAGGGTCCTCATCCATACATATTATTTATCCCTTTATTGATTCATCCATGCAATAAAAGGAATCTAAGTATCATTTCCATCTTAAAGCAAAAAATGTTTAGATCTTGTCTTGGCTAGTCTGGTAACCAAGTTTTGTTTGTCATGTTCCAAAGTGGTCAAGTCACATAATACTAACTGCCATGGTCATCACCACTAGCCTCATCAAAGAAACTTCCATTGCAACCTTTAGAGTGTTTGTTTAACCCTTGAAAGCCCTATATGGGGAAAAAGTCTTCCTTGTCCAACAAAAGCAAGAGGTCCAACAATTATGTTGAATCTACCTAGAACCATTGTCATTTTTACATTGATGTTCTTATTTTTTTAAGAAGTCTTTTTTTGGGTTCTCAATGGCCGCATATCATGAATGAGGGCTATCAAATGTACTCCTTTTTGCTTATGTGTTTTTGTGGCCATTGTTTCTTACATTTTGTCACAATGATGTTTTGCGGCTGACAACTTGGGGAGAATGAGAAGTTCCAAGAAGTTGTTTGATAGAATGAAATAAGAAGTTATTATGGCTTTGCGTTGCACTTACACCCATATTCTTGCTAAAATCTTTCAAATCAAAGGGTTTGAAATTGGATTTTAGTAATTATAGATGTTTGATTAGGGTTTGTTGCAAATCATGCCAAGAGCAAAGAGTAGGAAATCTCAATGAATAAATTGAAATCAATTTTTAAGAGTCAATAATGAGTGATTAGCTTAATACAAGATTTTTTGAAGTTGGTATTTTTTTGTGCATGATCTTCTAACCAAGTATTTTGTTGTCATTTAATTTAAGTAATTCTGTGTATGGTCTTGTAATTTGCAGATAGTTTGGTTTGGGAAATGGGGATAGTTCCTATGGAGATTGTTAATTTGTAAAAAGGTCTTGTTAGAATACCATGTGACAATACTATTACTTAGCAATAACATACATGGTCTTGTAATTTGTAATAGTTTGGTTTGGGAAATGGGGATAGTTCCTATGGAGATTGTTAATTTGTAAAAAAAGTCTTGTTAGAATACCATGTGTCAATACTATTACTTAGCAATAAAATACTCCCAAAAAAATCATAACTCGATTCAAATGATACTTGTTCATATGACATTTTTTTAATTAATTAACTTGAATAAAAGGTCAAAAATGATATAACTACTTTGGAGATATAAGCATAACTAAGTTCAAATGATACTTGTTCATATGACATTTTTTTTAATTAATTAACTTAAATAAAAGGTCAAAATGATATAACTACTTTGAAGATATATCTCAATGTGTATACTACTATGAATATTCTAAAATATTTTGCTAAGGTTAAATCCATACCATCCACCTGTAGCCTAGTATGGAAGATAGATTATAATGCCTTGTCATATCATGTAAAATTTTCAATTCTTTTAATTACATAAAAATTAAAAAATAAAAAATAAAATGATTAAAATGAAATTGAAGTAAAATAATAAATTTATCATTGTAATTTTTTTAACACAAGGTTTTGACAACCCATTATTTTGCCAATAATATATATATACACACCAAGACTTAAAAATATAAATAAATCAAATAACTATATATGAAAAAAAAACATTAATATTAATTTATAAAATATTTGAAAAAAATAATTTCATATTAAAAAATAGATTAAAATATTGAAACAACATAAAATAATATATATGTATAAAAAAATAGGCTGGCGGATATCAAAAAACAGATGCGTACATAAAGCAATGCATCAATTAGGGATTTCAATTTGAACTATCGAAATCGACTAACATGATTTAACATGCTGAAGGCGTCCAATTCAGATGCAGATGCAGACCCTATTTAGAGTTGAACTTGTGGAAGGCGATGAGTAGGTTAGCTTCCTTCTTTTTATTTTTTTTAAAGTCAAGTAAGATGTCATAGTTCGTGTTTAGCAATTAGGTCAAGCTTGAACATAAGAAGCTTTGCTAGAAAAAACCCGTTTATCAACCAATTAGGCTGTCGAACCGTAGCTTCCTTTCTTTTTTTTCAGAAGAAAAACCGTAGCTTCCTTTCATCAGAGAGCGCCTTGGAAAATCTGCAAAATCATCTCAATTATATCAACATCGCAACCAATGTTAAATCATCTCAATTATATCAATATATATGATTACTGCTATAAATCTTTCAAATTCTATTCATTGTTCTCAATGTTGTTTTTTTTGGCATTAAATGAAATCCGTGTGGTTACCTAGTCAATGCATCCCTGGTTGGTGCCTTCGCCTGTCACTTGTTCAAACACACCCGTCTCTACATTCATTCTTGAAACAGGAGCGTCCAGAAGATTTTTTCCCTATCTTCACCAGCTCTTCCAGATTCTCCTTAGTTGACAGATCCGTCGAGCTTGTATCTTCTGACAATTCAACCTGATCCCAATCATACAATTTGTTAGACCTTTCGAATATGGAGGTATGCTAATAGAAGTGAACTATATAACGTTCCAATCTCTAAACCACCATACGACGAAATTATTTATACAGGGAAGAAGGAAAGGACCTGGATTCTTAAATAGTTCTTCTCGGAAGTAAAGGCTTGGAACACGACGGATGCGTAAACGTCCACCATATCTGCACTCGCTTGCTGAAACATGTCAGTTATCGGCACTTTACCCTTGTTGGATAACCAGTTACGTAGGCCCCATTTTGCAGCGTCAATGGCGTTGTAACTAGCTAAATTCTGTCCGGTTCCAAGAGAAAGCACCAGAAACTTGGTATTATCCTGTTTAAAACAAATTTACTTATCACTCCAGTTACTAAATTCGGAGGTCAACTATAATGAATATTTCTGACTTATAAGAAAAATAGATTTATAACTCACGCGAGCTTGAGACGTTGACACTAAGAAATCTGGACAGCGTATGAGAGCTTTCTGAGTCACTTGGTTTATTGCAAGTAACGTCTGCAACACACATTTAATAAAACACCAAATCATTTTAAAAAAAATCAAAATCTTATTTCAGATCATAATTACATCATTCAGAGATGGAGAAATATATATATACAGGATTGTTGACTGCAACTCCCCCCATCTATGAGGTGAAAGCTTTTGGTATTGTCCAAGGAATCTTTTGTTTGGAAGTAGTGTGCAGGAAGATATGTTGGAGCTGCTGAGGTTCCAATGCAGACATCGGCCAAAAAATGCATCTTCTAACTCGTCCTTTTTGGCCTGGATTCAAGGAAATTTACTATATATCATTGTAACTTTCCGGACTCTTTAATTCAAACTTAGATTATTTGTATCACACATATCATAGAAACATATTACCTTAAAAGTGGTGAAAATTGCAGGCTGTTGTATTTTGATGTCGTATGCAGTAATCACGACGTTCGTTAGGGTTTGGTGTAATCGTGTATCCCCCCAAATAGCTTCTCATGATTTTGTGCAGGTAATCACCAGAATATTTGGGGCCACTTAGATACTTTATTGCGGATCGCACCAAACCTCTGTAAAAAAATCATTTTCTATTGATTCAATATTGACTATGCTGCTGGTTAGAAAAAAACAAATATAAAGAATATAGGTTGATTTTTTAACCAAACCCAAAAAAAATCTTTTACTAACGTTGTATGTGGAAAAATAAGAGGAGAATTATCCAAATAAAACTCGGTAATATGCTTTGCAGCAAACAATGGACGATGGTTGTCATTTGGGGCGGCTAACATGGCAGTAACCAATCCTCCCGTGCTGGTTCCAGCAATTATGTCGAAATAATCAGCTATACTCACGCCAGGGCCGTCCAATTCCTGTTACAGAACTTATAATTCAATTTAGGTGCAAGAAGGATGATATTTTTAGAAAAAAGGAGCTATGAAAGAGGGTAGATTGAAATTATTACCTGCAGCTTTTCCTCCAGGAATTCGAGAACAGCGGCAGGGATAATCCCACGAACCCCTCCTCCGTCAATACTGAGAATCGTAATCATTTTGCCATCGCATGGTGGCGGATTCCTGTAAGTAGTTGCCATGGTCTATTCTCAAATTAAGCCTTCCGCTCCAAATTAATTTTGATTCCTTAACTTTAGAGAACAATGGATATATCGATTGAATGAATGAATTGGAATGTTGCAGCTCGTTTATGCTATATTAATTGAGCGGAGACGAATAGAATTAATAAATATAATTGTTGGGCCATTGTCTTTATCTTTTCCCGTCAATCCACGTTATCAATAACCTTTTTTTTCAAGCAGAAAAAAACGACTGGTGTATATTCATGTACCAGTACAGGAACCGTTATCAATAACTCGAAGAACGTAAAAAAAAAATTATAACCTTAATTTTAGAGTTTAAATATAAACCTTACATTTTTCATGCTGAAAAAAAAATAGATAGAATATGGAGCTTAACAGTAAAGGTGGGTTGAAATGTAATAAAAGTGTAAATTTTGTCTGATAGAATTATGGAGCTCAAGAGTGTAAGTAGGTGGAAATGTAATAAAAGTGTAAATTTTCTAGATAAAATTATGGAACTCAATGGTGTAAGTGAATTGAAAGGTAATAGAAGTGAAAATTTTGTCTATGGAATTATGGAACTCAATAGTCTAAGTAAGTTGAAAAGTCGGACACTCTATCTATATTTTTGAAGACAAAATAAGTTTGTTTTGTTTTGTTTGAGAGAGAATAAACAAAGGGTCGGAAACGTCCGACTTTTCAACTTATATACACGCTTCAACCCTAAAAATCTATTTAGAATACACGTTCATTAAAATAATTGCAGTTTGATTTGTGTATGCAGTCGTCTAGTGTACATTCATATGTGCAGACCGTATCAATTGACGAAGTTTAATGATTCTTTATAGTTGTTGAAAAAGAAACATAAATAATTTAAAAACAAGTCCATGACTCAGCTGTCTCGAGATACTTGTCGTCCTATGGTTGTTAATAAAATTTTATTTCAGTCATGGGTATTCTTCATCTGGCTCCAAATTACACGGAACTTAAAATATTTGGACGGCTCATAGCTTGTTCTTGCTCCAATTTAAATGGTAAGAGGACGAGGACACTTGTTTTTATAAATGGTCAAAGTCTTAGAATCGTAGTTAGTGATCAACACACCTTTTTTTCGCTCAGCATTATTATTTTGAAGACTCTTTTTTGGGTAATGGATATAGATTCACTCAAAGAGATTATTTCGATTATTTCTCGCTGGCTCAATAATTATGGAGTCTGAACCTCCTTCAGTATCCATAGACATAGACATATAATTCAATCAGTGGCTTTTTAATAATAAATATGTTTTAAATATATAGATTCTTACTAATTAAACAAATTTTGAAAGCTAATTATATTTATTTATTATTATTCAAAAATTTTTTATTTAAAAATAATTTAAAAATTTAATTGTTTTTAATGTGATTTTTTTTAAAAGTTAGAGATAAAATTGAATTAGTGGCTTTTTTAATAATAGATATGCTTTAAATATATAGATTTTTATTAATTAAACAAATTTTTGAAAGCTAATTATATTTATTTATTATTATTTTAGATTTTTTTTAATTAAAAAATAATTTAAAAAATCTAGTTGTTTTTTAATGTGATTTTTTTTAAAATTAATTCTGATTTATTTTTTCTGATCTCATTTGTCTAAAATACTGCAGGAATTCATTGAAATCACAAATTTGATGAGTAAAAGTTTGCATAATCTAACTTCACGAGGAGTTTTTCAAGGTGCTAAATCACCAGCTTTAAATAACCCAAATCAAGATTTCACCTCTAATTTTTCCCTCCAGATTACGACCATAAAATCCAAAAAAAACTCCAAAAAAATCTCATTAAAACAACTTCTTTAAAAAATTATCTATATTTAAAATTATACATTATTTTCATAATTTAAAATTAAATATTAAAAAATAAAAAAATAAAAAATATTTAAATAAAAAATTAGTATATATTCAATTTTCAAATATCATATATTTTTTTTACCAAAAAATAAAATGACAAACATAAACCATAAAAATAAAGTTATTTATTAAAAAAAATACCAAGTTTCATTTAAAGATTTTTTTATATAAAATATAATTAATATTTTTTTCTATATACAACTATTATTAAATATTACTATATATTTATATTTTTAAATATAACTAATTGATTAGATCCCAAATTAATTTAGTCAAAATAAATTTAAAATATTTAATCTAAATCTATGTAAAATAAAAAATAAAAAAAATTTATAATTATAATTTTGTAATTTACTTTTTAACATTTAATTAATTTATATAATATTATACATCACATTATCATTATTCTGATTAATTATAAATAAATATTAAAAATTATCTAATTTAAATAATTCAAAAGTTAAAATCAATAATTATGACCAGGGAATTTAAACGACTTAAAAGAGTGATTCAAAATCAAAATATTTCGTAATAATTTTTTTAATTAATTATTATGAAAAGTAAATAAAATTTGTAAATGAAAAAAAATAGATTAATTGTTATTTGAAAAAAGCATATTATTATTTTTTTTGATGACAGGTCAATTTTGAATTTCATTGAGTAGTATTTAATGTGATTTTTTGAATTTATGATGAATTTTTGGTAAAAATGGGGAGAAAAATGTCTGTGGCAAAACCTTTGATTTTTTTTTAAATTAACTTTTTTTTTATTACATATATAAATTTAGTATCGTCAAAAAACTTTAGAACACTTTCATTATAAAGAGGTCACCTTTCACCTATCAAATTTAAGATTTCAATAAATCTCTACAACAAATTAAATTAAACAATTACACTTAAAATTTAATTTTTGTTTAGCCTATACTCTCGTTTAAGTTTAAGTTTGCAATATTCTCTAAATTTATAATCAAAATTCTTTACCGTAAACCTGCGAAGGAAATTAATTTCACCACGGCCGGCTGAAAGTGAGAGTCCCGCATTTAACGTCTCCATCCACGTAACCGAAGTGGTTACCACATTGTTAAAAAAAATTTCATTCCCATCACGAAGATAGAACAGTTTAAAGTATTTTAGTAATATGTGGCTTTCGGCAATATCAACGAATAGTAGCAAGCCCAAATATTTAACCTTGCTGTTGTCCATATTTGACTTCGCTGTGATCAGGACATTTCAAAAATTTATAATTAAAATATTTTTGTGATTACATTTTTTTTATAATATTTCAAAATTAATTAAAATAAAGATGCTTATCAAAATCTGGAATAAAATATTTTATGTCAATTACAGATTTCGGGATTAACTCCAAATCCGTAAAGAAAAAAAAAGAGAAAGAAAGAAGGATAAGGATCTGCCTCTGCCTTGGAAAGAAGAAATTGCACAAGGAAATTATCTTTTATTAAGTGGATTGTATAGAAATTGAACGCTCAGATTAGCCCTCACAATTTATTAATATGTTTGAACATTATTTTAAAGTAAACTTGTTAGATTCTATGTAACAAGTCTCCCCTAACGTCTTATCACTTACCAAAAAATGAATATAAAAGAATAGTATGAGATCATTGTAAAATAAAAAAAGCATATGGTCGCTAATGGTTATATAAGGCATACAACAACTATATAATATTTATATATGAAATTATTGCAAGTTAATTTACATATGGTAATTAATTGGATTATCCAATACATGTGTTGGTTTTGGTTGTGGTTTTCTAATCTTATCCAGTTTTGACTATTTTGCATTACACTTGGCATAAATGTTTACTACATTGGATTGATATATGTTTGACCCGATTTAATGTTCTTGGGGCGAGTAATGACACTAGATGTGTACCATGCAAACCCTTCTCTCTCGAATGGCCACTTGGATCCATCTACACCGTCGAAGTATCTCAAGCTTGATCCAATAGTGAGAATGCAAAAGGTAGTTTTGGTAACTATTAGGTTTCTCTCGCTTCATTCTCGGTTTTCCATTCTGCAGGTTGAAGGTTAGGGGTTTGGGGCTCGCTCATTGCCTTTCCAGCCCCTCGGGTTTTCATGACTTCATCGTGGCTCTTTCTAGGTGAGGCGGGATTATTCTCGTTGGAAATTACTCCCAACCACCGCCTTGAATAAAGCGGTAGCAAACATACTTGAGTTAAATGTTTTTTACAAGTCGCGGATGGAGTTTGCAAAGAAGGACAAAGCTCAAATTTGCAAGCTTGTTTACTTACGCAACCTCCATAAATGCTCGTAAATTAATGTCCACCCATCTCTTTGTGTTAAATCATTTCCCGCCATATCACCTATCTTCTTGACCGCACCGCACACCTCACAAGCTTGAGCATTTCCTCTTAACGCATTATCCAATCCTACAACTCGCCGATGCGATATCGATGGGACCCCTCTAACCTATACGCATTACCATTTCCGCAACAAACCTTTGTTTTTTCCTAACGCATCCCTTTTCGCATTTCCCATCGTCTAGCACGTCACACATCGCGCTTCGCAAACGTTAGTTCTTACCTTTTTTTTGCTCCATCCCAAACCTTGCGATTGTGTGATGAGATATCGTCATCGCACATCATAATCACCGATCGTTTTGTTAAGTTTTAACATATCGCAGCTTGTTTGTTGTAAGTTGTGATGCGATATCGCCATCGCATATCGCAATCACCAGCTTTATATGTTTTTATGTTAAGTTTCCACGGGTTAAGTGTTGAAAGTTGCGATGTGATATCGCCATCGCATATCACAATCGCAACCTCGGGAGGATAACACCTAGGTAAAACTTGTCACCGCTGAAATATGATATGCGGTGCTCGTCGCAGATGCGATATGGTTTCAAGGTTGAAACTCGAAGGATTTCAAGTCCGGGCTTTTTAAAGTGTGTACGTTGTTTTATGAAGAAATATATTTTTCATGGCGAGAAGGACGCTTTGTGGTTACCTATCCATTCGAGCTTTGAATTGGCATTAAATTGTCAAGCTTCGCCATTTTGTATTAAAAATGAAGTTTTTCATATGAATTAACGAGATGAATCGAGTAAACTCAATTCTCTCGTGTTTTTTGTCTCTCGTGTGTGGCTCTGTAAATTATTTTTTCATTTCCGCATAACTATTTAAACCGTGTATTGAGGGAAAATCACTTCCCCTATTTCTTTTGAGCTTCTCGTATTTTCCAACACATTAATCTCTCTCATTCGATCTCTCATACAAACCTTGAACTCTCAACTCGCACTCCAATTCCAACAACTATCTATAGATTTTCCTTGAGTTAGATTCTAAGGGGACAAACAAGGAGTGTTGTTGTGGATTAGTCGCATGGGTGTACGAAATCGCACAAGCTTAGAGAGTGTGGTCTACTCTCTTAACTATTGGTAACGAGAGTAAAGTGGGGGGAGCTAAAAATCATAAAACTTAATGGAAATAATATGTCTAAAGTATGCTCTAGTTAAACTAAAACTAAAAAGAACACAAATATACGTAAGCTATATAGATAGTTTCCAAATGATAATAATGCAAACGATGGCTCGATGGCATCTTCTTATTAAACGTTCGAAATGGAGAAGAAATTTTACCCACTTTGCCAAAGGGCCCCTAGGCAATGGCTCTAGGTCTTCGATGCAAGGATGTTCCCTTCCAAGCTCGCCTCTAATGCAGTATCACTCTCTCTCTGCACCGTGGTGGACTAAGATGTTGGGTGGTTAACTATCGAGTCATCTTTAGCTCCAACTCCGGGTCACACACGATGTCGGTGTTGCTTGGGAAACTTTAGCCGCATAACACCATGATCACCCTTTCTTCATCTCTTGGTGGGTTTATATAGGTGAGCTTCAAATCCTCCTTCCCTCCCTTGGTACATGATGGATGGTGACCCAAGGGAGAGGTGTGATTCCATTGTGTGCTCAAATATTCTTTTGTGTGCTCACATAATGTCTAAGGAGGCGCCGGTGGTCGTCCTTAGGTGGCTTTCACATAAGGAGTAACTATCCTTTGCTTGTTGTGATCCCGGAAAGTGACTTTTTTCCCATTTCCGGGAATGCGTGCTTATCGAGGGAAAAAAGGTGCGCGAAAGGCGCTCTTCTCGAAGGATAAAAGCACACATTTGAGCATTTATGACTAGTTCAAATCGATTTTCTCAAAACCTTAGAGATTTTAAATATTTCTTCATTCCATAATGTATTCCTCGTCCTATAAAACCTTGTGCTCAACATTAATTGATGTCGTCTTCTACCGTATGATTTTCCGGTGTTAACAAGGAGGAAAAAAGGGTTTCAGGCTACGCTCAAAAAAGCTTTATTTCTACTTTTGGTTTCAACTATGCCAACACGTATATAGCTTACAAATTTATTGGTACTCAATTGGCTTAATTACACTCGTGTGTCTTTGGCATCATAAAGTCAAATGGGTTCTTTCGATACAAACATTCCATGGGGTTCTTTCTATGGTTCTCGTCTCTAATTATATTTGAGAAATACTAATTTCCTAGTATGGTCTCGTAATTCATTTGAGAAATTCATGCAACCGCGTTTAATTTGTTTTATTGAATTTTATCATTCATGCAAGGAATGTATATTATTCTTGTTTCATATCTCTAGAACTATCACGAGATTTAGATCTCTTGTCTGACTTCTTTGTAATGGTGAATGAAAATACCACCCAAAATTTTTTACACGAGTTTTTATTTTTTCATTTCCTCGATGGCTTCTGCTAACTTTGCCCGACCAAGAACATGTCCTAGGTAATTCCATGACTAATCTTTCGACCCTTTGGGTTTTTAAATTAGTTTCCATCGTAATGAGACCGCCTAGGTGGAGCTCTTTCACCCTTGGGTTTTTAAATTAGTTTCCATGGTAATGGGACTACCTAGGCGGACCTCCGAGCTCAACACCTCGGCTAACTCCGTTTTTTCTAAAGTCTCCGTTACAAGTTTTTCCTATGAGAATTAAAGGATACCCTATTTTCTCGCTTCATCTCCTATAATACTTAAATTAGTTACTCCTCTTCGTTACATATTTATTGTACAATACCACATTATTCATATTACATAAAAAATCTATTTCGTACTCAAAATATAATATACAAGGGTTTATTCTCGTCCATATACTTTCATCAATATTCTAGAAAATAAATACCAACTAATCTTTTTCTACTTAGCCTATAATTTTCAGAGATTGCAATTTAACTTAAATAATTGCTATTACTCGAAGATTATATGACATATTTAACATACTACTAAATATACATATAGAACCCATAAGAAACTTATCTTGAACTCGTTGTGCCGCTTGTTCAACTTCTAAGAAGACCAAACCACCCAACCACGAGTATGAATATGATGTCCAATCTCTCCCTCGAGCCGCCTCGCTCCGGAAAATTACGGTGTTGAGTATTCAACCGTTGAGTTAATCCATTCTCGAACCTCAAGACTTACTAGTCGCGCTCATAATTTCCTCTTCTCGTGGGACTTCTCAGTGGACTTCTCTTTCGAGGGTTTCATTGGCTTGGTGTCTAGCTCAAAAAACCCCTCAACATAACAATACTCTACCTCATATAAAAAAAATTATGTAGAGACTCTAATCCTTCAATTCTTCCTCTTTTTCCTCTTTCGATCCTCTTGCTAATCACTAGCCATCCTTGGATCCTTCCTTTTTCCTTTTCATTCCTAGAAAGTGAGAAGTGATAACTTTTTTCTTAATTCTTTTTCAAGTGTCTAGAGATTTGGAGTTCATTACTTTGGTCTCTCTTAAGATTTTTCCACACACATTTTTATTCAAATTTATTTAAAGTTCCATTAGGATTTTTCACCACATTTTTATTCAAAGTTATTTAAAAGTTCCACTAGACTATTTCAATGAGCCACAAGTTCTAGCCAAACCACAAGTTCCACAAGTTCCGTACAAACGTCTTAAGGCATCCGGATATAGTTTCCAGGACTCATTATGGCCTTTGGATAAATATAAGAAGAAGCTAAATACATGGAAACATAAATGGATCTCCTTGGGAGGCCGCTTCATCATGGCACAGTATCGTCCCTACAACAAATCTCGATATATTGGGCTCATCTTTTTCCACATTGGTGGGTGTAGTAGATTCTATCAAGGCTATAATATCCAAATTCCTCTCGGTATGGAGCAAGGGGAACTAGGAAATTCCCACTGTGTAAGTTGGAGTTGATCATGCACAAAAAAATGTGTGGGCGGTTGGGGAATTTTTTGATATCTCCACTTTCTCTCGTGCTCTCCTCATCAAATCTCTCCGGGAGGTTGGTCACGGGTATGGGAAAGTGCCCTATTCTTTTCGGGCCAAATATAAAATCACTTGGGACCTCATCGCACTCTTCAGTATTGCGATCCCTTCCTGCTAGCACTGGTTCTATTATTTGGAAAAGTTTTAGGCGTGTGTTCGGCCTTTTCACAAGTCGATATTGTGTGGGAATTTGCAATGGGAAACTTATTTTCTTGGGTTCCGAGAAGATACGTGGCTTAATGCCGGATTTCTCGCCGCACCCCCATCTCAAGCACATTATGGCTCATATGGATCTTTTTATGTTATCGCAATTCATTTCATGTTGGCAACAAGGGTGCCCCATTTGGGAAACATCCCAACAACTCGAAATCGCGGGATCGAGTAGCGGTGGAATGGGATGTTGTACTACCTCCGCTCAAGTCTGGGGGGTTTCTCACATCGGTGGGAGGGTGACAATATATCATGGTATGGGAGGATGATTCAGCCATCCTAGTGGTTAAAGATGTCTATGAAAATATTCATCATAACTATTTCCCTCTCGAGGACTCCCTTTTTTACAAGAAAAAAATGGCACCATAACATCCCCATCAAGATCACTATATTCATGTGGTTGGCCATGCACAACGGTGGTCCTCACGTGGGACAATCTAACCAATCAGTGGGTTTTAGGGACCTCGGATTCTACTACTTTTGTAGGCTCCAGATCGAATCGATCTAACATTTGTTCTTTCATTGTCCATTTTTCTCGGATATTTGGTCTTTTGTTTTGAAATTGACTTGTAGGTACGGGATTGGAGGCCGCTCTCTTTTTCACCAAAGGATTGAAACATGGGGCTCGTCATCCGGGCTCGATATTTTCCTTTCTTCCTCTTCTAGGAGGTGCGATTACTAGACATAGGTATCTATTTAATGGTCAACATTTCTTCATGCACATAATCTATTTGTCCATTCTCATGTGACCGGCCACTTTCCCCCAGCCGACCGCACAGGATTCATGACCTCTCCTCTCAAGTCCGGTCCCATAATGTTTCCATCCCGGCAGAGTTACTTCAATAAGGCACAACAACAAGGTATCTCACGATGTGGAGCATGAATCAATCTGGGTCATAATGAAAACTATTTCATCTCTTGGAATGGAGGTCTCGGGTATTAACATAAGAGTAGAACCCTTGGCACTCGGGAACTTTTGGGTGGCATAGAATATACAATTATGGGACCTACGCATCTATAGTGATTCTAATTAGCGATTGATGGAATTATGGGGAACACCAACTTCCAACCCCCGACCCTTTGCACTTGGTTCAATAAGGCTCAATGTCTTTGCCTCCGATTACATAATCCTCCCATCCTCCATATCTTCTAGGAAGGAAACACAAAAGCGAACTCACTTTATAAACATGGACTCATCCTTTTGTTTGGTTTGATCTAGTTCCAACACTTCAGGGGATGGGGGACTTATTTCATCCACAAACTCCCGCCTCCCATAGGGGCAAATACAACCTAGCGATGGTCCCTTGTTATATAGCATTCAACTGTGAACATTTTGGGTTGGACTATATATCACACTATTTCTGATTTTGTTTCAATGATATATCGAAAGGATGTTTCTGAACCTCTTGCTATCTACTGTGTACATTTCATTTATGATTTTTCTGTGAATATCGTGTTTTGGACTGTGTACATTTTGGTTGGATTGTTTCCTGCCTATTTCTTCTCTTGCTTTGCGGTTTCGTGTTAGTGACTTTTATCTCCTATTTTTTGTCTTGGGAAGCATTCGAATCTGTCTCGGTTCGAATTTGTGTATGGTGCTATGCCATTTCAAATATCGTGTGAATGGCTATCCCAATTGGGTATTTGAAAGCATTTTTCACCGCTTGACAATTCGATCTATGTACTTTTTTGATCCCATAATATAATGAAATGGCATTTTTTTCTTCGTGAAAAAAAGTTCCACCCAAACGTGTGTAAAACAAAAAACATTAAAATAATTCAAATAAAAGTAACCATAGTAATTTTATGCACTTTAGGGTATTACATTCTAGAAATTACATTATAATTTCTATAAATCCATCATTTCTCGTATTTAAATTTAAATATTTTTTTAAAAAGTTCAAAATTGAGATAACTATATTTGATCGTTATGAAAAAAATAAATAGTTTAAATATTGGAAAAATAAATTGTTATAATTAATTATTATTAATGCCAAAGGAATTTTCATAAGGCCCAAAATAGATTCGTGAGAGTAAATAATTAATCAAAAAACTTGAACACTTCGAAAGCTTAATTCGATTTGTACGAGCTCAACTACTGGTAGGGAAACAACGTTTGACCTATTGGATTGAGTTAGTTGTTGGAAATTAATTTCAACCGCACATCCGAATAGTTGTACGAAAATTCAATGTTGATGGGAGTTTTTGAAGGACATCGGCAACAAATATCCGAGCTCCGATTTTCACTCCATGTAACCACACATTCCTATCCATAACACTTATCACAATAAACTCTCCACCAACCACAATTTCGTTGGCATCCAACATAGATATCAGAGGGTTGAAGTCAACCCATCGGAGAAGTTGACATCATCCGTTCTTTGGACCAACCGAGAGCCCATGGGGCAAAGAAACAAAGTAGAAGGTTTTCCAAGCACTCGCTCGAAAACTAAAGAGCGAGAGCTTAAATGGATGCTATAGTTTTAATTTAAAACTTTGGGTTTAATGTTTTTATATTCGCCGGAATATATGTTTTATTTATTTAGTTTTGAAACTTAAGATATATATATATATATCTTATATATATATATATATATATATATATATATATATATATATATATATATATATATATATATATATATAATAAGCATTTTATATGTTTATAATATATATAAATAGAAGTGTCAAATGTTTTTAATATGTAAAAGTGAATTCCCAAATACAGAAAATATAGTGTGCATAACATGCTTAGAGTTAGTGAGACCGTGTATTGAAGACAAAGAGCAAGCAGTGTGCGAAAGCACCGTGTGGAAGACAGAGATCAAGAACACCGTGTGTGTAGTAGCCAAAAGTTTTTTTTGTTGTTGTGAATCCGTAAAACCATAGTTCCGTAGAATCCTATTTTTGTAACTTGTTCAAGTTTTTTTATGAAATAGAATTTATATTTCATCTCTCTCTATGCACAATTTTATTTGTAAAATCTCTATGTTAGAAGAGGAACTTTTATTTCCTTTCTATTGTTTGGAATAACTAGAAATTTCGACATGGTATCGGAGCTAGTCCGTGCTCTTTGCATTTTCTAAAGAAGCTAAAGGAAGGAAGAAGGAGTTGTTGAAGCTTTTGACGAACAAAGTGAAAGCTCAAAGCAAAGTCGTATATTTACCAAAAACATAGTTTTGTGTTTTTTATAAAGAGTGCGATTCTGTAGAACCGTAAGAAGGTTATCTCTCGTAGTGAAAAAGGTTATTTAAGAAACACAATGTAGGTTTTTTAGCATATTTCAGTAAGCTAACTATGGCAGGAGCCGACAGCATAAGCATAGCAGGGGAAAATTTTAGGGGCTAATATTCGTCAGGTGGGCTAATTTTCCATGTTTTTTCCAAAAAAAAGATTCGCACAATTTCCATCTTTTTTGAAAATTGATTCGCCAAAATTTTTTATAGTATAAAATTATTTTACACTAAAAAATTGCCAAAATTTCATATATACTAATATAAAACAATTAGAAACCTAAATATTTTTTACAAAAATATCATAATTTTTTTTACAATTTACATATTGGGAACAATTAATATTCGCCAATATTTTAAACTTTAAGATAAATTTCCATTCTTAAAATTTTCCTTGGCATGAGTATGGGAAATACTCAACTCCCATAGTTCAATGGGAAGGACTATGACTATTGAGCAATCACAATGAGAGCCTTGCTTGCCTCTCAAGATTTATGGGAACTAGTTGAAGATGGTTTAGAAGAACCAGCAGATGAACAAGCATATAATGCCTTAACATAGGCAGCGAAAAGATTTGTTGAAGAGTAATAGGAAGAAGGACTCAAAATCCCTCTTCTATATCTATTAGGGAGTGCATAAAAGAATATTTCCAAGAATTGCAGCAGCAAAGAGGTCCAAGGATGTATGGGATACCCTCTAGATAGACTACCAAGGTATGGAGAAGGTAAAGACATCAAAGCTTCAATTAATGAGAAAGGATTTTGAAGTCATTTGCATGAAAGAGTCTGATACAATAGACTCATTTTTCACATTGTTGATTGGGTTAGTTACTCCAAATGAGATCTCATGAAGAGACCATAGAAGAAAGAATAATAGTAGAGAAAGTGTTGAGGGGCTTACCCCTCTAGATTTGATGTGATAGTAACAACCATTGAAGAGACAAAGAGTCTCTCATCGTTTTCATCGTGGATGAGCTTCATGCATCATTAATGACACATGAACAAAGGGAAGGGACTCTCCGTAGACTCCGAGTGGGAACTTTTTCGGCCAAGTCCGCCACGATGGGCTTGATCGCAGCCTCTCAGAGACGGGTGAATCCTTCTCCGCCTCGAAAGTTGGGGCCGTGTAACTCTCCAGTCGCTCAATTCCCACCCATCCGGGAGGCTCGCACTCCACCACCGAACCCTTGGTTGAGCTTATCTTGGATCGTGGCCTCACATATCTAGAGTCCCATAGAAGAAGAACACACAAAGCCACACCCGGTCTTTTTCACTACCGTCCAAGGAGGCGTAGAGGCTGCACCTCACCCACAAACAAAAAATTGCGGGAAGGCTAGATTTCTCTGGGGGCCCGAGGCGTAACCACCGAGGCTACGGCACTTTGGGATCGCTGGTGCACATCCACGCAGCCTGGGAGCTAGCGCCCGTGCTACGAACCTAATTCTTATAGTAAAAAACATGTCCATCATTCGAAATTCCCCGCCACCCTCCCTCGTCCTCCTCCCCGTGCGCGCGCGCGTTCCCGAGCTCGTTGCGAGGAACCCTCCACTCTTCCCATCATTTTCCACTATTGTCCAACGGCCCTAATCCTCTCGCTCTGTCCAGTCGGCGGAGTTCAAGCTAGGGCTTGAGAGCTAGCAGTGATTGTCCGCACATACCACCGCTTTCAACCTTCACCATTGCTCGCAAAACCGAAATGCGCGAGGACAATGTTCCTCATGCGACTTAACATTACCAACTTGTCGTGAAATTTCTAGCTCCCGAGGTTCTTTACCACTTTCTCGTGCGAACATGGTAAGTTGGAGGGCATGTGGCTTGGGGCTCAAAGTGGGCCTTTAACTCCCCCCACCCACTTGTCCGGGTGATTGGACAATCAAATGATACTTGTTCATATGAAATTTTTTTAATTAATTAACTTAAATAAAAGGTCAAAAAAGGCATAACTACTTTGAAGACATATCTCAATGTTTATACTATTATGAATATTCTAAAATATTTCGTAAAAATTTAATCCATACTATCCACCTCTAGTCCAAAAGATCGAAGAGATATTATAATTTCTTGTCATGTTATGTAAACATTTCAATTCTTTCAATTGAATAAAAAATAAAAAATAAAATAATTAAATTAATAAATAAAATAAAATTGAAGTAAAAATTGTCAATATAATCAATTTCTATTTTTTTAGCAAAAAATTTTAACAACTCACGATTTTGCAAAAATATATATACCAATACTCTACATAAAATAAATTAAATAACTATATAAAAAAGACATTAATATTAATTTATCAAATATTAAAAAAAATCATATAAAAAAATAAATAAAAATATATTGAATACATAAAATAATAATATCACCAATAAATAAAATTAGGTCAGCGGATATCAAACACCCGATGGAATAGCTCTTTATCTAAGTCGAAAACATCTGTTTTTTTTTCTTGTCGGACAAAAGAGTTGAAAAAAACCCCCAACAAGATTATAAAACAAAACAAAAAACACATGGTACATGAAGGAATGCATCAATTAGGGATTTCAATTTGAACTATCGAAATCGACCAACAAGATTTCAAATGCCGAAGGAGCCCAATTCGAGATGCGTACCCTATTTGTAGTGGAACTTGTGAAAGGGGCTCGAGTAGCTTAGTAAATATGTCAAATTGGAAGAGAAATTTTTTCAAATGTTCCAGTGATGAGTAGCTTAGCTTCTTCCTTCTCTCTTTTTGTTAAAGTCGAATGGGAAGGGCAATTTGTCAAATGTCTCTTCCCCATAGCAGAAATCTTTTCTCTTTTTTAAGTCAAATGGGAAGAGACATTTATCAAATGTCTAGAGAAAGAAAGAAAGAAAGAAAGAATTTTTTTTAATGTCTACGAGGCTAAAAATAGCCTATGGGACAGTATTTCTTCTCATCCGACTCTTGTATTGCTTCTCTATGTAGCCTATGGGACAAAGCTTTTGTTACTTATGTCATATTGCTTCCTACTACATTCATTTGCATAATGACCATACTTCTTACATTAATGACATTGAACTTGGGATTTATTATACCTCTAACGTTGTGCTTGATTATGGCTTGGGCCTTGGCTTGGATTTTTATTGTTAACCCTTCCACTTGAATTTGAAGGGTTTATTCTTCCACCTCTTTTTTCGGCTTCTACCTCTTCCTCTATAATTTGATCTTCCTCGAACTCTACCTTGACCAAATCAAACTTGTGTCTTGAAATCATGCTCCAATGAGGAGGTTTTTTGCTTTGTTCGAGCCTATGTTCATGAGAAATCAGTTGATGCATGAAGTTCATCCTATGAAAATGGTGAGAGATACTTTGTATCTTCTATGGCCACCAAAATGGCATAAAAATCTTTTTGGGAGACTTCTTAAAACTTTCTCAACTATTCTACTCTCCTCAAGTGTCTCACCATGAGACGTGATTTGAGTAACCAACCCAATTACAAGTGCAAAAAAATGATTCCACATTCTCCGACCCTTCCATACAAATTGTCACAAAATATCTTCTCAGCATTTGTAGTTTTGTTTTCTTCACCTTTTCCATGCCTTGGCAAGCTCGTTTGGAGGGTATCCCATGCTTGCTTGGACTTTGTTGTTGCTGCAATCCTTGGGAAGATACTTTCATGAACTACTTGAAAAATATAGAAGGGGGATTTTGAGTCCTTCAGTATTGTCCCTCAACAAATTTGTGTATGGTACTACACCACCAATTCTCAAATGTGTTGAGAAGAAAACAAATCCTTCATTGTAATAGTCCAATAATCTTATTTTTTTTCCATTTAAGCATTGTATGGTACTACACCACCAATTCTCAAATGTCTTGAGAAAGTAAACAAATCCTTCATTGTAATAGGCCAATAATCTTAATTTTTTTCCATTTAATTGTGGTATTTTTTGGATTAGTCAAACTTGTGCTTGTTTCTCGCCATTTTCATCGTGTAAAAAGAACTTTCTTCTTCCGGGAAATACGTTACTTGAAAAAATTTACATTTTAACTCTTCGAAAGAAAAACAATATTTGTTCATAAAATTTCAAACCAGCTCTAATACCATGTTAAAAATGTTAAGTCACAGAAATTATTTTCCACAACACACAGCTTGAGACATCTTAAACAAGACAACGGGGTTGAGGAAATCAAATCATAATAATTTTCCTTTTAATACGAGAGTTGGTGAGATTAAAATCACAATTATAATGGAGCAAAAAAATCAAACAAATTTACTCACAAATAGAAACAAAGTAAAAATAGAGTAGTGGCTCTAAATTCACACTTAATTAAGCATAAAACACTATCTTATAACTAAAACCTATAATTGTTGTTTTCAGAGCGCCCACCAAAATTGGATTGAGGAATTTCTCCCCTTCTTTCCATACTTACTTAGGCCACTAATACATATTCTAAAAACTTCATACATATATATTCAAAACATATATATCTAAGACATTAATGTTTGTCCATACTCTTTTACTAAACCATGAATTAAATTTCCATTTGAATTTGATTCTTTAATCTGAATGGGTAGTTGTAGTGGTGTTCAAAACTTCATTTAACTCATGTGACTTGCAAAACATTTACAAAGAACTCAATCAACATTTAATCGACATATAATCGCTGCAAGTTCAATTCATTAATTTTCCAACCAATAGAAAAGTAATAAAAATGTGATTAAACCAATAGAAAAGAAATAAAAATGTAAATTGTCACTCAACAAGATAGTAGGTTGAGAAGTCCTAAATTTTTTGATAGATTCTACCTATATTTTTTAAAGACAAAATAAGTGTTTTTTTGGTTTTAGAAAGAATAGAAACGTCTCGAATTTTCAACTTATTTACACGCTTGAACCCTAAAAATCTATCTACAATACACGTTCATTAAAATAATTGCACTTTTATTTATGTAGCTTTCATTAAAATTACACGGAATTTAAAATATCTTGACAGATTATAGGCTCGTAGCTTGTTCTTGCTTCAATTTAAATGGTAAGTCATGGGTATTCTTCATATTGCTTCGAATTACATGGAATTTAAAATATCTTGACAAATTAGGCTCGTAGCTTGTTCTTGCTCCAATTTAAATGGTAAGTCATGGGTATTCTTCATATTGCTCCAAATTAGACGGAATTTAAAAATATCTTGACGACATTATAGAGCTCGTAGCTTGTTCTTGCTCTAATTTAAATGGTAAGAGAATGAGGACACTTGTTTTCATAAATGTCAGTTTTTTTAGAATCGTAGTTAGTGATCATAGAATCGTAGTTAGTGATCAACACAACATTTTTTTTTCCTCGTGATTTTTATTTTGAAGGCTCTTTTTTGGTAATGGATATCAATTGGATCTTTTTCTTAACTGGATTTGGAGATCCACTCAAAGAGATTAGAGATTATTTCTTTTTTCTTGGAAGCTAAACCACCGAGTTTGATTCTAATGGTGGCTAAATTACGGAGCCCTGATTTTGAAGATATTTATAGAATTGAACCGATTACTTCTTAATAAAATATGTGTTTTTTAACTATATGTCAAAGCATTATTATTTTAAAAACCTTTTTTGGTAATGGATATTAATTGGATTGTAACACCGTTGGCATTCACAATTTTTACGGAGCTATTTTAATTATCATAATGTTACCATGAATTATGAATCGATTGGTTTAATTCATAAGTTTGTTAGGGTTATCATTTAGTTAGAAACTAACCCTAAGATCTCTTTAAAGAAAATGGTAACACGTATTCCATTACAAAATATATACTATTATATTCTCGCATTCACTAGGATTGAGGGGAGTGTGAAAATGGAAGGGAGACCAACTGGGTTTAAAAGAAAAAAAGTATGAGCATTTGCATTCCAAGAAAATAATGTGCATTGATGAAAAGAGTAAAGAGTGTGCGTTGATTCTTTGGAGGCATCGATCCCACATCTTGGCCACCTTTGTTGATACAAACTATGACAGTCGTGGGAGTTGCTATGCAATATTGTGACATAATATAAGTTCTTATTAAGAGTGTTCTTCAGTGGTGAGCATGTCCATTACATTTTATCTGGAGAAAAAATTTATGGATTTGCATGGTTATTAATGAATCCATTTTCTTGGAAAGAAGTGCATATATATATATATATAAATATATCATATTTATTTTCCTTGGTTTATGAGAAAATATTAAAGAATAATAATTATTTTGCTCAATTTTTTGGGATGAATTATATATATGAAAGAAAAAGGTATTTCATTAGTTTATTGGGATGTCACTGAAACAAATTCACCATTGATTATTTACTTTACTTATTTTCCAATTTATTCTCATATTAAGATGAAATAAATGTATGAGAAGATATTTTCATGGGAAGATATAAGAAGTGGGATTTCCCTTTTTATGGTGAAATGTGTAATTGTGGTTAAAGATAATACCTTATGGAATTAATTTCTAAAAATTATACACAGAGATAACATAAGTAACATGATCTTCTTTGGAAAGAATGTCTTTATATTGTGCGTGAAAGATAAGTCCATTGTGGTAATTCAGCTTGCAAGAGTTTGCAAGTGCTTATGCAAAAAAATAAGGGTTAATTATGGTACTTTTTTTGAAAAGGGTAACCTCTTGAAAATATTGCATGGATATTTCTTGACTTAGGTGTATTAAAGGTTAAGTTAACCTTCTTATGGTTTCCTAGTTTTGTGCATAAAATAAGGTTATCTAAGATAATTTCTTAAAAAGGAAGCATGAAGAACTACGTGTAGAAAGACAAAGAAACTAGGTTATATTTTTTTTCACTTATGAAGAAGAAGTAAGTATTTTATTACATGAAAATAATAAGTAAATGATGGTGGAACTCTAAAGAAGGTGATGGACACGTCAGCCCACACCCAAGTCTATGCTACAACAAACAATAATGCAAATGCGCAAATGTCAATTTTTCGTTTTATGTGGCTTTTCAATTGAATGCAGTAATGTTTACACATCGGATTGTATTTATGGTTCACAACAGAGGATCTCGGGTTTCACATCCTCCGTAGGATCTGATACGTTGTTTTTCAGTCGATTCTCAATTAATCACCAAGTGATTGTCTCGGTCCATTCAATCGGTCCTTTTGCCATCCCGTCAAGCATCACTAGGTTTTCACACACATCTGTTCTGTGCTCGGTTTCACTTTGGCGCGTCAGCTGCTTTCTCGCTCGATGGGATGTAATGCGAGGGTTTCACTTCGATGACCTTCCCGAGGGTTTTTCTATGGGTTCACGTTTCCGGGTATGTCCGGCTTCACCGTAAAACGATGTTTGTGGTGACGATGCTAAGTTGCTCGGCCTCCTCGACTGGCCTGTCTCCCTTCACCGTAATTTGTTTGTCTTTCCGGATATTCTATTGCGTTCTGTAAGTTTTAAAACACTAATTCCACCGTTATTTTCTTGTAGGTTTTATTTGACACCGCAACTCATTGTCAATCAGGAACAAAGTTGATTTGGCCGAGGTTCTTTCCCAATTGGTTCAATTCTCGTTCGACATTGGAAACGAAAGAGCCATCACTCCATGATTTAGTCTCCCGCTTTTCCTTTTCTCACTCTAACTCTTGGGCTCCTCGTGATCAAGCTTGGGGGGTTTTCTTTTATCGGCTATCGGCTCAACAAAATTTCGGCATACTCCCTCCTCTCGCCAGTAACAATTGAAATCTCTTCCTCATTCGCTAAACATTGTTAATATGTCATATAAGCTTCACGCCGACCTAATTTTTTCTTGGTCGTGCATGTCATTAGGAACTTTCCGGGCTTTCCAAAGACTTTCGTCGTGGATCCGCTTTTCAACCTTCAACTACCAAAGGTAGGGTCGCTTCCACGTTTGACTTCCTCCCTTATGCTAATTTTGTCATAGGTGGCATAGGCGAATTCGTCTCGCCTATCTCCGTTTTTGTTTGTAGTAGACCGGGGGCTGTTATGTATCATTTAGCAATGCTTTCTCTTCGTTCTAAAACCGTCGCTCTAAATGAGGTTAACTCGCGAGATTTTCGTGGTTTTTTGAAAACCCGCTCGTAGCTTCGGCTTGTTCGTAACTCGGCTTTCATAGCCGTATGGTTCTTTTTGTTTGAAACCCCAACCCTGTGAAACTTGGTTTCGAATATATTATGTGACTTAACCGTTTACATGAACTGAACTTTTTATTCAACCGGTTATTTAATATGGAAAAAAGACTTCAATTATTATTCCTCGCTTGCTCAGAAAATAAACACAATTTTATGATTTGTACCTATGACTTAACATCGTTCCACGTTTTTCGAATTCTTGTTTGTCTTTCGCCAATTATAATGTCTATTCGTGATGCTTCTCCCAGCTTCTCGTCAACTCTGTAAAATTCTCGTGCTTTGGTAAAAAAACAACTTCGTAGTTTTCGCTTTCCCTCGCACTATCTTAACAGTTCTTTTTTTGTGTGAGAAAAAAAAACAATTGTTTGTACTCGTAATATGTATCAGCAATTCGACAGGAAATTTATATTATTCTAAGAGCGAATTTCAATGCTAATGGGACACGGATGGTTTGCGAAGCAAAAAATATTCGTGTAGTGTTATTCATCCCCTTTCTTGGTAATTTTCGTAACCTCTCCAAAATACAACCTTTTCCTTTTTGTATCTCAGTAGGAGACAAGTTAGTTTCCCGGTTGGAAACCGTCTTGCTACTGAGTTACATTTATTTATTGCTTTTTTTCATTTCTTCAAATTAACGAAAGTAAAACAACCAACTAACCCTCCTACAAATTCTTGATAAGAATAAAATAAAAACAAGTCGAGCTATACTACTTAATTAAAAAAACTCCCTAATTGTAACCATTGTCTAAAACAAATTAAATATTTACACGTTCAAAGACCCCGTCAAAATGTTACACATCACCAAAAGACAAAAAACCCTACTACTGTTTGTCTACTGTGAGTCGGATGCTCCCCGCATCGAAGGCAATATGTTGTGCAAAGTTATAATGTTCCTTAGGAATAATTATATGTGAGTACTTTATGCTATCATAACCATTATGTTAGATGTATTTTGGAATAAGATCATGTATAGGCATGTAAGATTTGTATTATTTTTCATTGGAAAGAATATACGATTGTATGTGGGAAAAGATAGCATGTTTAGTTAGCTTACATTGGGAAATATTCTTTGGAAAAGAAGATGGATTGCATGCATAAAACCCATATTAATGTGTTGGTTTCCTTGGAATATATATGTGGGTAATGTTTGTATAATATTTGGAAAAAGAATACATGTATTTGTATGTTTCATTACCTAAGTTTTATGAAAAAAAAGAAACATGTTTTGCATGCCTTATTATGCTAAAATTCCCTCTAAAAGGGTAAGTGTGTTTGAACGCTTGATTATGTTAAGAATTCCTTTGGGAAGACTCTTTTGAAATCTATGTGCTTCGTTGTTTTAAGAATTCCTTTGGAAATAATATTTTGGAATCTATATGCATTTGCATGCATGGGAGAAACATTTGTTATGTAAACTTTCTTTCCATGCACTAAAAGTAATAGCTTAAGAGTTAGTTATTTTGATCAAAATTATGTAAATCGCATTAAGAATTCCTTTGGGAAGACACTTTTGGAATGTGCGCTTTTGGAATATATGTGTCCGTTGTGTTAAGAATTCCTTTGGGAAGACTCTTTTGGAATCTATATGCATTTGCATGCATGGGAGCAACATTTGTTATGTTAACTTTCTTTCCATGCACCAAAAGTAATAGCTTAAGGGTTAGTTATTTTGATTAAAATTATATAAATTGCATGCATGAATATCATAACTAATGTATCGGTTTCTTTTAAATAAAATCTTGGGAGATGTAGCTATTGTCTTGTAGGGAATGTGTGCCTATGCGAGAGAAACATTAGTTAATGTGATGACTTATAACTAGCACATATGTAATATGTGCTATTAAAGGAAGCATGTAAAGGTATTTTACTTTCATGTCATGAATATACATGAGTAGATGGAGAAACTTCTCTAGCATATATTTATGAAATGGTTGATTAATATTTTATGAATCTTGACATCAATGTATGTTGAAGGCAACATTAGCGGTGGGAATGAAGGTGACTTGTATGAAGGGAAATATTAAGCTAACATGGTGGCAGGGTAAATGATTATGGTTCATGCGGATGCATGTGAGTTGTAGGATGATCCAATGTACGATGGTCCATTGTAGGGAAATGACTATGGTTCATGTAGATGAATGTGAGCTGCGAGATGATCCAATGTACGATGGTCCATTGAATATAAATGATTATATGAATGTGAACTACAAGATGATCCAATGTACGATGGACATTGCAGGTACATCCATGCCACCAAGCTATGAAGATATGAAGATTATTCCATAAAATGCTATCTTATTTATTGTAATGGCTTTAAGCTAGATATATGTATATTTCTTTATAAGATTTATAACGATGGTTAAGGGATGGTCTCCCTTATAAGCCATTGAGTGAGGGCTAAACACCCTCACGAGCGTTTAATAATAAAATTAAACATTTTTTTGGTTTTCACCCTACGTGGTTTCGAGGGTATATTGGTGTTCAATGATGTGATTGATTATTGTGTCAAGATGATGATGTTGATTCCTTTTTTGTTGCGATGTTCATAATGGCAAGTATGTGATGACTACATGAATAATGAAATGAATGCAAGGTTACATCATACAGCTTTATGTTAATGTACTACAATAAAGGTTGTTAATGGTTAACCAACTCACTATTTTTTATTCTAAAGTTACACTATGAACTGGTGAACATTCTATCTAATTATGAGTAAGGAATATTTAATAGTGATTGGATAGTTACCCATGAGTAACTTGTATAAAAAAAATTTAACTCGTTACAATCCCATGTGAAATTATTGGTGTATGTTACATGGATCTTCGTATTCACTCAAAAAGATTATTTATTGTCGGCTAAATTATGGAGTCTGGATATCCATAGAATTGAATCCGTTACAATTACAATTATATGGTCTCTCATAAATTAGAAAAAGCTTAATAAATTGTATTAATTTATTATTATTTTATATTTTTTTTAATTAAAAAATAATTTAAAAAATTATATATATATATTTAGAATACCAAGCGTCAATACTATTACTTAGC
This sequence comes from Pinus albicaulis, assembly GCA_034641835.2. Taxonomy (NCBI): domain Eukaryota; kingdom Viridiplantae; phylum Streptophyta; class Pinopsida; order Pinales; family Pinaceae; genus Pinus; species Pinus albicaulis. The sequence goes on from CM076579.1 coordinate 1,243,512,246, forward strand.
AATACCACAGGGTTCAAAAAAATCATAACTTAGTTTAAATGATACTTGTTAATATGACATTTTTTTTAATTAATTGAGTTAAATAAAAAAGTCGAAAATGATATAACTACTTTGGAGATATAAGCATAATTGAGTTCAAATGATACTTGCTCATATGACATTTTTTTTAATTAATTAACTTAAATAAAAGGCCAAAAAATGATATAATTGCTTTGGAGATATATCTCAATGTGTATACTACTATGAATATTCTAAAATATTTAGTGGAAGTTAAATCCATACCATCCACTTGTAGTTTAGTATGGAAAATATATTATAATGCCCCCAGTCATATCATGTGAACTTTTCAATTTTTTTCAATTACATAAAAATAAAATAAAAAATAAAAATTATTTAAACTAAATTGAAATAAAATAATCAATTTATCGATCTGGTTTTTTTATGACAAGGTTTTGACAACTCATTGTTTTGCCAATAACATATATATACACACCAAGACTTTACAAAAAAAATAAATCAAATAACTATATATATGAAAAAAAACATTAATATTACTTTATCAAATATTTAAAAAAAATAATTTCACATTAAAAATAGATTAAAATATATTAAAAACATAAAATAATATATAATATATATATAAATAGTCGGTGGATATCAAATACCGGTTGGAAAAGATCTTTACTTGAGTCGAAAAACTGTGTGTTTTCTTTTATCGACAAAAATGTGTTGAAAAAGCCCCCAACGGAATTATAAAACAAAAACGAGATGGGTACATAAAGCAATGCATCAATTAAGGATTTCAATTTGAACTATCGAAATCAACTAACATGATTTAACATGCGAGATGGAGACTCTATTTGTAGTTGAACTTGTGGAAGGCGATGAGTAGCTTAGCTTCCTTCTTTTTTATTTTTTAAAAGTCATGTCGGATGTCATAGCTCGTGTTTACCAATTAAGTGAAGTTTGAACATAAGAAGCTTTGCTATAAAAACCCTTTCTCAACCGATTAGGTTCTGTCGAAGAATCTTTATATAAAATATAAAATTAAAGGTTTTGGTATTGTCCGAAGAATCTTTATATAAAATATAAAATTATTATTATTTAAGATTCTTTATAAACTCATTTTAAGATTTTTTTATATAAAATATAATAATAATTATTATTATTAACTCGTTAAATATAATTATATTTATATTTTTAAATATAAAATAGATTCCAAATTAATATGGTCAAAATAAATTTAAAATACTTAATTTAAATCTATTTAAAACAAAAAAAATATTTTGTAATTATAATTTTATAATTTACTTTTGTGACATTAAACTAATTTAAATAATATTACAAATCTCATTATCATTATTTTTTATTAATTATTTATAAATATTATAAAATTACTAATTTAAATGAATAAAAGTTTAAATCAAGTAATTATCATCATCTGAAATTTAAAAACATTAAGAGAGTCGTTTCCCTAAATTAATATGGAAAAAAATCTAATTATTTAGTAATATTTTTTTAATTTAATTAACCATTATGAAAACTAAATAAAAAAATTTAAATGAAAAAATTGAATGAATTGTAGGTCAATTGATCAATTGATTTATGGAGTATTTTTTATTTTTTATTTTATTTTATTTATTTATTTATTTTTATAGATTTAGTCTTTCAATAGGTTAAAAAAATTTAGGAAAGTGGTTTGAATGTGGACAAAAAAAATAAGAAATCCAAGTGTTTGAATCATATTTTTGATGGTGGAAATAGATTCAACACCATCAAAAACGCCTTTAGGCACTCAAAATATTGAATTTTGATAACTATATCCCTGGATTTACAAATATCTCTCGCTAAAATTTCTTGAAATCTTACAGGGGAATTTCCATAATTTTCGGGGCAAAAAACAGTCTAATTACACTACGGCAAAAATTTATAGCAAAATCTTGATTTATCGCTAAATTTTGATTTATTTTGTTTAAAATAGATTTTTTTTAACTATATGCCTAATAAATTTAATACTCTCAAAAACCTTTATTGAGAAGAGTTGATCTATCAAACTTGTAATTTTAATAAATCTCTAAAATAAATTAAATAAAAAAAATAAACCCAAAAAACTTTCAAAAAAAATCACACTTAAAAAACTACTAAATTATTTACTCCCCTATTTTTTAAAAATCTAAGATATCCTCTAAATTTATAATCAAGATTCTTTCTCGTCAACTCGCCAAGAAATTAATTTCACCGGGCCGGGTGAGAGTGAGAGACCACGCGACGCAACGTCTTCATCTGCTTGGGAACATGACCACGTAAGCGAAATGGGTACCACATTGTTAAAAAAAATCATTTCCGTCATGAAGATAGAACAGTCACTTCAAAGTATTTTAGTAATATGTGACTTTGTGCAAAATCAACAATAGTAGCAAGGTCAAATATTTAACATTGTTGTTGTTCATATTTGATCCGAGGCTTTATAGGATTGATTTTTTTTATTTTTTTTAAAATTTAGGTTGGACTATTGGATGGTTATTATATGTTATTGGTTGGAAATTTCAATAATCATTGAATATTGGTTGAAAACTAGAGATATAGTGTAAATTCATGGTTTTATGGTTATTGTTCATAGTTTTATGATTATTGAGTTTTAGTGTAAGTTTAAAGTTTTATGATTATTGATGCTATTTGATAGATAATAAAAAGGAATATAAGAGAAATTAAATTCAAAATTAATAATTATTTTAATAATCTTGTGATAATAATTTTTTTTCTTAAAGTGATTGGCTTGTTTAAACTTTATTAGAATCCACTTAAACTAGTTGTTGTGGCTTACTTGTATAAGGAGGAAATGTCAAGGTTCATTAAGTTATTGGCCGGAGTTATGACCTTCCCTATTGAGCTTGTCAACTATGTCCATCAATGTTGCCACATAGATAACCAATTTACTCGTTGTGAAATATAATGATGTTTTTCATATAGGAGGAGGTTCTAGCTCTGGTGGAGTTCTCCACATCTAGTATCTACTCCATAGTTTCCCAATCAACTTGTCTATCCTAAACATAACATCCAAATTCTATAGCTTTCTCTTCTACATCTGAAATACTCCTTTAGAGCATTATAGGGATGATATTCTCGTAATGCTCCATTGTTGTTTGAGCTACTTCTTGGGCTCGTGTTTGATGGGAAGAAGGAAATACGATCAAAGGAAGGGGACTCGACCCAAGCATCCTCTCCTTCCCTTTTGCAAATGAGCAAAGATTCGATGCACGGCAATAGAGTCGGACGCTAAGTAAGGAGGGTGACGAGGAATAAAAAATATCAAGAAATAGTGAGGGGGGGAAAGGAGTATGCAAGTGCCAATAAGGGAAAGCTGAGGGTGAAATAGGAAATAAATAAAAGAGATTAGATATAGCTATTTCAAGATAAAACAGGGGGAGATAGGGTAGAAAGGGAATCGAGATGGGAAAGAGAGAAAGGTAGAGAGGTCTCTAGAGAAAAAATGAACAGTTACCCTCCCCCATCCAATATTAACAACCATTGATAAGGGAAATTTAATTAGAAAGAGAGTATGCGCAATTTTTTGAATTAAAAAAATGTGATTAGGAAATTTGAAATTAAGCAACCCCAAATTGAAATGATTAAATGACCAAACTAGAGATTCTAGAGTCTGCATGCGTATTGTGTTGGAGGTCACATTTCCCCTACGGATGAGTTTATAACTGATAATCACTCCGATCAGCACATGCATCAATGCATCCATGGGCCTTCGGATCTTGATTTTGTTGTCTACGTTCGAAGAAAAGAAACTTTGGAAAATTTCTTGACAACCCATAGATAGCATGCTCTTGGAGCATGTTTAAGCATGTAAATAACCTTTTCAAATTTGTAGATTTCATGTTTATTTATTACAATTCCATATCCTCGAGGATGTTGAATATATACATCTTGATTTAATACACCATTAAAAAAGGTTGATTTCCTATCAAATGGATACCACAACTAATGATATTGTATGCTAAAAAAATTTGTATTATATCCCATCTTGTAACAACAACATATGTTTCATTGTATTCTATACCTTGTTACTAAGTGAATCCCTTAGAAAATAACATTTCTTTGGGATTTTATATGGATCCATCAACTACATACTTTGCTTTGTACTCCCCACCTTTTGTACCCAATGACTTCTTTTTCAATAGGAGGATTCAAAAGCTTCCATGTTTCATTATTTTTAATTGATGCAATCTCTTCATCTATTGCTTTCTAGCATGCTTCCTCTTTTATACATCTTCAAACTATCTTTTCTCTACTTCAATTTACGATATTAAAGAAAAACTAGTATACCCATAAATTTCATTTAAGGATTGGATCTTTCTAAGAGGAGTTGGACTTGAAACAAGTCTTGAAGTTGAAGACAACATAGTGGATATAGTTTGGGATATTATTGGCTAGATTTATAGAAATAGAAGATTCGTATTATTGTACACTAATTCTTTGATTTTCTTGTTGCATATGTTGATTTCACTACCATTATTTTTTTCATTAAAAAAACACATCACAACTAACCAATAATTTTTTATTTTGTAGATTATATAGTCTATAAGAATTTTTCTCCCTACAATGACTAATAAAAATTTGTTTCACACCTTTATTATCTACTTTATTTATCTTTTCAGTAGGAAAATGAACATAAATAATACGACCAAAGAGTATAAAATAAGAAACACCAAGTTCCTTTTACTCCATGCCTGGTATGTATTTTTTTGTTTTTTTGCATGCTTCATGTTGGACATGTATTAATCAAATAAACAAATGCAACAATGTGTTAGGAAAAATATCGAGTGGGGGGGGTGAATCAATATTTTACACACTTCAATTTTGATTTATTATTCTGATTTATGTACATTGTTGTCATTAAAGAAACAAGTGTATGTACACAAGCTGTGATCAATGCAACTCACGTACATCTAGATAACTAGTATATCAATTTCATTAACTATACATCTTTTGGCAAAGAATCATTGCTTCATTATTAAATCACTAAGCAACATGAAAGAGCGAGATAGATCATTAACACACAAGGAACATATCAACACACATAAACACTCGGGATTTTAGGTGGAAACTCAATGTGGGAGAAAACCACCGCTACCATCATCTCTGTCTCTTCTTTTATTATAAGGAAAAAATTCTTACAATATTGTATTGGCACATACTCTAACCCAGTATATAGGAACCCACCTACATAAGTCTACAACCTTTTTCTCATTTTCCAATACCTGCTGGAAGGGAGATACAACCCGCATGAACTTGTTTACCGAATCCTACAGGGAAGGGATATCCTACCCTCTTTCCGAAGGTTGCTACCCTAAACTCCTTGTAAACCTATTTTTTAGAATATTTAAAATTGGATCAATATGTAAAACAATATTCGGACTAACATCGTAGGCCACATTTCATCAAAATTTTCAAACTAGAGCCATAGCAACCCTTAAGCCAAACAAACTAAAGCACTCGAATTTGAGACACTATCACACTATCAATCAACTTAAATTATGAATTATCGGTCACTAAATGCAGAACCCAACCAAAAAAAATAAATATCAAATTATGTATGCGACTATACTAAATAAGACTTGTATGTACACGCTTTCTCTCGTATAACACACACGTACAGTTCTCATTATATCGAATACTTAAATTAGTAGTCATTAAACCATTCATATACCATTTCATAATATAAAAATCATAAAATCAATCATAGATCTATGAACCAATTAAATATGATATACTCAGTCATACTTATGCCCCATTAAATTTCACTAATTCACATCAATCATGTTAAATAAATCATCGACAAACAAAAACAAGCAACTAGATACAAGCAATCGTTAACATCAATATTTATATCTATAACCATCAATCAACGAGATCAAACCCTTGTACACACTTCCATAAGGAATATCAACATATGCACACACTTTCCATGCAAAACACTCATCTACGAGATCTTTACAAATTGAAAATTATTTCGTAGAAAATATACATGACCCTTCCGAGGTGAATCCACATATGTAAATGATTATGCCCAAACATACCTGCGTATAGATCTGAAAATTTTCACTACAAGCACAATTTCATTTTTTGCAACCTTGATCATCAATAATACTGAGACTTCGAATAAATTGTTTAGATCATAGCATCACAATTTTATAAATATTAGAGATTTACAACAATTAAATCAATTAAGCATACATGTCCACGTATTTCAAATATGATTCTTCTTCTTCCTCCCCTGGTTCACACTCGTTTCAGATCAAATCATTCATATAAAACATAATACTTGCACACCTTAACAATTTCATCTCCATATTCTTATGTAACTTTAGATTTAGCCAATAGCTTATGCCAATCCCTTAGTAATGTCATGGGTATTCTTTGATGAGATCAACCAACTATTGTCGCACTCATGAATATGGGCCAATACCATGGTTAGTAGCCCTATTATTCATGTTACCATGGCACAATTTCTGTACGTGACTTTTCTTCACAATACCCGCATATGTATGCAACCCTTCTACATAGGATCCATGTATACTTTCCCAAAATTCATATTCAAATTCATCTATCTATGAATTGTCATGTCTCTATTCATCACTTCGTAGCATCTATTCCAGATCGCATAATCATCTTTGTTATTGTAATGTTGACATATTTATCAAGGAGGTTGCCATCAAGGATTGCACATTAGCCATAATTCCAACACGATTGAATCAACCCAAAAGGTGTTTGGGAAACACTTAGTTTTTTAACATGCTCTTAGTTATCTCAATAATTGTAGTATTCTTGCATTCTATTGAACCATTCTATTGGGGAGTAATACTGTATGTCAATTTCCTCCGAATATCATTCTTTTTTGCAATAATAATCTAGAAGTAAATTCTCCCCTATATTTGTTTAAAATGTGTTTAAGACATAACCACTTTGCTTCTCAACATATTTAAATTGTTGAATGATAAAAATGGAATCATTTTTTTCCTTAATGATATACGACTATATTATTATACTAAAATCATCCACAATAATAATAAAATATTATTTTTTTTAACTAAAAAAAATTTTGTATATGACCACGTATATCTATAAGTACTAGCTCGTAATGGTTTATATGTTTCCTTTCCAAAAAAAAGTCTACTAGAAAGGATTCTTTATGTTGCTTACCAAGAATACATCCTTCACAAACATGATAAATAAAATCAATAAGAGGGAATACTTTAACCATTTGTTTATTATGTAGTGACTTTAAACATATTTATGGTGTGAGGGGTCCCCTTTGAGAATAACTTCCCTCTTGCCCACTTGTCATCACTCTGCTTTGTTGGATTGGAGGATGTTCAACCATTCTATCATCGAGGCCAAGGTAGTTGGAAGGAACGGTCTCGAGATATTGATGAAGGTATCCCTCGACTTATTAAGCAACCCTTCGTCTGTCCCACATCCGCACCAACATCTCCACAACAATTTCTTTATCTTCCAAAAATGTTGGGACGAAAGAATCTCTCCTTCTCATCGAATTTAAAGCTAGGCATCACTCATCTTCGATATTTTTTGAAACTCATGGCTCCAAAAAGCGCATTTAAGGCCAATGGAAAGCCTCTATAATCTAAGGAAATTTCTTTGGCTCTATCCTTTTTAATAGCTTTCTCGGGTAAAATTTTATTTTTCATTTTTTTTCTAAATAACTCCCAACCTTCATCTTAGGACAAGGGTTTTTTTCTCCATTGGAAATCCTTTGCTCCCATATTTTTTGATCACTTACGTGCTACGACAAGGCTACATCTATACCTATAGGCTCGTTATTTAAAAAAGACTGGGCTATAAAAATGATTTACAACTTTACACATATATCCGTGTGATAATAGGATACTTCCTTTATTACTTTGAAGGTTTTCATAAGAAAATCAAAATTCCATATCTGTTGTTACAAAATTTTAGGGTCCTCATCCATACATATTCTTTATCCCTTTATTGATTCATCCATGCAAGAAAAGGAATCTAAGTATCATTTCCATCTTAAAGCAAAAAAATGTTTAGATCTTGTCTTGGCTAGTCCGGTAACCAAGTTTTGTTTGTCATGTTCCAAAGTGGTCAAGTCACATAATACTAACTGCCATGGTCATCACCACTAGCCTCATCGAAGAAGCTTCCATTGCAACCTTTAGAGTGTTTGTTTAACCCTTGAAAGCCCTATATGGGGAAAAAGTCTTCCTCGTCCAACAAAAGCAAGAGGTCCAACAATTATGTTAAATCTACCTAGAACCATTGTCATTTTTACATTGATGTTCTTATTTTTTTAAGAAGTCTTTTTTTGGGTTCTCAATGGATGCATATCATGAATGGGCTATCAAATGTACTCCTTTTTGCTTATGGGTTTTTGTGGCCATTGTTTCTTACATTTTGTCACAATGATGTTTTGCGGCTGACAACTTGGGGAGAATGAGAAGTTCCATGAAGTTGTTTGATAGAATGAAATAAGAAGTTATTATGGCTTTGCGTTGCACTTAGACCCATATTCTTGGTAAAATCTTTCAAATCAAAGTGTTTGAAATTGGATTTTAGTAATTATAGATGTTTGATTAGGGTTTGTTGCAAATCATGCCAAGAGCAAAGAGTAGGAAATCTCAATGAATAAATTGAAATCGATTTTTAAGAGTCAATAATGAGTGATTAGCTTAATACAAGATTTTTGAAGTTGGTATTTTTTTTTGTGCATGATCTTCTAACCAAGTATTTTGTTGTCTTTTAATTTAAGTAATTCTGTGTATGGTCTTGTAATTTGCAGATAGTTTGGTTTGGGAAATGGGGATAGTTCCTATGGAGATTGTTAATTTGTAAAAAGGTCTTGTTGGAATACCATGTGACAATACTATTACTTAGCAATAACATACATGGTCTTGTAATTTGTAATAGTTTGGTTTGGGAAATGGGGATAGTTCCTATGGAGATTGTTAATTTGTAAAAAAGTCTTGTTAGAATACCATGTGCCAATACTATTACTTAGCAATAACATACTCCCAAAAAAATCATAACTCAATTCAAATGATACTTGTTCATATGACATTTTTTTTAATTAATTAACTTGAATAAAAGGTCAAAAATGATATAACTACTTTGGAGATATAAGCATAATTGAGTTCAAATGATACTTGTTCATATGACATTTTTTTTAATTAATTAACTTAAATAAAAGGTCAAAATGATATAACTACTTTGAAGATATATCTCAATGTGTATACTACTATGAATATTCTAAAATATTTTGCTAAGGTTAAATTCATACCATCCACCTGTAGCCTAGTATGGAAGATAGATTATAATGCCTTGTCATATCATGTAAAATTTTCAATTCTTTTAATTACATAAAATTAAAAAATAAAAAATAAAATGATTAAAATGAAATTGAAGTAAAATAATAAATTTATCATCGTAGTTTTTTAACACAAAGTTTTGACAACCCATTATTTTGCCAATAATATATATATACACACCAAGACTTAAAAATATAAATAAATCAAATAACTATATATGAAGAAAAAAAACATTAATATTAATTTATAAAATATTTAAAAAAATAATTTCATATTAAAAATAGATTAAAATATTGAAACAACATAAAATAGGCTGGCGGATATGAAACAGCAGTTGCAAAAGATCTTTACTTGAGTCGAAAAAACTGTGTTTTTTCTTTAGTGACAAAAAATGAGTTGAAAAGCCCCCCCCACAGAATTATAAAACAAAAAACAGATGCGTACATAAAGCAATGCATCAATTAGAGATTTCAATTTGAACTATCGAAATCGACTAACATGATTTAACATGCTGAAGGCCTCCAATTCAGATGCAGATACAGACGCTATTTGGAGTTGAACTTGTGGAAGGCGATGAGTAGCTTAGCTTCCTTCTTTTTTTATTTTTTTAAAGTCAAGTAAGATGTCATAGTTCGTGTTTAGCAATTAGGTCAAGCTTGAACATAAGAAGCTTTGCTACAAAAACCCTTTATCAACCAATTAGGCTGTCGAACCGTAGCTTCTTTTCTTTTTTTCAGAAGAAAACCGTAGCTTCCTTTCATCAGAGAGCGCCTTGGAAAATCTGCAAAATCATCTCAATTATATCAACATCGCAACCAATGTTAAATCATCTCAATTATATCAATATATATGATTACTGCTATAAATCTTTCAAATTCTATTCATTGTTCTCAATGTTGTTTTTTTTGGCATTAAATGAAATCCGTGTGGTTACCTAGTCAATGCATCCCGGTTGGTGCCTTCGCCTGTCACTTGTTCAAACACACCCGTCTCTATATTCATTCTTGAAACAGGAGCGTCCAGAAGATTTTTCCCTATCTTCACCAGCTCTTCCAGATTCTTCTTAGTTGAGAGATCCGTCGAGCTTGTATCTCCTGACAATTCAACCTGATCCCAATCATACAATTTGTTAGAGCTTTCGAATATGGAGGTATGCTAATAGAAGTGAATTATATAAGGTTCCAATCTCTAAACCACCATACGACGAAATTATTTATACAGGGAAGAAGGAAAGGACCTGGATTCTTAAATAGTTCTTCTCGGAAGTAAAGGCTTGGAACACGACGGATGCGTAAACGTCCACCATATCTGCACTCGCTTGCTGAAACATGTCAGTTATCGGCACTCTACTCTCGTTGGATAACCAGTTACGTAGGCCCCATTTTGCAGCGTCAATGGCGTTGTAACTAGCTAAATTCTGTCCGGTTCCAAGAGAAAGCACCAGAAACTTGGTAGTATCCTGTTTAAAACAAATTTACTTATCACTCCAGTTACTAAATTCGGAGGTCAACTATAATGAATATTTCTGACTTATAAGAAAAATAGATTTATAACTCACGCGAGCTTGATACGTTGACACTAAGAAATCTGGACAGCGTTTGAGAGCTTTCTGAGTCACTTTGGTTTATTGCAAGTAACGTCTGTAACACATTTAATAAAACACCAAATCATTTAAAAAAAATCAAAATCTTGTTTCAAATCATAATTACATCATTCAGAGATGGAGATTCATATATATATATATATATATATATAGAGGATTGTTCACTGCAACTCCCCCATCTATGAGGTTAAAGCTTTTGGTATTGTCCGAAGAATCTTTATATAAAATATAAAATTATTATTATTATTTAAGATTCTTTATATAATCATTTTAAGATTCTTTATATAAAATATAATTATTATTATTATTATTAATTTTTAAACATAATTATATTTATATTTTTAAATATAAACTAGATTCCAAATTAATTTGGTCAAAATAAATTTAAAATACTTAATTTAAATCTATTTAAAACAAAAAAATATTTTATAATTATAATTTTATAATTTACTTTTGTGACATTAAACTAATTTAAATAATATTACAAATCTCACTATCATTATTTTTATTAATTATTCATAAATATTATAAAATTACTAATTTAAATGAATAAAAGTTTAAATCAGTAATTATCATCATCTGAAATTTAAAAACCTTAAGAGAGTCGTTTCCCTGAATTAATATGGAAAAATTCTAATTATTTAGTAATATTTTTTTAATTTAATTAACTATTATGAAAACTAAATAAAAAATTTTTAATGAAAAAATTGAATGAATTGTAGGTCAATTGATTTATGGAGTATTTTTATTTTTTTATTTTATTTAATTTATTTATTTATTTGTTTTTCTCTTTTATAGATTTAGTCTTTCAATAGGTCAAAAAAATTTAGGAAAGTGGTTTGAATGTGGACAAAAAATAAGAAATCCAAGAGTTTGAATCTATATTTTTGATGGTGGAAATAGATTCAACACCATCAAAAACGCCTTAGGCACTGCAAAATATTGAATTTTGATAACTATATCCGGATTTACAAAAATCTCTCGCTAAAATTTCTTGAAATCTTACAGAATTTCCATAATTTTTCGTGGCAAAAAAACAATCTCAATTACACTATGGCAAAATTTATAGCCAAATCTTGATTTATCCCTAAATTTTGATTTATTTTGTTTAAAACAGATTTTTTTAACTATTTGCCCCTATAAATTTAATACTCTCAAAAACCCTTTATTGAGAAGAGTTGATCTATCAAACTTGTAATTTCAATAAATCTCTAAAATAAATTAAATAAAAAAATAAACCTAAAAACTTAAAAAAAACCACACTTAAAAAACTACTAAATTATTTACCTCCCCCGTTTTTAAAATCTAAGATATCCTCTAAATTTATAATCAAGATTCTTTCTCGTCAACCCGCCAAAGGAAATTAATTTCACCCGGGCCGGGTGAGAGTGAGAGACCCGCACGCAACGTCTTCATCCCGCTGGGGAACATGACCACGTAAGCGAAATGGGTACCACATTGTTAAAAAAAATCATTTCCGTGATGAAGATAGAACAGTCACTTCAATGTATTTTAGTAACATGTGGCTTTGTGCAAAATCAACAATGGTACAAGGTCAAATATTTAACATTGTTGTTGTTCATATTTGATCTAATGTTTTATAGGATTGATTTTTTATTTTTTATTTTTTTTATTTTTTTATTTCTAATTTAGGTTGGACTATTGGATGGTTATTATATGTTATTGGTTGGAAATTAGAATAATCATTGAATATTGGTTGAAAAACTAGAGATATAGTGTAAATTCATAGTTTTATGGTTATTGTTCATAGTTTTATGATTATTGAGTTCTAGTTGTAAGTTTAAAGTTTTATGGTTACTGATTTTTATTTTTTTTAAGTTTGTAGTTTTATGGTTACTAATTAAAATTCAAAATTAATAATTATTTTAATAATCTTGTGATGATAAATTTTTTTTCTTAAAGTGATTTGCTTGTTTAAACTTTATTAGAATCTTGTGGCTTACTCGTCATTGTATAAGGAGGAAATGTCGAGGTTCATTAAGTTATTGGTCGAGTTATGACCATCCTATCGAGCTTGTCAACGTGTCAATCAATGTTGCCATACGTATAACCAATTCCCGTTGTGAAATATAATGATGTTTTTCATATAGGAGGACGTTCTAGCTCGGTGGAGTTCTCCACATCTAGTATCTACTCCATAGTTTCCTAGTCAACTTGTTTATCCGAAACCTAACATCCAAATTCTATAGCTTTCTTCTACATCTAAAATATCTCCTTTAGAGCATTATAGAGATGATATCCCCCTGTAATGCTCCATTGTTGTTTGAGCTACTTCTTGGGCCCGTGTTTGATGGGAAGAAGGAAATACGATCAAAGGAAGGGGATTGACTCCAAGCATCCTCTCCTTCCTTTTTGCAAATGAGCAAAGAGTCGATGCCCGGCAATAGAGTCGACTTTAAGTAAGGAGGGTGAAGAAGAATAAAAATATCAAGAAATAGTGAGGGGGAAAGGAGTATGCAAGTGCCAATAAGGGAAATTGAGGGTGAAATAGGAAATAAATAAAAGAGATTAGATATGGCTATTTCAAGATAAAATAGGGGAGATAGGGTAGAAAGGGAATCTAGATGGGAAAGAGAGAAAGGTAGAGAGGTCAATACTATTACTTAGCAATAACATACTCCCAAAAATATCATAACTCAATTCAAATGATACTTGTTCATATGACATTTTTTTAATTAATTAACTTGAATAAAAGGTCAAAAATGATATAACTACTTTGGAGATATAAGCATAATTGAGTTCAAATGATACTTGTTCATATGACATTTTTTTAATTAATTAACTTAAATAAAAGGTCAAAATGATATAACTACTTTGAAGATATATCTCAATGTGTATACTACTATGAATATTCTAAAATATTTTGCTAAGGTTAAATTCATACCATCCACCTGTAGCCTAGTATGGAAGATAGATTATAATGCCTTGTCATATCATGTAAAATTTTCAATTCTTTTTAATTACATAAAATTAAAAAATAAAAAATAAAATGATTAAAATGAAATTGAAGTAAAATAATAAATTTATCATCGTAGTTTTTTAACACAAAGTTTTGACAACCCATTATTTTGCCAATAATATATATATACACACCAAGACTTAAAAATATAAATAAATCAAATAACTATATATGAAGAAAAAAAACATTAATATTAATTTATAAAATATTTAAAAAAAATAATTTCATATTAAAAATAGATTAAAATATTGAAACAACATAAAAAAATAGGCTGGCAGATATGAAACAGCAGTTGCAAAAAGATCTTTACTTGAGTCGAAAAAAACTGTGTTTTTTCTTTAGTGACAAAAAATGAGTTGAAAAGCCCCCCCCACAGAATTATAAAACAAAAAACAGATGCGTACATAAAGCAATGCATCAATTAGAGATTTCAATTTGAACTATCGAAATCGACTAACATGATTTAACATGCTGAAGGCCTCCAATTCAGATGCAGATACAGACGCTATTTGGAGTTGAACTTGTGGAAGGCGATGAGTAGCTTAGCTTCCTTCTTTTTTATTTTTTTAAAGTCAAGTAAGATGTCATAGTTCGTGTTTAGCAATTAGGTCAAGCTTGAACATAAGAAGCTTTGCTACAAAAACCCTTTATCAACCAATTAGGCTGTCGAACCGTAGCTTCCTTTCTTTTTTTCAGAAGAAAACCGTAGCTTCCTTTCATCAGAGAGCGCCTTGGAAAATCTGCAAAATCATCTCAATTATATCAACATCGCAACCAATGTTAAATCATCTCAATTATATCAATATATATGATTACTGCTATAAATCTTTCAAATTCTATTCATTGTTCTCAATGTTGTTTTTTTTGGCATTAAATGAAATCCGTGTGGTTACCTAGTCAATGCATCCCGGTTGGTGCCTTCGCCTGTCACTTGTTCAAACACACCCGTCTCTATATTCATTCTTGAAACAGGAGCGTCCAGAAGATTTTTCCCCTATCTTCACCAGCTCTTCCAGATTCTTCTTAGTTGAGAGATCCGTCGAGCTTGTATCTCCTGACAATTCAACCTGATCCCAATCATACAATTTGTTAGAGCTTTCGAATATGGAGGTATGCTAATAGAAGTGAATTATATAAGGTTCCAATCTCTAAACCACCATACGACGAAATTATTTATACAGGGAAGAAGGAAAGGACCTGGATTCTTAAATAGTTCTTCTCGGAAGTAAAGGCTTGGAACACGACGGATGCGTAAACGTCCACCATATCTGCACTCGCTTGCTGAAACATGTCAGTTATCGGCACTCTACTCTCGTTGGATAACCAGTTACGTAGGCCCCATTTTGCAGCGTCAATGGCGTTGTAACTAGCTAAATTCTGTCCGGTTCCAAGAGAAAGCACCAGAAACTTGGTAGTATCCTGTTTAAAACAAATTTACTTATCACTCCAGTTACTAAATTCGGAGGTCAACTATAATGAATATTTCTGACTTATAAGAAAAATAGATTTATAACTCACGCGAGCTTGATACGTTGACACTAAGAAATCTGGACAGCGTTTGAGAGCTTTCTGAGTCACTTGGTTTATTGCAAGTAACGTCTGTAACACACATTTAATAAAACACCAAATCATTTAAAAAAAATCAAAATCTTATTTCAGATCATAATTACATCATTCAGAGATGGAGAAATATATATATACAGGATTGTTGACTGCAACTCCCCCATCTATGAGGTCAAAGCTTTTGGTATTGTCCATGGAATCTTTTGTTTGGAAGTAGTGTGCAGGAAGATATGTTGGAGCTGCTGAGGTTCCAATGCAGACATCGGCCAAAAAATGCATCTTCTAACTCGTCCTGTTTGGCCTGGATTCAAGGAAATTTACTAAATATCATTGTAACTTGCCGTACTCTTTAATTCAAACTTAGATTATTTGTATCACACATATCATAGAAACATATTACCTTAAAAGTGGTGAAAATTGCAGGCTGTTGTATTTTGATGTCGTATGCAGTAATCACGACGTTCGTTAGGGTTTGGTGTAATCGTGTATCCCCCCAAATAGCTTTTCATGATTTTGTGCAGGTAATCACCGGAATATTTGGGGCCACTTAGATACTTTATTGCGGATCGCACCAAACCTCTGTAAAAAAATCATTTTATATTGATTCACTATTGACTATGCTGCTGGTTAGAAAAAAACAAATATAAAGAATATAGGTTGATTTTTTTAACCAAACCAAAAAAAACTTTTACTAACGTTGTATGTGGAAAAAATAAGAGGACAATTATCCAAATAAAACTCGGTAATATCCTTTGCAGCAAACAATGGACGATTGTTGTCATTTGGGGGCGGCTAACATGGCAGTAACCAATCCTCCCGTGCTGGTTCCAGCAATTATGTCGAAATAATCAGCTATACTCACGCCTGGACCGTCCAATTCCTGTTACAGAACTTATAATTCAATTTAGCTGCAAGAAGGATGATATTTTTTAGAAAAAATGAGCTATGAAAGAGGTTAGATTGAAATTATTACCTGCAGCTTTTCCTCCAGGAATTTGAGGATAGCGGCAGGGATAATCCCACGAACCCCTCCTCCGTCAATACTGAGAATCGTAATCATTTTGCCATCGCATGGTGGCGGATTCCTGTAAGTAGTTGCCATGGTCTATTCTCAAATTAAGCCTTCAGCTCCAAATTAATTTTGACTCCTTAACTTAAGAGAACAATGGATATATCGATTGAATGAATGAATTGGAATGCTGCAGCTCGTTTATGCTATATTAATTGAGCGGAGAGGAATAGAATTAATAAATATAATTGTTGGGCCATTGTCTTTATCTTTTCCCGTCAATCCACGTTATCAATAACTATTTTTTTCAAGCAGAAAAAAACGACTGGTGTATATTCATGTACCAGTACAGTAACCGTTGTCAATAACTCGAACAACGTAAAAAAAAATTATAACCTTAATTTTTAGAGTTTAAATATAAACCTTACATTTTTCATGCTGAAAAAAAAGTAGATAGATTATGGAGCTTAACAGTAAAGGTGGGTTGAAATGTAATAAAAGTGTATATTTTGTTGATAGAATTATGGAGCTCAAGAGTGTAAGTAGGTGGAAATGTAATAAAAGTGTAAATTTTCTGGATAAAATTATGGAACTCAATGGTGTAAGTGAATTGAAAGGAAATAAAAGTGTAAATTTTGTCTATAAAATTATGGAACTCAATAGTCTAAGTAGGTTGAAAAGTCGGACCCTCTATCTATATTTTTGAAGACAAAATAAGTTTGTTTTGTTTTGTTTGAGAGAGAATAAACAAAGGGTCGGAAACGTCCGACTTTTCAACTTATTTACACGCTTCAACCCTAAAAATCTATTTAGAATACACGTTCATTAAAATAATTGCAGTTTGATTTGTGTATGCAGTCGTCTAGTGTACATTCATATGTGCAGACCGTATCAATTGACGAAGTTTAATGATTCTTTATAGTTGTTGAAAAAGAAACATAAATAATTTAAAAACAAGTCCATGACTCAGCTGTCTCGAGATACTTGTCGTCCTATGGTTGTTAATAAAATTTTATTTCAGTCATGGGTATTCTTCATCTGGCTCCAAATTACAGGGAATTTAAAATATCTTGACAGATTATCGGCTCATAGCTTGTTCTTGCTCCAATTTAAATGGTAAAAGGACGAGGACACTTGTTTTTATAAATGGTCAAAGTCTTACAATCGTAGTTAGTGATCAACACACCTCTTTTTGGGTAATGGATATAGATTCACTCAAAGAGATTATTTGGATTATTTCTTGGTGGCTCAATAATTATGGAGTCTGAACCTCCTTCAGTATCCATAGACATAGACATATAATTCAATCAGTGGCTTCTTAATAATAAATATGTTTTAAATATATAGATTCTTACTATTAAAATTTTTTTTATTTAAAAATCTAATTGTTTTTAATGTGCCTTTTTTTTAAGTTAGACCTAGAATTGAATTAGTGGCTTCCTAATAATAAACATGCTTTAAATATATAGATTCTTATTAACTAAACAAATTTTTTAAAGCTAATTATATTTATTTGTTATTATTTTAGATTTGTTTTTAATTAAAAAATAATTTAAAAAATTTAGTTGTTTTTAATGTGATTTTTTAAAAAGTTTTCTGATTTATTTTTTCTGATTTCATTTGTCTAAAATACTGTAGGAATTCATTGAAATCACAAGTTTGATGAGTAACGTTTGCACAATCTAACTTCCCTAGGAGTTTTTCAAGGTGCTAAATCCATAGATACAAAAAAAAACCAGGTTTAAATAACCCAAATCAAGATTTCACTCTCTAATTTTTTTCTCTAGATTCCGACCAGAAAATCCAAAAAAAACTCCAAAAAAAATCTTATTAAAACAACATCTTTAAATTATATATTATTTTAATAATTTAAAATTAAATATTAAAAAATAAAAAAATAAAAAATATTTAAATAAAAAATTAGTATATATTCAATTTTCAAACCTCATATATTATTTTGCCAAAAATAAAATGACAAACATAAACGATAAAAATAAAGTTATTTATTAAAAAAAATATCAAGTTTCATTTTAAGATTTTTTTATATAAAATATAATTAATTATATAAAACTATTAAATATTATTATATTTATATTTTTAAGTATAACTAATTGACCGGATCCCAAATTAAAATAGTCAAAATAAATTTAAAATATTTAATCTAAATCTATGTAAAATAAAAATACAAAAAATTATAATTATAATTGCGTAATTTACTTTTGTGTAGCATTAAATTAATTTATATAATATTATACATCACATTATCATTATTTTGATTAATTATAAATAAATATTAAGAATTATCTATGATTAAAAGTTAAAATCAATAATTATGATGAGGGAATTTAAAAAGCTTAAAAGAGTGGTTCAAAATAAAAATATTTCGTAATAATTTTTTAATTAATTATTATGAAAAGTACATAAAATTTGCAAATGAAAAAAATTGGATGAATTGTTCTTTGAAAAAAACACATTTTTATTTTTTGATGACAGATTTATAGTACGAAGGTCCATTGTGAATTTCACTGAGTGATTTTTTTGAGTTTTTGATAAATTTTTAGGAGAAAATGTTTATGATCAAATTTTGATTTTTTTAATTTAAATTATTTTTATTTTTATTATATATATAAATTCAATACCCTCAAAAACATTAAAACACTTCAATTATAAAAAAATTAATCTATGAAACTTAGAATTTTAATAAATCTCTACAACCAATTAGATTAGAAAAATCACACTTAAAATTTAACTTTGTTTCCCCTATGCTCTCTTTATGTTTCCAATATTTTCTAAATTTATAATCAAAATTCTTTACAGTAAACCTGCCAAGAAAATCAATTTCACCGCGGCCGGCTGAAAGTGAGAGACCCGCATGCAACGTCTCCATCCTGGGAACGTGGCCACGTAAGCCAAGTGGTTACCACATTGTTGAAAAAAAATGATTCCCGTCATGAAGATAGAAGAGTCGCTTTAAAGTATTTTAGTAATATGTGGCTTCGGGCAATATCAACGAATAGTAGCATGCAAGGACAAATATTTAACTTTGCTGTTGTCCATATTTGACTTCGCTGTGATAAGGACATTTTAAAATTTATAATTAAAATATTTTTGTGATTACAATTTTTTTTAATATTTCAAAATTAATTAAAATAAAGATGCTTATCAAAATCTGGAATAAATTATTTTGTCAATTACAGATTTCGGGATTATCTCCAAATCCGTAAAAATAAAATAAAAAATAAGGATAAGGATGTGCCCTGCCTTGGGAAGAAATTGCAGAAGGAAATTAGCTTTTATTAAGTGGACTGTATAGAAATTAAACGCTCAGATTAACCCTCACAATTTATTAATATGTTTTAATATTATTTTAAAGTAAACTTGTTATATTATATGTAACACGTCTCCCCTAACGTCTTATCACTTACCTAAAATGAATATAAAAAACTAATATGAGATCATTGTAAAATAAAAAAGCATATGGTAGCTGATGGTTATATAAGGCATACAACAACTATATATTATTTATATATGAAATTATTTAATGGAGAGAGGGAATCTAGTCGTATTGCAAGTTAATTTACATATGGTAATTAATTGGACTATACATTACATGTGTTGGTTTTGGCGGTGGTTTTCTAATTTCATTGCAAGTTAATTTACATATGGTAATTAATTGGACTATACAATACATGTGTTGGTTTTGGCGGTGGTTTTCTAATCTCATTCCAGTTTTGACTATTTCGCATTACATTTGGCATAAATGTTTACTACATTGGATTGATATCTGTTTGACCCAATTTAATGTACTTGGGGCGAGTAATGACATTAGATGTGTACCATGCAAACGCTTCTCTCTTGAATCGTCACTTGGATCCATCTACTCTCGAATGGCCACTTGGATCCATCTACATTGTCCAAGTATCCCGAGCTTGATCCAACAGTGAGAATGCCAAAGGTATTTCTGGTAACTACCGAGTTTCTCTCGCTCCGTTCCTGTTTTTGCATTTTGCAGTTGAAGGTTAATGTTTGGGGCTCTGCTCATTGTCTTTCCAGCCCTGGCGTTTTCATGACTTAACCGTGGCTCTTTGAAGGTGAGACTGTGATTATTCTATTGGAAATTACTCCCAACCACTGCCTTGAATAAACCGGCAACAACCATACTTGAGTTAAATTTTTTTGCAGGTGGCAGATGGAGTTTACAGAGAAGGACAAGCTCAAATCCACAAGCTTATTTACTTACGCAACCTCCATAAAACTCAGAAATTAATGTCCACCCATATCTCTATGTTAAATCATTTCCCGCCATATCACCTACCTTCTTGACCACACTGCGCAAGTTGCAAGTCTAAGAATTTCCTCTTAATGCATTGCTGAATCCTACAACTCCGTCGGTGTGATCTCAGTGGGACCCCTCTAACCTATACGCATTACCATTTCCGCAACAAACCTTTGTGTTTTTTGTTTTTTCTAACCCGTGCCTTTTCACATTTCCCACTGTTTAGCGCATCGCACAACACGCTTCACAAACTTTAGTTCTTACTTTTTTTTTTGCTCTATCCCAAACCTTGCGATGGTGTGATGCGATATTGTCATCGCACATTGTGATAAATGATCGTTTTGTTTAAGTGTTAACACATCGCAGTTGTTTGTTGTAAGTTGCGATGTGATATTGCCATCGCATATCGCAATCACCAATTTATATGTTTTCCGTTAAGTTTCTGCGGGTTCAGTGTTCAAATTTGCAAGGCAATATCGCCATCACATATTGCAATCACAAGCTCAAGAGGATAGTGCCCAAGTAAAACCTGTCACCACTGAAATATGATATGCGGTACTGCCGCGGATGCGATATGGTTTCAAGGCTGAAACCTAAAGGATTTCAAGTCTAGGCTTTTAAGGTCTATACGTTGTTCTATGAAGAAATAGCTTTTCATGGCAGAAGGATGCTTTATGGTTACCTGTCTGTTCGAGTATTTAATTGGCATTAAATTGTCAAGCTCCACCATTTTGTATTAAAAAGGATTTTTTCATATGAATTAACAGATGAATGAGTAAACTCAATTATCTCGTGTTTTTGTCTTGGCGTGTGGCTCTGTAAATTATTTTTACATTTCTGCATAACTATGTAAACTGTGTATTGAGGGAAAATCATTTCTCCTATTTCTTTTGAGCTTCTCGTATTTTCCAACACATTCAGTTCTCTCATTCAATCTCTAATAAAAACCTTGAACCCTCAACTCACACTCCAATTCGACGACTATCTATAGCTTTTCCTTGATTTAGATTCTAAGGGACAGCAAGGAGGAAAGATGGTTTCAGGCTACACTCAAACATGCTTATTTCTACTTTCGGTTTGAGCTATTCCAACAGGTTTATAGCTTACAAATTTATTGGTACTCAATTTGCTTAATTACAGTGCAGGTCTTCGGCATCACAAATTCAAATGGGTTCTTTCGATACAAACATTCCATGGGTTCTTTCTATGGTTCTGTCCTAATTATATTTTAGAAATACTAATTTCCTAGTATGGTCTCGAATTTCATTTGAGAAATTCATGCAACTTCATTTAATTTGTTTTCGTGAATTTTATCATTCATGCAAGGAATGTGTATTGTTCTTGTTTCATATCTCTAGAACTATCACAAGATTTAGAGTTTTTGCTGACTTCTTTGTAACGGTGAATGAAAATACCACCAAATTTTTTTACATGAGTTTCTACTTTTCATTTCCTTGATGGCTTAAGCTGACATTACCTGACCAAGAACATGTCCTGGGTAATTCCATGAGTATTCTTTCGACCCTTTGGGTTTTTAAATTAGTTTCCATGGTAATGGGACTACGTAGGTGGAGCTCCGACTCAACATCTCTAGCTAACCCGTTTCCCTAAAGTCTCTGTTACAAGTTTTTCCTTTGAGAATTAAAGGATATACTATTTTCTACTTAGTCTCTTGTAATACTTAAATTAGTTACTCCTCTTCATTACATATTTATTGTACAATACCACATTATGCATACCAGATACAAATTTATTTTGTACCCAAAATATAATATACAAGGTTATATTCTGTCCATATACTTTCATCAACATTATAGAAAATAAATACCAACTAATCTATGCTACTTAGATTGTAATTTTCAATATTGAAATTTAACTGAAATAAATTCTATTACTCAGATATTATATGACATATAGAACATACTACTAGATATACATATAGAACCCATAAGAAACTTATCTTGAACTGTTGTGCCATTTTTTCAACTCCTAAGAAGACCAAACCACCCAACCACGAGTATGACTTTGAGTATGACTATGACGTCTAAACTCTCCCTTGAGCTGCCTCGCTCTAGACAATTACAGTATTTAGTATTCAACCGCTAATTTAATCCATTCGAAACCTCAATACTTACTAGTCGAGCTTAGAATTTCCTCTTCTCGGGGACTTCTTAGGGACTTCCTATTCAAGGGTTTCATTGTCTTGGTGTCTAACTCAAAAAAACCTCAACATAACAAGACTCTACCTCATATAAAAAAACTTATGTAGAGACTCTAATCCCTCAATTCGTCCTCTCCTCCTCTTTCGATCCTCTTGCTAATCACTAGCCCTCCTTGGATCCTTCTTTTTTCCTATTCTTTCCTAGAAAGTGAGAAGTGATAATGGTTTCTTAATTGTTTTCAAGTGTCTAGAGTTTTGGAGTTCATTACTTTGGTCTCTCTTAAGATTTTTCCACACACATTTTTATTCAAAGTTATTTAAAGCTCCACTAGGCTTTTCCACCACATTTTTATTCAAAGTTATTTAAAAGTTCCCCTAGACTATTTCAATGAGCCACAAGTTCAAGACAAGTTCCACAAGTTCCAACCTAACATATTAAGGCATGTGGATATAGTTCCAAGGATTCATTATGGATTTTGGACAAATATAAAAAGAAGCTAAATACATGGACACATAAATGGCTCTCCTTGGGAGGCCGCTTCATCCTGGCGCAGGCTGTCCTACAACAACTCATGGTATATTTGGCTCATCTTTTCCACATCTCGGTGGGTTTAGAAGATTCTATCAGGGCTATAATATCCAATTTCCTCTGGTTTGGAGCAAGGGGAACTAGGAAATTCCCACTGTGTAAGTTGGAGTTGATTATGCGACCAAAATGCATGGGCGGTTGGGGAATTTTTGATATCTCCACTTTCTCTCAGGCTCTCCTCATCAAATCCCTTTGGAGGTCGGTCATGGGTATGGGAAAGTGCCCTATTCTTTTTCGGGCCAGATATAAAATCACTCGGGACCTCATCACGCTTTTCAAATTGCAATCCCTTCCTGCTGGCAGTGGTTCTATTATTTGGCATAGTTTAAGGCATGTGTCTGGTCTTTTCACAAGTCGACTTATGTGGGAATTTGGAAATGGGCAAATTATTTTCATGGGTTCCAAGCGGATACGTGGCTTCTAGTTGGATTTCCTCCTGCACCCCCATCTCAAGCGCATTCTGTCTCATATGGTTCATTTTATGTTATCGCAATTCATTTCATGATGGAAACAGGGGTGCCCCATTTAGAAAGCATCTCAAAAACTGAACCTGAGGGATTGGGAAGCGGTGGAATGGGATGTTGTACTGTCGCTGCTCAAGTCGGGGGGTTTCTCACATCGGCGGGAGGGTGACAATATATCATGGTATGGGAGGATGATTTGGTCAGCCCGGTGGTTGAAGATGTCTATGACAATATTTAGCATGGCTATTGCCCTCTAGAGAACTCCCTTTTTTACAAGAAATTCTGGCACCATAGCATCCCCACCAAGATCACTATATTTACGTTGATGTCCATGCACAACAGGGTCCTCATGTGGGACAACCTGACAAAGAAAGGTTTTTAGGGACTCAGCTTCTGCTCCTTTTGTAGGCTCCAGTCTAAATCGATTTAGCATATGTTATTTCATTGCCATTTTTTCCTGGATATTTGGTCTTTGTTTTGAAATCACTTGTAGGTATAGGATTGGAGGCCGCTCTCTTTTCACCAAAGTATTGAAACATGGGGCTCCTTGGCATCCGGGGCTCCATATTTACCTTTCTTCCTCTTCTGAGAGGTGCGTATTGCTAGAAATAGGTACCTATTTGATGGTCGACAGTTCTTCATGCACAGAATCTATTTTTCCATTCTCAAGTGGTTGGACACTTTCCCCCAACGACCACACATGATTCGTGACCTCTCTTCTCGAATCTGACCCCATAATGTTTCCATCCTAGCGGGTTACTTTGACGGGGCACAACAACAAGGTATCTGTGGATGTGGAGCATGGATTAGTCTGGGTCACAATGAAAACTATTGCATTCGTTGGAATGGAGGTATGGGTACTAACATAAGAGCGGAACTCTTGGCACTCTAGGAACTTCTTTGGGTGGCATACAATATACAAGTCCGGGACATGCTCATCTATGGTGTTTTTAAATTAGTGATTGATGGAATTATAGGGAACACCAACTTCCAACCCCTGACCCTTCACACTTCGTTCAACAAGGCTCAATATCTTCGCCTCCGGTTACACAATCCTCCCATCCTCCATATCTTCTGGGAATGAAACACAAAAGCAGACTCACTTTCTAAACATGGACTCATCCTTGAGTTTTGTCTGATCCAGGTCCAACACTTTAGGGATGGGCGAATTATTTTGTCCACAAACTTCCAACTCCCATAGGGGCAAACACAACCTAGCGGTTGTCCTTGGGTTCCTGTTACATGGCATTCAACTGTGAACATTTTGGGCTGGACTATATATCACACTATTTTTTATTTTGTTTCAATGATATATCGAAAGGATGTTTCTGAAATTCTTGCTCTCTACTGTGTAAATTGCATTTACGATTTTGTTGTGAACATGGTGTTTTGGACCGTGTACATTTTGGTTGGATTGTTCCCTGCCTATTTCTTTTTTTTCTTTGCGGTTTCGTGTCAGTGACTTTTGTCTCCTAGTTTTTGTTTTGGGCGGCATTCGAATTTGTCTACAGTTTGAATTTGTCTACTATGGCTGTCCCAATAGGGTATTTGAAAGCATTTTCATTGTTTTAACAATTTAATCTATATATTGTTTTGATCCCATAATATAATGAAACAGTGTTTTTTTCTCCCTGAAAAAAAGTTCCACCCAAATGTCTGTAAAACAAAAATATTAAAATAATTCAAAATAAAAGTAACCATAGTAATTTTATGCACTTTAGTTTATTGCATTCTAGCAATTACATTACAATTTCTGTAAATCCATCACTTCTATATTTAAATTTAAATATTGTTTAAAAGTTCAAATTGAGATAACTCTATTTGACCGTTAGAAAAAAAAATAGTTGAAAGATTGGAAAATAAATTGTTATAATTAATTATTATTAATGCCAAAGGAATTGTCATAAGGTCCAAGATAAATTTGTGTGCGGTAATAATTAATCAAAAAACTTGAACAATTCAGAAGTACAAAGCCCAACAGTTGGTCAGGGAAAACAACGTTTGAATTATTGGATTGAGTTCGTGATTTATTGACTGAAACCTATTATAACTAATTTAGACAAATTGAAATCAGTACCTTGGTCATGATTTATTAATGGAAGCTACGGAGAAATGAAATAGTCCAATTAAAAATTTAATCATAGTGAAGTTGTGATCTAATGTTTTATATGATTGATCTTTTTGTTGGCTGGTAAAATGAGAATATTTATTTTACTTAAAAAAATACCAATCCAAACAATTATCATAGGGTATTGGTGGAAAACTAAAGATCTAATATAAGTTCAAAGTTTTATTATTATTCATTTTATTTACTATTTGATAGAGTATAAAAAAAAACAGAAGATAAATGAAACCAAAAACTGATAATCATTCTATTGACATTGATATGATAAAAAATTTTCTTAAAAAATACCAATCCAAACCATTATCATATTTCATTGGTTGGAAGCTAGAGCTCTAATATAATTTCAAATTTTTATGATTATTGATTTTATTTACTATTTGATAGAGAATTAAAAAAATAGAAGAGAAATGAAATCAAAAACTGATAATCATTCTAAATTTTTTTTCTTAAAGTGAATTTCTAGTTAAACTTCATTCAAGTGAGAATCCACCTAAACTAGTGGTTGTGGCTTAGTGTCACTCTATAAGGAGGAAGATTCAAGGTTCATTAATAATCCACCTAAACTAGTGGTTGTGGCTCACTGTCACTGTATAAGGAGGAAAACTAAAGGTTTATTAAGTTCTTGGAAAGAGTTGTGACATTCCTATTGATCCTCTCAACTATGTCCCTCAGTGTTTTGATACATATAATTAATTCATGTTGTGGAATAGAGTTCCAGCTATGGTGGAGTTCCCCACATCAGGTATTTAGTCCCTAGTTTCCTAGTCATAATCCTTCGTTTCTCGGTCAACTTGTCTCTCCAAAACATAATATTTGGATTGTCTCTTCTACATCTAAAATAACCCTCTAGACCACTACAGGGATGATATCCCTGTAATGCTCCATAGCTGCTTGAGTTACTTCCTAGGTATAGGTGGTTTGATGGGAATAAGGAAATATGGTCAAAGGTAGGGTTTGACCCAACATCCTCTCCTTCCTTTTTACTAATGAGTAGAGATTTGATGCTTGGATATGGTCAAAGGCAGGGTTTGTACCAACATCTTATCCTTCCCTTTTACTAATGAGTAGAGAGTTTATGCTTGGAAATAGAGTTAGATCTTATGTAAAGAGAGATTAAGTAAAGAGGGTAACAAGGAATACAAATCTCAAGCAATAGGTAGGGGGAAAGGAAGGAGGGTAACAGGGAATACAAACCTCAACCAATAGGGAGGGGGAAAGGAATTTGCAAGGGCTAATATCAAGAAATAGGGAAGGGGAAAGGAGTTTTCAAGGGCTAATAAGGAAAACCATGGGTGAAATAGGAAAGGAATTAGAATATTGGTTTGTACCATGCTTCCTCTTTTATTACATCTTCAAATAGTTCTTGGCTCTATTTCAATTTGAGATATTGAAGAAAAACTAGTTTACCCATAAATTTCAATTAAGGATTTGATATTTCTAGGAGGACTTGGATTTGAAATAGGACTTTAAGTTGAAGAGGATGACATAGTGGGTGTAGTCTAGGATACTATTGATTGGATTTGTAGAAATAGAAGATTCATTTTCTTATACACTAATTCTTCATTTTTCTTGTCGCATATGTTGATTGCACTACAAATTTGTTTTCATCAAAAAGCACATCACAACTAACCAATAAGTTTTCACTAATACAACAAAACACTATCAAATGATAAATACCAAGTTTTCTTTCACTCCATGTCTAGTATGGAGTTATTTTTTGCATGATTCATGTTGGACATATATTGATCAAATAAACAAATTCAAATATGATTTGAGCCCATAAGGTGTTTGGAAGAAACTTTTTTTTTAACATGCTCTTAGTTATCTCAAGAATTTTTTGTTTTTGAAATAATGATTAAGAAGTAAATTCTCCCCCTATATTTGTTTACAATGTCTTTAAGACATAACCACTTTGATTCTCAACAAATTTAAATTTTTGAATGATAAAATTGGAATCAATTTTTTCTTAGCGAGATACACTCATGTTATTTTACTAAAATCATCCACAAGAATAATAAACCATGTATAACTTCAAGTAATATCTTTAGTGGTTTTGTTTTTTCCTTTGCAAGATTTTTCAACTAGAAAAGAGTCTTTATGCTACTTACCAGGAATACATCCTTCACCAATATCTAGCGGTTTTTGTTTCTCCTTTCCAAGAATTTTCAACTAGAAAAGAGTTTCTATGTTGCTTACCAAAAATACATCCTTCACCAATATGATAAATAAGAAGGAATACTTTATAATAGGAGTCTTTATCCTGCTTACCAAGAATACATCCTTCACCAATATGAAGAAGGGATACTTTAACCATTATTATTTATTTGTTTATGTTGCTTACTAAGAATACATCTTTCACCAATACTTTAGCCTAGGATTCTTTATCTTGTTTACCATACATCCTTCACCAATATGATCAATAAGAAGGGATACTTTAACCATTATTATGTAATTTTTTTATTATGTTGTGACTTTTTTAATCATAAATTTTCCGGGAAATCACATAAGAAATTTAGGATTAAAAATGATTTCCCGGAAGATTTATGATTAAAAATGTTATGGATCACAAAAGTTTGCACTCTCAACTATGTAGTGACTTTAAACCTCCTATATTTAGGTATCCATATCTCTTGTGCCATGGCCAAGAATCAGCATCATATATGAATTTTAATGCTCTATTTTCTTCATAAAAAATATAAAAAGAAAATATTATATTTTGTAGAATATTACCTTGGATATAACATTACTATGACTTTATTTATCATACATTATATATTCATTGTTCTTAAAACCCAAACAAATATCCATTTTCAATAAATTGTCCCACGTTGCACATATTATCTCATAAACTAGAACATATAAAACATTGTTAAAAAAACTATAAAAAGTTGTTAATGTTTTTTTTAAGTTTTCTTTGCTCTATTTTTAATGAAATTATTCCTTTAACTTCCAATTTATTGTGATCTCCTAAGGGTACTTCAGATTTTGAAGATTCATCATGAGGTTATTTCGCTTTCCAATCATGTGATTATTACAAGTTCTATCCAAAAGAAATATTTGCTATTCATATTCATGAGTTTATTTCTCTTTCTAATCATGTGATTATTGTAACTTCTGTATAAAATAAAATTCATGAGTTTATTTCTCTTTCTAATCATGTGATTATTGCAACTTCTATATAAAATAAATATCTCTCAAGAGAATTTATTAGCTAAATCACATTTTAAAAATAAACATTTCACATATTTTTTTTAAGGTTAGCTTTTTATTTTTGATTTCCTAATAATTATGCTAATAATAGTCAATTTTTTACAATAAAACACACATTTTTCAAATACTTTACCTCCATCATTATTCCTTTTCTATCTGTAGAAAAAATTATCCCTCGACCTCTACCTCATATGTATTTTTTTACTCTTCCATTTCCATAATTATGCTAATAATGGCCAAATTTTTACAATTTAGCATTTTTCAAATCTTTTACCTTCATCATTCTTCATTTTCTATTTGTAGAAAAAATTATTCCTCCTTTTCTATTCGTAGAGAAACTTATTCCTCGACCTCTACCTTATATGTATTTTTTTACTCTTCTTCTTCCATTTTCATGAGTCAAAATAATTTCCTCATGGGAGAAATTGTCAACTCTTCATCTCCAAAATATTGGCTTTTTTATTGAAAAGCTTTCTCAAAATATATTTCAATAGATTTATTCATATTTTTCTCATGAATGAAAGAAATGGCTAAAATGAAACAATTACAGAAACATAGTCATATATTATGCAGAAATGGTGTATGTGCACACACAATCACACACACGGATTACAGTCAGATTACTCTATTAAATAGAGTTTCTGAGATCCAACTTATTCCTAATTTAGAGAGAGAGGTTGAGAGAATTTATCAACCGTCACAAACCAACTTCTTAAATATGGAATGTAAGCATTAACTCCAACATCCCCCCTTAATGATTACATTACTATGAAAATAACAAAATAATCAAGCTTATCAGTAGATGCTCCATCAATTTGCCTCATAACCCTCGGAAAGGTGTAGTTGGCAAGTTGGATTCCCGAGTTCGCTTCCTCAACTCCTGAATCAAGGACCTCCTGAAGTCAATTACTGGACAACATCCCAATCCGTCGCATAACCTCATTAGGAGACCACTTCCACGTCTACCACTAACGAGGGATCCTTCCCTAGATCCACAACTGCCATACTATCTGGAAAACCATCCATATTGAGCCTTTGCCACTTGATCTTTAAGTACTAGTGTTAGACACATAGCTGAATTGCTGGTTATTCTTGAAAGAGTTAACCAGGTTCACTCTCTTCATTGAATTGATCATCAGAATTCAATTGGTATTCATCTGTGGTTATATTTGTTGATTCTTTCCCTTTTAACACATCACTAGCACGACTTCTACAATTCCATGCTGTATGCCCAATTTTCCTGCAATAGTAGCATTCAATGTCACCTTTGTTTGCATTTTTCTTTCTCATCCTTGAATTTGTCCACAAGGCATTTTCTACTTGAGAGTTTTCTTCTGCATCCTCTGTAACACCCCAAGTTCTATGCTTTTCAAATGAGACATTTGAACATAAATCCAAAGGGGAGTGGACCCCAGTGGATGATTATTGTGTGGATGTGGTTAATTATGTAATTATGAAAAATAAATAAAATATGATGTATGCACTATGACCAGATGAGAACATGAGATCATATGCCTAATCCATGAGGTGATGGAAAAGGAAAAAAAAGACTTTCCCCAAATCTTTCAAAAATCCTTGAAAGAAATTATTTCTAATTTAGATTTTTGAGGAAAAATCTAAATTTCTCCAATGAAGAGGAGTAGTTGGGAAGAGGTGAGAAAAAGCTGGAAAAGCTGAGGAAAAGCTTAAAGCAGCTTTAAAGAGTCCCAGAATGGGAAGCCTAGGCTAAACAGGAATAAAGCATCCTGAAATCCTGGACGCAGAATTGGAAACAGGCTTGGGGAAAGCACAGCTTAAATAAGCTGCTCCAGAACAGATTGAGGTTAGTCTGTTCTTGGAGGATCCTTGCTTGGGGGTGAATCCTGGGAGACAAAGAGGATTCTAAGGTTGGGAGGACTGGTCATAGTAGTGGTATGCATGCATAAGTTGGGAGATTGTTGTAAGTTGAATTAAACATGTCCATGGTTTATGAAATTTTGCTGTTATGGTTCATTATGCAGTTATGAAATTGTGATGTTATGTTTCATTATGTTTCTTTTATGAATTGTCATGCTATGATGCATTATACAAATGTTAGATTGATTAATTGTTAGGTAGTTCATGTAATGGAAAAACCACGCTAATGATATCGGAGACAAAGGGTTGGGTTGTAGGGATGAGTATCTGGTAGTAATGAGGTTAGATATGACAGAACAATTGAACATCAAATCTGATAACCATGTATAGGTATTGCTTGTTGTCTTTCAAAGGAACATTCACTTACTGTGTGTATAAACGGAAAAGTTATCAAACAAGTAACCATAAACCGCAAGTACCAAACAACTAAACCTGTCATGACCATATTGATGGCACAGATTTCCCTGTAACCAATCACAGAAGGTAGGGTGACAGAAGTATGGAGTTTAGTATGTCCGTTGGGTTACAATGAAGGGAATTGTAAAACTAAGAATTTAAATTATTCTGTGAAATGCAAGTGTAAACATATGCAAGCAGAAGTGAAGCCTAACTAAGTACGAGGATCTAACACTAGGGAGTCTAAACCCTCCAGTTCTGATTTGATTAAAGCAAGAGGATTTATGTCCTAGTTTTTCCATGGAATAGTTAAACCTGCACCAGAGTGGCAAACATGTTGAATGTTATCACAGTAAGATAATGGGAAATCCTACTTGAACATCCATGGTGTGATAAGAATCTGTGTGAGGAAAGATTGTAAGCCTAGAAAAAAAAAAAATACAATGAACAGAGCATCTGGTTACCGTCCATATACACTGCTGGGAAAGTAGTTGGAGCAATGGAGGATTAACTGAGTATGGATAGATGTGTGTGAGGAGGCATACATCTATACCTCGATGCTGAAACTTTAAAATGTTGAAAATGTTATAAGGCCTGCAACCTAGGAAGTTTGAGGAGGGGCCTAGTGATCATCTAGAGTTAAACACAACTCTAAACAGGAAACCTGAGAAATACAAAGTAATATATATAAATATATAGGTGTACAAGTCAAAAAAAATTCTCATGGAAATCCTTATACTCCATAGCTGTCTATGAATACTGACAGGAATTTAAAAACCCGAATAGCAGACTGAATATGTAAGTGATTCAGTAACCAAACTATCAATGTTATCTGGCGCCTAAAGCAGAGAATATCTGGGTTACGTTATATGTGCAGGAAGCTGGGTCTGGGAGACGTGACAAATGGTATCGGAGCATAAGTTCAAAAATTGGGTAGGATATGTGCTCACAAAGAAATGGTTAACTGATATAAAATTTATGAATATTAAAAATATTTCTTGGATATACTTTCAGGTATACTTTCAGGCAGATTAATTCTGCTTCCGGTAGACATAAAGGTGAAAGTCTATGCTCATAAGTATAATAGAAAAACATTGTAGCAGAATGGTGATAGAGTAAGAAAAAAAGAGGTAAATTCTACTCTACAGTAATATTATAGCATTCAGAGAAATTAGGTGGGGGTCTTCTAGCACCAGTAGCCTTTATTGAGCCTATTGAAAAATTTAACCTACCTCTATATCATGAAATAAATATTATAGTTATTGATGAAATCCATGCTATATGAGTGTTGCATATTAAAGGGATGGAACCAAGAAAGGCTTCCTTTCTTTATAAATGGTGGTAATTCCTTTTTTTTTTATAGAGGTTGAAAAAAAAAAAAAAAAAATTTCACAAAGGAGATTTGGCCTACTCAAGCCAACCTGAGAAGTGAAATCTGCATACTTATGAATATGTATTATTAGTAAACCAAAGAGTAAAGAGTATGTATGAATACAGCTATAATGAAATCTATATATATATATATATGTTCACAAGTGTCGAGGCCAAGAGCCTTAGCTTCTCTTAGGCTCGACTGTAAATTATTCGGATTTTATATACAAACATGATATATATATGCTACATATATATATATAGAGGTTCGAACATGTAAAAAAAAAAAAAAAAGACGAACATATCTATGATATATATAAATTTGTTTAGGCATAATAAAGTTATATTGCCGAGGTCTAGAGCCTTAGGTTCGACTGCAAATAAGATACATATATGATTGTGCTCATAGGTATGATAGAACAATATGGTGGCAATACTGAAATTTCTTGGCCTCTACAAAGGATTAAAATTTGTTATGTTCCTGTAGACACAAAAATGAGATAATATGAGATGATATGCTTATGTATATGCTAGATAAACATTATGGTAGCACAAAAAAATATATACACGGCATGTAGCATAAAGAATGAAAGAAAAAAATATTAGAATATAAATTTCAGATAGGAGCCTTCTAATATTTATAATCTTTATAAGCTGCATATAGGAGCATACTAACCATTGTAATGTTGATGAAAAAAGAAAAAAGTTGTATTCCAGATAAGCATGACACCATTTATAAGGGTATAGTATCCATACCCAAACATATTCTTACTCACTGTCAAAACTGTAATATAGGAAAATAAGGCCATTATAAATAAAGGTTCTCTAGTCAATGAGTATTGAATACTTACAAGGATACCTTAAATGAAAAAAAAATATATATAAATCTCAAGCAAATATACTAGCATCGGAAATCTTTACTTTTATGAATCACAAAATAAAAATTTATATTAGAGTAAGGCATTAACACGCCTAGAAAATTTAAGAGCATTGTGAAAGTTCTTTTCATCTTTAAGCATAGAAATAACCCTTAGAAAATTGAATAAAGCTTCGCTTGCTATATACCATCCTCCAAAAGATCGATTGCATATATAGGTGCGGATGAAAAAAAAAGGAAAAAGTATACATACATATAAGCCGACCCTTATCAAATTTACCATAGACAACACACAGTTTAATAATGATTTGGGTACCGGCCATTCATGAGTAAATCATGAAGATATCGGCACCTTTTATATACACGATGTGAGATAAGTGCAACTATATCTAGTTCGACCATAACAAAGAGGACCCTACTTATGAAAAATATATACCGGAGCGTAGATGTCAATACAAAGAATTCATGAAATAACTTGAGTTTTTCATACCCAACGGAACGCAACTATAGAGCAATTAAAAACTGACCTCGACCTAAAAGAGGCTGCGCCGAGAGCTATGGCGTTACTACCGTAGATACCAACATTTAAAACACTTATTACATATTGACCAAAAGGGTCAGCGCCGAGAGCCAATGTGCTAATACAGGTAAACAATTATATTTCAGTTTAGAAAGCTCGGATACATATATATGTTAATCAAAAACTTGGAAAAATTTTAGCTGGCGAAAAAAAAACGTAGATATGATACCACAGACCTGCGTTAAGCAACCCAAGCAGTGAACTATATGAGGCCTGTTCGTTAAATGGTTAGATGTCGCACAGTAGTCGGATTCACGGCATTAAGTCTATAGGCAACCTTACGTGCGCAGTAATGGCCGACGATTTCAAAGCGATGATGTTTACATAGATAGCTATATCAGTATCAAATTTAAACCATAAAGTCTGTACACAGATCACTGTGGAATAAAACGCCACTAACTATATTAAACAACTGAATTATTAACCTATCCCCAGATAGGAACGACATTGTACTTTGGAATCATTACCTCTACCACGATGCTGCATAATCATGAAGTTATGTGAGCGCCGAGTTAAGATAATTACACCGCTAATTCACACCCTCCATTAATAATTACCCTATTTCGATGTCACGAATCGAATCTGGGAAAACCTGCTTCAAATGAACACTAAACCAGACTAACAGCTAGTGTAGTTATGGGAACAAAATCGAAAGAAACGAATAATAGAAAAGGAGTTATGGGTCAGTTATTAAACCACAATGCCGAGTCAAGATTTTTAATATGTATTCAACAGAAACACAGGTAGGAACCGTTAAGTCATACTCTGTAGAAACTCGCAGAAATAAACTCTGGAAAAAAAAAACCGTATGCGTGATTAGCAGGTGGAGGAAAGAACAAGTTTATATAGGGTATTCCCTATTCTATGTAGCCTATATTCGCTATAACAAACCCTTAGGGATATAGGTGTATGAAAATCGAATCCAGTTCAACCAGAAAAATGAGTCTGCGAGAACATTAGGATAAACAGGATTGTCGATTACTCTGGTCAAGCGATGAAACCCAAACTAGGTAGATAGTTGGGCGTCACAGACGGAGAGAATCTTGGCTGAGAAAACTCACCCTACCGGAGACCTTCAGCAAACAACGAACTGGTCGTGGTTCCTCCATTCATCTTAGAACAAACGGTGAACTGGAAACCTGGAGACCAGAGAAAATTTGTTAAGACGAATCAAACCCTGAACAGAGTCAGAAACTGAGAGTATATAAACATAAAGTAAAGAATCGACAAGCAGGGAAAATCAAGAACTTGATATCTGAGACCACTCAGCAACCGGTAAACCCAGAACTCCTAGTCGATGAAATAACCAGACACACAATCAAACTGAAGGCGTAGTGAGTTCTGGGAATAGCAAAGGGTTAATAAGAGAAGTTGGAAAGCCTAGAAGTAAATCAACACAGTACTGGCCCGGGGAGAGGCATTATTACTCCGCCGACTTGGCACTTGACGAAATCCCAATAAGGATCTGGAGAACCAAACCTAGCCGCAGACTGAAGACGCGACGGTAAGTTTAATGATTTATAACGCTGCCTCCAGTGTACATCACCGGCGGAAATTTCTGAAAAACTCACCAATGTGCTGTCATGGAAAAGACTTCCCTTATTCCTCTCACAGACAGCGGTGAGGCTGTGGATCTCGTTCTGAAGTGGACAGATTAAAAAGGATCCGTTCTGATCCTGAGCAACCACAGGTATTGTGTGGAAACCTGCGCCGAAGCGTGAAGGAGACGGGTCTCAGAGTACTGACTCCGTTCTCTGTTGCACGCCACACTGTCATGAAACCTTCACACGGAACATCGGTTAGAAGAGAATAAAATAATATAGAAAGAAGATTCTAAAACACGAAAAAAAAACCACCGGAACCACTGAAGAACACGCGGCTACGAGATATTAATATTCGTGGAAAATAAAGAACTTCATTTCGTTACAATGTATAAAACGACAACAACTTACCAACCCCGTTATTCCTTACGTCATCGATCATATGCGTATACATGGTTGTAAGTTAGACAGGTGTAAGTTATTAAATTT
This sequence comes from Pinus albicaulis, assembly GCA_034641835.2. Lineage (NCBI taxonomy): Eukaryota > Viridiplantae > Streptophyta > Pinopsida > Pinales > Pinaceae > Pinus > Pinus albicaulis. The sequence continues at coordinate 1,243,548,735 of CM076579.1, forward strand.
TTCCCATATGGTGGACCTTTATATATATGGCGGTCTTATATATATAGATATATATCATATATACGGGTGGTGAGATAACGACATATATATTTTTCGTAAGTTGATTGTATTTCTATTGTCAAAGAAAAATTCATATATATACAAATAATGCTATGATTCATTGCGTTATTCTTGTCAAGGTTATATGTCTATATATATACATATGACAAGTTTGGCATAAAAAAAAAAAAAAGGGGGTGGAATATAGATACGGTATGTATATCTATATTAATCTATTAGATATATATATATACAAGTATTATCAAATGGTTAAGGTTAAGGTTTTGGACCCTAGTAATATATATATTATAGGGAAGAAGTATAAAATGAAAGAGACATGTATACTACTATACACATAGAAGAAGATTGAATGTTATTCAGTACCAATTGAAAAAAAAAAATGTGTAGACGGGAGGTGTTAAAAATTATTTCTTAATTATTTTCTTCCATGGAAATAAATTATATTTCCAAGTGGTATATTTTATGAGTTTTAGAGATAATGAGTAATAAAGTTGGTAAAAGTATGGAAAAGTGATATTTCTCTCATAAGAAAAAAAAAAAAAACAAATAAGAGATTTAAAACTAAAAGCATGAGAGATGTAGGGGTTGCTTTTGGTTAGGAAAAAAAAATAGAATGCTTTTATGATTAGGAAAAGCTGAAATACTTTTAGGGTTTAGAAAAGTGGAATGCTTTTATGAATTAGAAAGGAAGGAATTCTTTTATGATTTAGAAAAAGTTGGAATACTTTTTCCTAAAATTTATTCTATTATATAAGCCTATGAGAGAAAAGAAGAGGGGAAATTGTGTCAAATGTAGTTTTTGCCATTATTAAGTATTAATACTTGTGAAAGTGATAAATTATAGGTATTATATTTACCACTATAAAAGGGAACATGTATTCACACTATAAATTTTTTGTTGGTGTAAATTTTATTAAAGTTAATTTTCTTGAGTCTTAAATTCAAAGACAGGGAAATAATGTGAAATCATACAGCTACAAACCGAGAGAAAAGAGGATGAGCTGTATTTGGACTTGGGGGTGGGGGAAACCAGGAGATCCAAATTTATTCACGTAAGTTTTGAACTAGTGGATACAACTCATAAAAGAAAATTTTGGCCTGTGCATTATATATATATGAAAATTAGAAATACAGTGTGTATGGGGTACTTATATGAATAAAGGTTATGCATAGAGTTATGCAAATTTTATTTATTCCCTAATAGAAAATCCTGTAATTTGGGTATTCGCTTACTTGGCTGGAAATAATAGAGATGAATTCTATTATAAATTATTGACTTAACAATAGCTGAAACCCTCTCAATTTTCCTTGTATTGATTCAAATTAAAACTTTATAAGTCCATCACAAAGGAAAAATGTAAGTTGGTACGAAGGTATAGTACATTAAATTAAGGAGTATTAAGTAAACTCTTTGGATTATATATAGTATATATATGTCGGGTGGATATATATATATACGGTGGATTTTATATATATATGATGGAGTTTATATTATATATATATTGTGGACTATATGTATATAGAGTGGTTCTATATATATATGAAAAAGAGTGGAGGATTTAAGGATATGAAATATAATGGTTTATATAACAAAGAGCTTTATAAAGAAAATTTTATATGTTTCACTTTTATTGGAATATATATATATATTGTGGGGAAATTGAGGATAAACTAAAATGAAACAAATTGCACGTGGGATATAAGTTAAAATCTACAAGTAACATTATAAATATAGGCTATCTGGTTATATGTTATAATGTTAACCTTGTTGAGTTGTATGAATATAATATCTTCATACATGTTAAGTTATTTCTCCAACTTTATACTCACGGAGTTAAAGGAGAAGGTACTGGAAGTACAGCGATGAACTAAAAAAGGGTAAGCATAATCATGCATATAGTACAGTTGTTTTCATTCAATTATGAATACTAATGAAAAATTGTCAAATTGTTTAGCCAAGTGTGTAATAGGAAATGGTACACTCTGGAAACAAGAAGGAAAAGGGTGAAGATAAATCACCTAGAAACACCAGAAAAGCGGAATTGGACAAGTTGAGGGAGGAAAAAAAAAAACCTCACTAAAGAAACAAGAAAGGATAAGTAGTGTACTCAAAGTGCACTAAACTATTATGAACCTGAACGGTTTGACTAATAACTGAAATTCTTAAGTTATTGAAATGCAGAATGTTGTTGTGAATTATCAATTATATGTACCTGATATTTCTTACATTGGTATGAATTGTGGACAGAGAAACAAGGAAAAAGAGATCTTCCATACAGACTTCTTGTAAAGAAGTAGGAAGAAAACCAACTGCATAAGGCATCAGTAAATATAGTGGAGGCAGGAGAGTACTCTGCTGGAAACTAATGGCTTATACATTAGCCCTACCCTTGCTTATTAAATTTCCTGATATAGTTCATGTCTCCTTGTTGGAAAATAAAAGTTATAATTTTTGTACATGATGCTTCTCACATGATTGATTTGAAATGTGGTCTAGGTGGAACCAGAAGAGGAATTTCCTTCCAGAGTCGCTTCAAAGATGAAAGCGAGAAGAAATGGAATTGCAAAAGTGAACAGTAGCTCGAGTAAAGGTGCAGTGGAGCACTTTACTGCTAAAAATCTACATGGCACAGAGAAGCTCAGATGATAGAAAAGCATTCATAATTATGTTCAAAATCAACTAGTAGATAGTTGTCAACACCGAGGACGGTGTTTATTTTCAGAGGGGGAATATGTAACACCCCCAAGTTCTATGCTTTTCAAATGAGACATTTGAACATAAATCCAATGGGGAGTGGGCCCCAGTGGATGATTATTGTGTGGATGTGGTTAATTATTTAATTATGAAAAATAAATAAAATAGTATGTATGCACTATGACCATATGAGAACATGAGATCATATGCCTAATCCATGAGGTGATGGAAAAGGAAAAAAAAGACTTTCCCCAAATCTTTCAAAAATCCTTGAAAGAAATTATTTCTAATTTAGATTTTTGAGGAAAAATCTAAATTTCCCCAATGAAGAGGAGTAGTTGGGAAGAGGTGAGAAAAAGCTGGAAAAGCTGAGGAAAAGCTTAAAGCAACTTTAAAGAGTCCCAAAATGGGAAGCCTAGGCTAAACAGGAATAAAAGCATCCTGAAATTCTGGACGCAGAATTGGAAACAGGCTTTGGGGAAAGCACAGCTTAAATAAGATGCTCCAGAACAGATTGAGGTTAGTCTGTTCTTGGAGGATCTCTGCTTGGGGGTGAATCTTGGGAGATAAAGAGGATTCTAAGGTTGGGAGGACTGGTCATAGTAGAGGTATACATGCCTAATGTTGCAGATTTCTGTAAGTCTGTATTAAATAAATCCCTGTTTTATGAATTATGATGTTATGGTTCATTATGCAATTTATGAATTGTTATGTTCTGGTTCATTATGAAAATTTTAGATTTATTATTTGTTCAGTACCTCATGTAATTGTAAACCCAAGCTAGTGGTAGCAGAGACAAATGGTTGGAGTATGGGGATGAGTACATTGTAGGAATGGGGTTAGAGAGGGTAGATCCTTTGAACAGCTAATCTCATGATTATGTATAGGTGTAGCTTGCTGTATTTTAAAGGCACATTAACTTACTATGTGTACAGACAGAAAATGTTAACAAACCAGTAACCATGAACAGCAAGTACCAAACAACTAAACCTATAATAACAATATTGATGGCACAGAATTCCCTGTAACCAATCACAGAAGGTAGTGTGATAGCAGTATGGGGTTTTATTACAATGGAAAGAATTGTAAAACTAAAAACTTAAATTATTCTGTTAAATGTAAGTGTAAACATATGAAAGCAGAAAGTTGAAGCCTAACTAAGTACGAGGATCTAACACTAGGGAGTCTAAACCATCCAGTTTCTATTTAATTGAAGCAAGAGGATCTGTGTCCTAGTTTTCCCATGGAAAAGTTGAATCTGCACCAGAGTGTCAAACATGTTGAATGTTGTAACAGTAAGATAAAGGGAAATCCTACTTGAACATCCATGGTGTGATAAGAGTTGTGTGTGGGAAGATTGTAAGCATAGGTAAAAATACAATGAACAGAGCATCTGTTTACCGTCCATATACACTACTGGGAAAGTAGTTGGAGCAATGGAGGTCAACTGAGTATAGATAGATGGGTGCGAGGAGGCATACATCTATACCTCGATGCTGAAACTTTAAAATATTGAAAATTTTATAAGGCCTGCCAACTGGAAAGTTGAGGAAGGGCTTAGCAATCATCTAGAGTTGGACAAACCTCTGAAAAAGAAAAACCTGAGAATACAAAGTACTATATATATATAGATATACAAGTCTGCTAGATGGACTGAGAAGAGGAGAGGTCAAGCCGAAAAATTCTCATGGAAATTCTTATATTCCATGGCTGTCTATGAGTACTGAAAAGAATTTAAACCCCGGATAACAGTCTGAAGTTGTAAGTGATTCAGTAACAAAACTATCAATGTTATCTGGCGCATAAAGTAGATAATATCTGAGTTATGTTATATGTGTAGAAAGCTGGGTCTGGGAGACGTGACAAATGGTATCGGAGCTAAGTTCAAAAATTGGGCAAGATATGTGCTCACAAAGAACTAGTAAACTGTTATAAATTTTATGAAAATTAAAAATATTTATTGGATATACTTTCGTGTACTTGTGCAAAGACACTGCCCGTGAGACATAAATGTGAAAGTCTATGCTCATAAGTATAATAGAAAAACATTGTAGCAGAATGGTGATAGAGTAAGAAAATACAATTGAACATGAAACTCAACATGTTTCTAGAGAAAAACAAAATGAGGTAAATTCTACTCTACAGTAATATTATAGCATTCAGAGAAATTAGGTGGGAGTATTATAGCACCTGTAGCCTTTATGGAGACTATTGAAAATTTAAAACCACCTCTATATCATGAAATAAATATTATGGTTATTGACGAAATCCATGCTATAGGAGTGTTACATATTAAAGGGATGGAACCAAGAAAGGCTTCCTTTCTTTATAAGAGGGTGGTAATTCCTCTTTTTTTTGGTATAGAGGTTGATGAGAATAATTTCACAATGGAGATTTGGTTTACTCAAGCCAACCTGAGAAGTGAAATCTGCATACTTATGAATATGTATTATTAGTAAACCAAAGAGTAAAGAGTATGTATGAATACAGCTATAATGAACTCTATATATATATATATATATATATATATATATATATATATATATGTTCACAAGTGTCGAGGCCAAGAGCCTAGCCTCTTTATCGACCGCAAATTATTCTACTTTTTATACAAACAGGATGTTTGATGTATATATATGCTACATATATATATAGAGGTTCGAACATGAAAAAAAAAGGGACGAACATATCTATGATATATATAAATAGAAGTGTATATTTGTATAGGTATAATAAAGTTATATTGCCGAGGCCTAGAGCCCTTAGGTTCGACTGCAAATAAAGATACATATGATTGTGCTCATAGGTATGATAGAACAATATGGTGGCAATACTGAAATTTCTTGGCTCTGCAAAGGATTAAAATTTGTTATGTTCCTCAGACACAAAAATGAGATAATATGAGATGATATTCTTATGTGTATTTCCAGATAAACATTATAGTAGCACTAGATTATATACATGGCATGTAGCATAAAGAAGGAAAGAAAAATATTAGAATATAAATTTCAGATAGGAGCCTTCTAATATTTATAATCTTTATAAGCTGCATATAGGAGCATACTAACAATTATAATGTTGATAAAAAAAAAAGTTGTATTCCAAATAAGCATGATACCATTTATAAGGGTATAGTATCCATATCCAAAACATATTCTTACTCACTGACAAAACTGTAATATAGAAAAATAAGGGCATTATAAGTAAGGGTTCTCTAGTCAATGAGTATTGAATACTTATAAGGATACCTTCAATGGAAAAAAAAATATATAAATTTCAAGAAAATATACTAGCATAGGTAATCTTCACTTTTATGAATCACAAATTAAAAATTTATACGAGAGTAGGCCATTAACACTCCTAGAAATTTTAAGAGCATTGTGAAAGTTATTTTCATCTCTAATCATGGAAATAACCCTTAGAAAATTCGAATAAAACTTCGCTTGCTATATATCATCCCCTAAAATATCGAATACATATATATGTGTGGGTAATAAAGAAAGGAAAAATTATACATATATATAAGCCGACCATTATCTAATTAACCATAGACAACACAAAGTTAGATATTGGTTTGGTACCGGCCATTCATGAGTCAAGCATGAAGATATCGGCACCTTATATGTACACGATGTGCGATAAATGCAAACTATATCTAGTCCGACCATACATACAAAGAGGACCATCTTATGAAAAATATATACCGGAACGTATATGTCAATACAAAGAATTCATGAAATAACTTGAGTTTTTCATACCCAACGGAACGCAACTATAGAGCAATTAAAAACTGACCTCGACCCAAAAGAGGCTGCGCCGAGAGCTATGGCGTTACTACCGTAGATACCAACATTTAAAACACTTATTACATATTGACCAAAAGGGTCAGCGCCGAGAGCCAATGTGCTAATACAGGTAAACAATTATATTTCTGTTTAGAAAGCTTGGATACATATATATGTTAATCAAAAACTTGGAAAAATTTTAGCTGGAGAAAAAAAAACGTAGATATGATACCACAAACCTGCGTTAAGCAACCCAAGCAGTGAACTATATGAGGCCTGTTCGTTAAATGGTTAGATGTCGCACAGTAGTCGGATTCACGGCATTAAGTCTATAGGCAACCTTACGTGCGCAGTAATGGCCGACGATTTCAAAGCGATGATTTTTACATAGATAGCTATATCAGTATCAAATTTAAACCATAAAGTCTGGACACAGATCACTGTGGAATAAAACGCCACTAACTATATTAAACAACTGAATTACTAACCTATCCCCAGATAGGAACGACGCTGTACTTTGGAATCATTACCTCTACCACGATGCTGCATAATCATGAAGTTATGTGAGCGCCGAGTTAAGATAATTACACCGCTAATTCATACCCTCCATTAATAATTACCCTATTTCGATGTCACGAATCGAATCCGGGAAAACCTGCTTCAAATGAACACTAAACCAGACTAACAGCTAGTGTAGTTATGGGAACAAAATCGAAAGAAATGAATAATAGAAAAGGAGTTATGGGTCAGTTATTAAACCACAATGCCGAGTCAAGATTTTTAATATGTATTCAACAGAAACACAGGTAGGAACCGTTAAGTCATACTCTGTAGAAACTCGCAGAAATAAACTCTGGAAAAAAAAATCGTATGCGTGATTAGCAGGTGGAGGAAAGAACAAGTTTATATGGGGTATTCCCTATTCTACGTAGCCTATATTCGCTACAACAAACCCTTAGGGATATAGGTGTATGAAAATCGAATCCAGTTCAACCAGAAAAATGAGTCTGCGAGAAAATTAGGATAAACAGGATTGTCGATTACTCTGGTCAAGCGATGAAACCCAAACTAGGTAGATAGTTGGGCGTCACAGACGGAGCGAATCTTGGCTGAGAAAACTCACCCTACCGCAGACCTTCAGCAAACAACGAACTGGTCGTGGTTCCTCCATTCATCTTAGAACAAACGGTGAACTGGAAACCTGGAGACCAGGGAAAATTTGTTAAGACGAATCAAACCCTGAACAGAGTCAGAAACCGAGAGTATATAAACATAAAGTAAAGAATCGACAAGCAGGGAAAATCAAGAACTTGATATCTGAGACCACTCAGCAACCGGTAAACCCAGAACTCCTGGTCGATGAAATAACCAGACACACAATCAAACTGAAGGCGTAGTGAGTTCTGGGAATAGCAAAGGGTTAATAAAAGAAGTTGGAAACCCTAGAATTAAATCAACACAGTACTGGCCCGAGGAGAGGCATTATTACTCCGCCGACTTGGCACTTGACGAAATCCCAATAAGGATCTGGATAACCAAACTTAGCCGCAGACTGAAGACGCGACGGTAAGTTTAATGATTTATAACGCTGTCTCCAGTGTACATCACCAGCGGAAATTTCTGAAAAACTCACCAATGTGCTGTCATGGAAAATACTTCCCTTATTCCTCTCACAGACGGCGGTGAGGCTGTGGATCTCGTTCTGAAGTGGACAGATTAAAAAGGATCCGTTCTGATCCTGAGCAACCACATGTATTGTGTGGAAACCTGCGCCGAAGCGTGAAGGAGACGGGTCTCAGAGTACTGACTCCGTTCTCTGTTGCACGCCACACTGTCATGAAACCTTCACACGGCACATCGGTTAGAAGAGAATAAAATAATATAGAAAGAAGATTGTAAAACACGAAAAAAAAACCACCGGAACCACTGAAGAACACGCGGCTACGAGATATTAATATTCGTGGCAAATAAAGAACTTCATTTCGTTACAATGTATAAAACGACAACAACTTACCAACCCCGCCATTCATTTCGTCATCGGTCGTATGCGCATACCTGGTTGTAAGTTATATAAGTGTATGTTATAAAAAATCTTCCTATATGGTGGACATATATATATATGTGGCGGTCGTATATATGTATATAGTTATATATCAGGTGGCCTGAGATAACGACATATATATATTCGTAAGTTGATTAATGTTACTATTGTCAAAAGAAAAATTCATATGTATAGAAATAATTATGCCTAAGTTCATTGAGTTATTCTTCTCAAGGTTATATGTCTATATATATACATATGACAAGTTTGGCATACAAAAAAGGGGTGGAATATAGATACGGTATGTATATCTATATTAACCTATTAGATATATATATATACAAGTATTATCAAATGGTTAAGGTTAAGGTTTTGGACCCTAGTAATATATATATTATATGGAAGATGTACAAAATGAAAGAGACATGTATACTACTATACACATAGAAGAAGATTGAATGTTATTCAGTACCAATTGAAAAAAAAAAAATGTGTAGACGGGAGGTGTTAAAAATTATTTCTTAATTATTTTCTTCCATGGAAATAAATTATATTTCCAAGTGGTATATTTTATGAGTTTTAGAGATAATGAGTAATAAATTTGGTAAAAGTATGGAAAAGTGATATTTCTCTCATAAGGAAAAAAAAAAAAAAAAACAAATAAGAGATTTAAAACTAAAAGCATGAGAGAGGTAGGGGTTGCTTTTGGTTAGGAAAAAAAAATAGAATGCTTTTATGATTAGGAAAAGCTGAAATACTTTTAGGGTTAGAAAAGTGGAATGCTTTTATGAATTAGAAAGGAAGGAATTCTTTTATGATTTAGAAAAAGTTGGAATACTTTTTAAAAAAAAATCTATTCTATTATATAAGCCTATGAGAGAAAAGAATAGGGGAAATGGTGTCAAATGTAGTTTTTGACATTATTAAGTATTAATACTTGTGAATGTGATAAATTTTAGATATTATATTTATCACTATAAAAGGAAACATGTATTCACACTATAAATTTTTTGTTGGTGTAAATTTTATTAAAGTTAATTTTCTTGAGTCTTAAATTCAAAGACAGGGAAATAATGTGAAATCATACAGCTACAAACCGAGAGAAAAGAGGATGAGCTGTATTTGGACTTGGGTGTGGGGGAAACCAGGAGATCCAAATTTATTCACGTACGTTTTGAACTAGTGGATACAACTCATAAAAGAAAATTTTGGCCTGTGCATTATATATATATGAAAATTAGAAATATAGTGTGTATGGGGTACTTATATGAATAAAGGTTATGCATAGAGTTATGCAAATTTTATTTATTCCCTAATAGAAAATCCTGTAATTTGGGTATTCGCTTACTTGGCTGGAAATAATGGAGATGAATTCTATTATAAATTATTGACTTAACAATAGCTGAAACCCTCTCAATTTTGCTTGTATTGATTCAAATTAAAACTTTATAAGTCCATCACAAAGGAAAAATGTAAGTTGGTACGAAGGTATAGTACATTAAATTAAGGAGTATTAAGTAAAATCTTTGGATTATATATAGTATATATATGTCGGGTGGATATATATATATATATATATATACGGTGGATTTTATATATATATGATGGAGTTTATATTATATATATATATTGTGGACTATATGTATATAGAGTGGTTCTATATATATATGAAAAAGAGTGGAGGATTTAAGGATATGAAATATAATGGTTTATATAACAGAGAGCTTTATAAAGAAAATTTTATATGTTTCACTTTTATTGGAATATATATATATATTGTGGGGGAATTGAGGATAAATTAAAATGAAACAAATTGCACGTGGGATATAAGTTAAAATCTACAAGTAACATTATAAATATAGGCGATCTGGTTATATGTTATAATGTTAACCTTGTTGAGTTGTATGAATATAATATCTTCATACATGTTAAGTTATTTCTCCAACTTTATACTCACGGAGTTAAAGGAGAAGGTACTGGAAGTACAGCGATGAACTAAAAAAGGGTAAGCATAATCATGCTATAGTACAGTTGTTTTCATTCAATTATGAGTACTAATGAAAAATTGTCAAATTGTTTAGCCAAGTGTGTAACAGGAAATGGTACACTCTGGAAACAAGAAGGAAAAGGGTGAAGATAAATCACCTAGAAACACCAGAAAAGCGGAATTGGACAAGTTGAGGGAGGAAAAAAAAAAAAAACCTCACTAAAGAAACAAGAAAGGATAAGTAGTGTACTCAAAGAGCACTAAACTATTATGAACCTGAACGGTTTGACTAATAACTGAAATTCTTAAGTTATTTAAATGCAGAATGTTGTTGTGAATTATCAATTATATGTACCTGATATTTCTTACATTGGTATGAAGTGTGGACAGAGAAACCAGGAAAAAGAGATCTTCCATACAGAATTCTTGTAAAGAAGTAGGAAGAAAACCAACTGCATAAGGCATCAGTAAATATAGTGGAGGCAGGAGAGTACTCTGCTGGAAACTAATGGCTTATACATTAGCCCTACCCTTGCTTATTAAATTTCCTGATATAGTTCATGTCTCCTTGTTGGAAAAGAAAAGTTATAATTTTTGTACATGATGCTTCTCACATGATTGATTTGAAATGTGGTCTAGGTGGAACCAGAAGAGGAAATTCCTTCCAGAGTCGCTTCAAAGATGAAAGCGAGAAGAAATGAATTGCGGAAGTGAACAGTAGCTCAAGTAAAGGTGCAGTGGAGCACTTTACTGCTAAAAAGCTACATGGCACAGAGAAGCTCAGATGATGGAAAAACCTTCATAATTATGTTCAAAATAAACTAGTAGATAGTTGTCAACACCGAGGACGATGTTTATTCTCAGAGGGGGAATATGTAACACCCCAAGTTCTATGATTTTCAAATGAGACATTTGAACATAAATCCAAAGGGGAGTGCAACCCAGTGGATGATTATTGTGTGGATGTGGTTAATTATGTAATTATGAAAAATAAATAAAATATGATGTATACACTATGACCAGATGAGAACATGAGATCATATGCCTAATCCATGAGGTGATGGAAAAGGAAAAAAAAAGACTTTCCCCAAATCTTTCAAAAATCCTTGAAAGAAATTATTTCTAATTTAGATTTTTGAGGAAAAATCTAAATTTCCCCAATGAAGAGGAGTAGTTGGGAAGAGGTGAGAAAAAAAGCTGGAAAAGCTGAGGAAAAGCTTAAAGCAGCTTTAAAGAGTCCCAGAATGGGAAGCCTAGGCTAAACAGGAATAAAGCATCCTGAAATCCTGGACGCAGAATTGGAAACAGGCTTGGGGAAAGCACAGCTTAAATAAGCTGCTCCAGAACAGATTGAGGTTAGTCTGTTCTTGGAGGATCCTTGCTTGGGGGTGAATCCTGGGAGACAAAGAGGATTCTAAGGTTGGGAGGACTGGTCATAGTAGTGGTATGCATGCATAAGTTGGGAGATTGTTGTAAGTTGAATTAAACATGTCCATGGTTTATGAAATTTTGCTGTTATGGTTCATTATGCAGTTATGAAATTGTGATGTTATGTTTCATTATGTTTCTTTTATGAATTGTCATGCTATGATGCATTATACAAATGTTAGATTGATTAATTGTTAGGTAGTTCATGTAATGGCAAAACCACGCTAATGATATCGGAGACAAAGGGTTGGTTTGTAGGGATGAGTATCTGGTAGTAATGAGGTTAGATATGATAGAACAATTGAACAGCAAATCTGATAACCATGTATAGGTATAGCTTGCTGTCTTTCAAAGGAACATTCACTTACTGTGTGTATAAACGGGAAAAGTTATCAAACAAGTAACCATAAACCGCAAGTACCAAACAACTAAACCTGTCATGACCATATTGATGGCACAGATTTCCCTGTAACCAATCACAGAAGGTAGGGTGACAGCAGTATGGAGTTTAGTATGTCCGTTGGGTTACAATGAAGGGAATTGTAAAACTAAGAATTTAAATTATTCTGTGAAATGCAAGTGTAAACATATGCAAGCAGAAGTTGAAGCCTAACTAAGTACGAGGATCTAACACTAGGGAGTCTAAACCCTCCAGTTCTGATTTGATTAAAGCAAGAGGATTTATGTCCTAGTTTTTCCATGGAATAGTTAAACCTGCACCAGAGGGGCAAACATGTTGAATGTTATCACAGTAAGATAATGGGAAATCCTAATTGAACATCCATGGTGTGATAAGAATCTGTGTGAGGAAAGATTGTAAGCCTAGAAAAAAAAAATACAATGAACAGAGCATTTGGTTACCGTCCATATACACTACTGGGAAAGTAGTTGGAGCAATGGAGGATTAACTGAGTATGGATAGATGTGTGTGAGGAGGCATACATCTATACCTCGATGCTGAAACTTTAAAATGTTGAAAATGTTATAAGGCCTGCAACCTAGGAAGTTTGAGGAGGGGCCTAGTGATCATCTAGAGTTAAACACAACTCTGAACAGGAAACATGAGAAATACAAAGTAATATATATAAATATATAGGTGTACAAGTCAAAAAAAATTCTCATGGAAATCCTTATACTCCATAGCTGTCTATGAATACTGACAGGAATTTAAAAACCCGAATAGCAGACTGAATATGTAAGTGATTCAGTAACCAAACTATCAATGTTATCTGGCGCCTAAAGCAGATCTGGGTTACGTTATATGTGCAGGAAGCTGGGTCTGGGAGACGTGACACTTCAAAATTCCGATCTCTTGATCCTCTCAGTGTATTTTCCAAATTTTTATAGCATTATTTCTCACCTCTATATTCTTGATTCTCTATGCTATGGCCTTGGGCAGCCTTTTCCCTTCAGACTTAGTTTTTTACCTAAAAAACATTATTTGGAATTTCATACACAACTCTGCCCTCTCAAAAGTGTGTGAAGGCGTGGGTCTAGTTATACCCAACCCATGTATATAATTTAAAATATGAAAAAAATATAAAATTCCATATTTTTTGGGTGGGATTTACGGGTTACATCGGAAGCCTACCTACAAGAGCCTATGTCCAAATCTTGAAGTTCAACAAGAAATTGAAGCACCTACACTAGTGTGGGAATGTTGAGGCCTTGAAATTCCGTTGCCACAACATGAGGGAAAAACACCCGGTTCAGACCTTAAAGTGGCTCTTGTTCCGTTTGGTGTGGTTGCTCTAACTAGGGGTAGTGGGACCAGTTTCCCAATAAGGATGATTTGGGGTGTGCTTTTTTTATATCACATGCAATGGAAAATGATTCTAATCCATCACATGTATCTATCTAACAATATATATTCTAATATATACCCGAGATTTTTTTTTGCTTTATGTGATCTAAAGATATATCCTCCAACTATTAGTAATGAATATTATTGAAGAGTTGAAAAGAGATGAAAACTATGTAAAGATGATTCTTCTAAAAAAATAGTTTGATTAGAAGAATTCTGAAAATTATATCACACTCATATGTGTGATTATATATTAGATAAGAAATGACATACAAATACTAGTACAAAAGTGAATTTAAAATTGATCTATGATGATGTTTAAAATATATAATGCAAAAAAAAGATGACTGTCAATCTAGAAAACAAAAACTAATACAAGTGAATAGAAGTACCATATGTGCAAATTTCTACTCATGAAAACTGATAGTATATTTTATGCTCCTCTTCACTTAAAGAAATTTAAAGATCACAATAGTGCAACATCAGTTAAATAGCTTCAAATCTCAAAAGATAACAGACTCTGTTCCATTAATCCATCAAAGCATTCAAAAGCTTACAAAAGTGCATTCTTTGCAAATGTTTTTGAAAAAATTCTGGACCCTTCTCTAAATGCATGAGAGGGGTTTAAATACTTAACTAAATATGTTTAAAAATATATTATCACATAAAAATAGAGGAGGTCTCAAACAACCATATTCGTAAGACAAAATTTAACTACAATCTAAGAAAATAAATTAACGATATAACTATGAATTTTGATGTTTCATTTGGATTCAATCTCGAAGTTGACAAATATCTAGCATGGGTTTGAGCTAAGTTGGCTGCAAAATCCTCGATTTGACCTGTCCCTTGAATACCTCATTTGAGAGTTCCAGTTGTGATATTTTTTTTGAATATGTTAAATACTACACAATTTGGTACTGATGATAAGGTTTGATCAAAAATTTCCAATAATTTTCTTGATCAATTTTTTTTACTTTTTTAATCATTTCTTCTTGAATCTCCACCTTTTTCTTCCACTCTATTTCTAGCTAACTGATTTCTGAGAGAACCTCAGATGTGCACTCTTTGATAACTTCTGATTTCAAAAGTTGTTCACATACCTATTCAGTAATTTCCTTTGTTATCCTTGATGCTTTTGCTGCTTCTTTCTCTGCTTGCTTTATCTGTGCTTCCCAATCCTTAAATTAGATCTCTTTGTGGAATTTATCTACCTGGGGTAGATTAGCTTCCTTGCCTAAGTCTCATGCTTGCCATTAAATGTGTTCATTTATTTTCTTCTCAATCTTCTCACACTCAAGTTTTTTGATTGCCACTTACTGGATCAGTATTTCACTTAAGTCACAATAAGAGCTAGTGATAGAAGCTTGTTGGAAAATACTTCTTTTTTATGATTAAGATTAAAATTCACATCCAATGCTTCCTTTATGAATTTCTCTTATTGTGGTTGGCTTTGAAGTTCGTTTATTGTTTCTTCTAGTTGTGTTTGTTTCTCAGTGATTTGTACCTAGTGCTGTAATTTTAAAATTTCAAAATCGTTTTGAAATTGGGACATCTTCAATTCCATTTTATCGTTGGAGTTAGACTTTTATTGCTCTAACAGTCCCTCTAAATACTGTATTTTATCTTCTCTCTGCTTCAATAACATTTGAAGTTCAGTGGCCTTATCATTTTTGGTAGTATCATATGCCTCTGCAAATTGTGATAGCTTGGTTAGATGTTTAGTAGGATCAGCTAGAGGATAAGACTTGAGACTGTATCATCAATTCTTCTCCCTTTTCTTGTTTTTACTACAACATTATGACTAGGAATCTAGAAGACATCCTAAAAAGGAATTTCCTCAACCTGTAACACTATCTGCTCTATAGGATATGCTGTAATGATCTCTCGATCATGAGTTTCAGGAACTTGTTGTAGTGGAGTAACAAATTCCACTAATTTCTAAGAATGTTATGGCGTCTGAAATATGGTAGATTGATCAGTGTTAGGATTTTTTTGTGAGGTTTTTATTTCTTAAAAAACTTATGCCATTCACTCTTCAAATCCTTTGCCTAATATTTTTCTGACTGATTAGGTGTATCTTCTCTGTGTTGAACTCCTTGGGAATATTATTTTGTTTCATTACTTATTCCTTTCTCTTGCATATGAATCTCTTTTATTACTTCATTAATTAACTTTTCTGGGTTTTCATTTCTATTTTTGGATTCATTTTCAGAATGATCTGAATTCTGAGATTCATGTTCTAATTTCCCTGACTCATCTTCAAACATGTTTTTAGTTTCATTATCCAAGGTAATACTTTGAGTTGGTCTGTTGACATATTCAATAGTTAATAAATCAAGAGGAATCCTTTCCATTCTCTTGCTTTTGTATGCTTGGAAGGCTTCCAAGTCATCTTGATTGAGTTGACTAGATGCAAAATTTAGTACATCTAAAAAAATTTCAATACCTAGAAAGAAATCATCAAATATATCTATCTCTTTGACAAAAGGCTTCATTTTGAGCTCTGTGATGAATTTATTAATCACATTGTTGGGATCATATGGATTCTTTGGAATTACATCCAAATTCAACAAATTAACATTTTAAACTTCCTTGTAGGCATTACCAATATCAAAAAGTGCAAAATTACTACATTGTCAAGGAAAATTAGGTCAAATGGCCTTCTTAGAATCTTTAAGTTGTTTTGAAATACCATTTACAAGAAGATGGTAGGAAATATCTCTATCAAGTAGCTTGTCAGGAACATAATATGGCAGGATGTGAGGAGAAGCATATCTCTCAAAAACTCTGACATAAATGAAACTTTCCTCCTCAAAATGTCTAGTAATAGGGAAAATGTCTATACTAGCTTCTTTGGAAATCCTAGGGGCTTTCTCATTGAATATAATCTGGTGCATAGGTAACATGAATCTATGGGAAATTTAGTAAAAATGTAGATGAAAATATGATTCCCAAAGGGCTCTATGGTAAATGTGGATTGGAGTAGGGTCTCGGTCATCCATTTGCAACCCATGGTAGGAAAACTCAAAGAAAAGAAAATTGCGTCCATGACATAGGCACTCATGTAAAGGGGGGGTATATCTCTAGATTAAAAACTTCTTTTATTATTATACTCCATGATATTTCTAGCTAAATTATCAGATATGATATTTTCCCAATTCAGAATTAAGGAATTGACGATTGTGTTAATTAATGGGACCCAGTCTACATAAAAACTAATAGTATTAGGTTTTGCAAATAATCTACACAACATACCGACATCATAACAATAAGGGGAAGGAATTTGTGCTATTTGATTAATGAATTCATGGTCCACATGCTCATTATGATATTATTTCTCTTTCAAACCATTCACTACACTAACCAATCCTTAATCCATCACAAAAGAATACCTACCTTGCTCCTCCATATCTCCTACAACTGTAACGTTTGATTCTTTTGACGCAGTTCCCTCATTTTCACTCCTGATCCAACAAAAAACCCTAAAACATTCAAAACCCTATAGCTGAGTTATCTAGCCTAAAATCCATTCTTGTACCAGTCAAATCCTTGGCTATGATTTTCATAGAGAGATTCTTGTCTGGTTTGGTAGCGCTAGCTGCCAAACTAAAATCCTGGTTTAAGGTTACCTCTGTTGATATTATTTCAACCTTGGGACATTGTGGAGGCTAACATTTTTGGCGCCATTGTCATGGAGAAAATTGACAGATCTTCCATGGGTGTATTATTACATTTTCATTGAATTATAGTCCTCTGGGTGACATGACCTAGTCTTCAAGAAGACTTATTCAAGTTGCCGAGAGCCAAGTGTAGAAAAAAATAAACACTAGCTCCTCAAATTTATACATGATCAAATCCACATCCACATCCACAATCGTCTGTTTAAGATCCATAAAGACTCGTAAGAAAACAAAGACCTCAACATTATGAGATTCAATCATGTTTATCTACTTTGGTAAGGTCTACATCTCTACCTTTAGAACTGGTTTCACTTGAAAATATTCAATTTGATCTTAAGTTTAAGTTTTCATTGTTTAAATCCAAATATGAAACATCTATGTCTGAGATTGCATTCAATCCTTCAAAGCTTGAAACAAGTTTCTCATCCATAGAATCCAATTCAGAAGTAAATTCATAAGTAGATTTTGATAGGAAGGTTTGGCGTCAACTTGAAAAACTTCAAAAAGTAACAAACCCTATTCAATATACATCTGAAAAGGCATATATAAAATATCAACAGGAGCTCTTATTTGCTGATCCTCTTTTAGCTTCATCTATTCACGTTGCTGCTACATCCCCTCATATTGTTGTTTCTTCATCATCCAAACTTTTTCCCACACAACCACCACTCATACCAACACTTCCTATTGTGACCAAAAGATTTCCTCTTAGATAAAATATGGACAGATTTTCTCCATTAGCTTTTCTGGGACAACTCACTGATTTACATCAGAACTATGGAAAAATGCTACCTCTTTTTTATGGAACCTTTGATATTTCTGCTAGCCAACATATTGAAAAAATCACATAATTCATAGATTTAGAAGAGGTAGATAATGATGGTGTGAAGACCAGAATAATTTCTCATAGTTTCTCAGCAAAAGTGAAAAAGTGGTTCCAATCTATGGGACCTTGTTCAGTGCTAGATTCACAACATTTAACTAATATTTTCCTTGCTAAGTGGGAGGAAAAGGAAAACCCTCTTCAAATATTAGCTGAATACAATTCATTGAGAAGGCAGCCTAATGAATTAGTTCAAGACTATAATACTCATTTCAATAAGGTGTACAATTCCATTCCTGCCAACATCAAACCACCACCTAATTGTCCTTGTTGCACTATTTGGATTCATTTGACCCTTATATGGCATATTATATTAGAGAGAGAAATCCCACCTCCTTGGAGGAAATGAAGAGAAATGTTGTCAGCGTTGAAGCCAATTTGTTGATCAAGAAATCAAAAAGAAAAGTTGAATAGAGAGTTACAATTAAGGAAGAGCCATCAACCTCATCTAAAGAAAAGTTGGATAGTTTGATTAGAATAATGGAAAATATGGTAGACAGGATGTCCATTTCAGAAAGGCAGCCAGAAAATCAAGTCTTCAATCCCAATTTCTAAGGACAACAACAATAACCTCATTTTAGAATTAATAAGAGAGAACAAAGAGCTCCAGATTAGCAAGCAAAACAACAAGTCTGCATTCCATTACAATATAACTATGCCCAAGGACCTAAAGATCAAGATGTAATTTTCGAAGAAAACCATTTATTTGAAAAATATCCTAGACTTATCTTCCTTACAGAGGATGATAAGTATACTTAGGAAACATATGTGTCGTATTACCAAGAATATGTGCTTGCAAATGCTGATGGGATGGTATTCCAATATAAATACTGAGATCCCTACTCCAAACGGTTTAAGGTCTAATTGGGACTTTCTACCGGGGAGATCCCCTACTGTTGGCCGGACAAATTTTCCCGTCAACACCTCCATAATTCCATTTTGTATTCCGGGGCCTCATGCAATTTAATGCCAAAGGCCATCATGGATAAGTTGGGCCTGGACATAACCTG